>CP025654.1:1822118-2114372 GCA_003576665.1 Ipomoea trifida
AATATTAGACACAAACTCATATCAAAGGTCAGAAGTTTGAAGTCTCACGTCACTCATAATATTGAATT
This sequence comes from Ipomoea trifida, assembly GCA_003576665.1. Taxonomy (NCBI): domain Eukaryota; kingdom Viridiplantae; phylum Streptophyta; class Magnoliopsida; order Solanales; family Convolvulaceae; genus Ipomoea; species Ipomoea trifida. The sequence continues at coordinate 1,822,187 of CP025654.1, forward strand.
GTTGATTTTACTGCATGATAGGGACTCGTATGCTTATATTTGAATATCATTCGTGAGTTGATTAGAAGGGACATAGTATTGTAGTCCATGACATATTCATTGAGATACAAATTTTCCTGCATACTGGATGCATGACAACACATATATATGACAGAGGAATATTTTGGGTTGTGAGTTATAGAGAATTCGCCAGATGGAATCAAAGCGTTCTTAGCCGCCACTGATAGTGTGGGCGTGGGCCGCGTGGCTACTAGCTAGACTATGCTTTGTTTAATATATTTGCTTTTGTTCTTTTCTTTAATTTTATACTATAGGATAAAAAAATACTAAATTTTCTACAATTCTATCTATGAATGTTTAAAATGTCTCAATTATTTACTTCAACATAAATTTTATCCAATTCTACGTTATTCATGCTCGTAATTAAATACTAGTGACTCTGTTACAATGTAGTATCGGTTCATAACGACTTTCTTAACCTATTGAAGCACAAAGAATCCATACCGTTTTTACTGGGGCTTAAACCCATAGACTCTCATGAGTCTCATCTGAGAGAGCCACTTCAATTCGTAATTAGTTGCATCATAACTCACAATTTTCTCACACTATGCATTGAATCAAGGCATTGTACGTTATTATAAACCACAAGTATTTTTACTAATGCAGGTAAGAAAGCAACATTTTTAAATTTTAAGTGGTGCGTACAACATAGATAATGATTGCTAACAAAAAACATAGGAAACAAATGTGTTACCTCAAATTTCCATCGTTTTCTGCTGTTTTTTAGGAAAGGAAGTTTAACATTAATTAGCAGCTAAAATAGGTGTAGGTATGTTCAGTTAATTGTTGAAGGACCACACAAGTAACATTGACACAACATAAGTCACATTGATGACCAAATAGTTGGTTGCATCTTATTGATCCATGTTGGTTAATTATATTATGTCGAGTTTTAGATTCAGATAGAGGTGTTAATTTAACTTTAAACACAATTTAATTAGACTAAATAGTCATGTTAAATAAATATAAATGTAATATTATATCCGACTAAGGGCCTTTTTTGTCTATAATTCAGCATATTGTGTTATTTGTGTATACAAATTGTAGAAGATTGTGTGCCTATTTGGATGTTACTTTCTATTCATACAATTTGGTAAACTTGTCGTCTAGTTATAGCCAATAATGGGGAAGGAGTATATGGTATGTTATGGTTAATATGATCGTATGCATACTGATGGATAAATACAACCCGGGTCTACCACGGGTCAGCCCGGAGCGGAAATAAGGGGGCCAACCCGAGCCCACGCGACTAGGCCGTATAGGGCCCAAGTTGACCCCTCGGGGTCGACTTGGCCGACCCCGGCCCATGACTTGACCCCTCGGGGTCGACTCAAGGGCAACCCCGGCCCATGAGCCGACCCCGGGGTCGTCTTGGCCGAGCCCCGGGCTCGGCCACGACCTCGGGGTCCCGGCTTGACGCAGTCTTCTCGGCACAAGACTCGGTCCTAGGCCGTTAGAGTGGTTCTCTCCGAGCGGTTAGGCCTAGGAACTAGTATAAAAACATGCAACATTGTCCTATTGAGACATCTTCTTCATACTTTGTCCTAACGACATTCTTGTCTTATTATTGCATAATCTTGTAATAGCTTTATCGTTTATTCAATACATAATCACCCCCGAGGTGAGCTTTGATCCATTACTTGTCATACCCCCTATAATCTTATCGGGTTTATTGATTCGGGCAACCCGGGTTAATTAAATCCATCATTGGTGCTTTCATTGAGAGCTCGACGTACAAGCTCGAGCGTGCTATTCCTTTTTTCCACTAGCTATGACAAGATCTGGGTCCAATTCCGGCAACTCCCACGGCTCGCGTGGTAACCGTGCTCCCTCCCGTGCCGGTGAACCTAACGGGACGGCGAGTCATCAAACCTTGCCCGTGAGGTCAACCGGCGACCTCCGGGACGTCATCAACCATAACCGTCAGGCCGGGCCGATCCCGCCCCCTCCACCTCCAGCCCCGGGTTTCCACGAGGGGATGACCGCGCTTCGGCAAGCCACAACCGTGTTGACGCAAATCTTGGACGGGCTTCAAGGCAACCTCGAGGCTCACCCACACGGTCCGTCACGACGAGAGGAGGGTCCGAGCACCCGCCGACCTCGCACACCCGAACCCCACGTCGGCAAGGAGGTCAATTCACCTCGGCCCTCAGCAAGGAGGGGAGGAGACGAGGCCCCTCGAGGTCGGCCTACGCAACGCGAGACAGGAGGAGCCCGACCAACCCGGGCTACCAAGTCCGCTCTCGGACGATTGGGCACACGGGTCCCAATCCACGAACGCCTCGACTTCGGACCCCCCAATGAGGCGCCCGCCGAGGGGTCGGCTTCACGAAGGGCCCCGAGCCTTGAGCCCCGCGCTCAACCTCGGCGGGAGCAATCCTCGCGTATAGAGCAATCCGGGGAGACTCGTGGACGACCCTCGAGCTCCCACAGCAGTGAGATGGAACAGTTACGAAGGCGGATGGACGAGCTCCAGCGTAAGCTGGAAGCGCGAGAAGGGTCCCCGGAGCCTCAGGAGGTGTTGACCTCCCCGTTCACCGACGATGTCATGGCGGAACCGCTACCGAGAGACTTCCGATTCCCAACCATCAAGGCTTATACGGGGTCGGCCGACCCCCGAGCCCACCTCCACAGGTATCGAGCCGCCATCATGATGACGGGTGCGAGTGACGCCGTCATGTGCCGAGGTTTTTTCGCGACCCTCGACAGCCAAGCGCAAGACTGGTTCACTTCTTTGCCCGAGAAATCCATCTCGGCCTTTGCGGATCTCTCGAGGAAATTCTTGTCATACTACGCCAGCAGCATCCCAAAGAAGAAGCAGTTCGCCAATATGTGTAAGCTGGAACAGTGGAGCACGGAGACATTGACTGACTACCTCATCAGGTGGAAGAAGGAGGCGAGGTCAGTGGAGAATTTCGATGAGAAGGCGGCCATACCGATCTTTACCAGCAATGTCAGATCGGGGCCCTTCCACCGCGACCTCGTCCAGAATCGCCCGAAAACGTATGCGGCGTTGCTGGACCGAGCGGCGAGGTTCGCCGAGGCGGAGGAGGCCGAGAGGAAGAAGAAGGAGGAGGAACGAGGCCGGGGCCGAGACAAGGCACCCCAAGAGGAACGTCGGGCTCCAAGACCCCCGCGCCAAGGGCCCCGGTTGGCTCCCCTTCGTTGTCTGACCCCTCTAACACATCCGGTGAGCGCTATTCTGGAGCATGCCGAGGTCATGGGCATCGTATCATACCCGGATGAGTGTTTGAAGGTTTCGCCGAACGCGGATCTGAACAAGTATTGTCGTTTCCACAGACAGCAAGGACACGACACCGACGAGTGAATGGTTCTCAAGAGACAGATCGAGGAGCTAATCCAAAGGGGCTACCTCGGTCAGTACGTTAAGAGGTCGGGGCAAGGCCGACCTCAAGGCCCGGGCAACGTATGGAAGAAGAAGGGTGGCTCCGAGCCACCCGCCTCCGGGTCGCGTAAGAGGGAGCTCGGCCAGCTCACTGAGGAGGAGGAGAAGGAGTGGGACGAGCCCCACCTTCAAAAGAAGCAGGTCATGCACGTCATCTTCGGAGGTCCCGAAGGGGGAGATACACAATCAGAAAGGAAGAAATGGGCCCGGAACCTTTATGTGGGGGAGGTCGTCCGCCAACCGCATGAGAAAAAGTCGAGGAGAGAACCTATTACCTTCACAGACGACGACCTCCCGGACGGACCTCTACCGCATCGCGATGCCTTGGTGATCACCTTGGGCATCAACAACGTCATCATGCACCGGGTGCTAGTGGACACGGGGAGCTCGGTGAACGTCATGTACTATGACATGTTCACCAAGCTCGGCCTATCAAGAAAACAATTAACACAGGTCAGAACCCCGCTGTCCGGGTTCACGGGAGACTCCATCGAGACGGAAGGTTCTATCAGCCTCGAGGTGGAGATAGGCACCCAGCCGCACGTCAAGAGGTGGGAGGTCGAGTTCGTGGTCGTCAAGATCGAATGCGCGCACAACATCATTCTTGGTCGACCCGCCTTGGAAGACCTCCGGAGCGTAATATCCATGGAGCACCTATGTTTGAAGTTCCCCACCCCGACCGGGGTCGGGGTGGCAAGAGGAGATCAGAAGGTTAGCCGAAGTTGCTATTTGAAAGCATGCCGCCAAATTGGCAAAAGGGACCTCCAAGTCTACACTGTCGGCGAGAAGGCGTTACAAGGCGAGGAGGGTCGGCCCCGTGCCGAGCCCATAGTACTACCAATAAACACTCTGTTGTAAGGCGGCCCGTCCCCTTAAAATGCATTCAATAATAAAATCGCGACTTCCCTTGCACCCATTTTTATTATTGTTTCAAAAGTCACGGAGTTACCGCTCGGCTGACCCCCGTGGTCACTGCGCGGCCGACCTCCGGGTCACCTCCTCGAACAACCTCCGGGTCCTACACGGCCGACCTCCGGGTCCTCTACGGCCGACCTCATAATCTTAGGCCGCCTCATTTAAATGGCCACACTCCTAGGAGCGATACGAGGCCCGACCTCGCCTATCGTTGAACGGACAAGTCTTTAAGTCCAATAGCGTTAAACGCTTTAACTTCAAAGACCAAAAACCCTAGGGGCAATACGAGGTCCGCCCTTGACTATTGCCGAACGGAAGAGTCCCTAGGCACAAGACCGAATGGTCTCAACTTAGGACGACTAAACACCCTAGGGGCGATACGGGGTCCGACCCCGCCTATCGCCGAACGGAAGAGTCTCTAGGCGTAAGACCAATCGGTCTCGACTTAGAACGACTTACACCCTAGTGAGGGTACGGGATTAAACCCCCGAGGTTTAAATCTCGCCTACCATCGAACGGGTGTGCTAAGGGTCGAGGGTTGAGGCACCCGGGCCCGACGCCAACTTGGAAAAGCAAACAACATCGGTAAAAGCATTAAGTAAAAAAAAAAAAAAAAAAAAAAAAAAAAAAAAAAAAAAAAAAAGCTTAGCCGGAGCTTCGCGCCCCGGACGACCTCGAGGCCGTGAACGACCCAGGGGCCTAGGACGACCCCGAGGCGGTAGGCGGCCTTAAAACCGCGGCCAACCTCGAGGCACTAGGCATGAAGGCAAAACACAAGTTTCGTGTTTTTGGAGAACCAAAACAAAGCCAAGTGGGACTTGGAACCAAGAGGTGGAGGACGACCTCGAGGCCGCGGACGACCCCGAGGCGGTGCGGTCGACCTCGAGGCACTAGGCGTGAAGGCGAAATACAAGTTCCATGAGCGTATATGATCCAAGTGGGACTTGGAACCAAAAGGTGGAGGACGACCTCGAGGCCGCGGACGACCCCGAGGCGGTGCGGTCGACCTCGAGGCACTAGCAGGTGTGAAGGCAAAACACAAGTTTCGTGGTTTTGGAGAACCAAAACAAAGCCAAGTGGGACTTGGAACCAAGAGGTGGAGGACGACCTCGAGGCCGCGGACGACCCTGAGGCGGTGCGGTCGACCTCGAGGCACTAGGCGTGAAGGCGAAACACAAGTTCCATGAGCGTATATGATCCAAGTGGGACTTGGAACCAAGAGGTGGAGGACGACCTCGAGGCCGCAGACGACCCCGAGGCGGTGCGGTCGACCTCGAGGCACTAGCAGGTGTGAAGGCAAAACACAAGTTCGTGGCCGCGAAGAACAAAAACAATACCAAGTGGGACTTGGAACCAAGAGGTGGAGGACGACCTCGAGGCCGTGAACCGCCCCGAGGAAGTGGGCGACCCCAAGGCGGTGGCCGACCCGATAGCGGTTCTTGACGACCCGGGAGTGGCGCGAGATAATATTTGGAGGCGATTTTTTGGGCATGGATAATATTTGGGGCCGTGATTTTAGGCGTGGCAGCGTTGCTCGGGGTGCGATTTATTGCTGAACTACTCTCTTTCGCTGACGACTTCTCGCAGCTCAGAGAGTGGGGGACTGATGATGGATAAATACAACCCGGGTCTACCACGGGTCAGCCCGGAGCGGAAATAAGGGGGCCAACCCGAGCCCACGCGACTAGGCCGTATGTGGCCCAAGTTGACCCCTCGGGGTCGACTTGGCCGACCCCGGCCCATGACTTGTCCCCTCGGGGTCGACTCAAGGGCAACCCCGGCCCATGACTTGTCCCCTCGGGGTCGACTCAAGGGCAACCCCGGCGGCCACGACCTCGGGGTCCCGGCTTGACGCGGTCTTCTCGGCACAAGACTCGGTCCTAGGCCGTTAGAGTGGTTCTCTCCGAGCAGTTAGGCCTATGAACTAGTATAAAAACATGCAACATTGTCCTATGGAGACATCATCTTCATACTTTGTCCTAACGACATTCTTGTCTTATTATTGCATAATCTTGTAATAGCTTTATCGTTTATTCAATACATAATCACCCCCGAGGTGAGCTTTGATCCATTACTTGTCATACCCCCTATAATCTTATCGGGTTTATTGATTCGGGCAACCCGGGTTAATTAAATCCATCACATACTATGTCACCATTTACGCCTAGGTTTTTTCTGTTTTGGCTGCTAATTATTTGAAGTGCGTGACTTGTTACAATTAATACGATCTGAAGTGTACTATACCATCACGGTCACGGTCTCTGCCTCTACACCCAAATTCTCACTATGGTGGCTGATAATTACTTGACATGTGCCAAAAACAATATGTTTTTATCTTTTCGTATATCCGAGCTGAATTTTTCACCGAACTGCCTACTCTACTTACATACAACATATCATATTAAAAAACCCGTCAAATTAAACTCAAGTATTACCAAAAAATACCCTTTATAGCCATAACCCAAAAGATCAAAGCACTACCTCAGCAGGTCAGACATGATCAAATCATCAAAAAAGGAAACCTTATTTCCTCAACAACAACATCAAAAACAATTCTTTAAAAAGAGTAGGTAAGAGCTCTGTGTATCTGAGCTCCTATGTACTCAAGTACATTATCTATTACTTCTCCAAAAATACGAAATAAAAATAATAAAAGTCAGAATTAGGTCATAACAATATTGATGGACCACCTATCCAAGTAGACAAATGGATGATATCATTTTCAGACTTTAGAATGAAAAGAACTGATAATTAAGCTTTGACTTGACGTGTCTTACTCGCATTGCTAATATATCAATGCCTCTTTCTTTAAGAGATAGAATATCATTTTTTTCAGATGCCAAATATCTTTTAATTTAGATCTCTTTGCCTTTCATTTGCCTGCCCTTCTCAGTTTCGTCTACCATAAAAATTATTATTATTAAAAAAAAAAAAAACTTTGCTTTGAAAACGGATGCAAATAATGTATGAGAAAGATTAATGTAGTAATATATGTGTGAGATTTTTTTTTTTTTTTATATATAAGGTCTCGAAATTAATTTTCTTTGTATATGAAAAAGAAACTTTAAGCACAAATTTGGGCTAATAATCTGGGAAAGGTTTCTTTTAAAAGATGTTTAGTGCTACAATACATGGCAAATTATTTTGTGGACCCAGATTCATCTTCTAAAGTGGACTCGGGTCAAATACTCACAATTTACACACTAAATGTTTACAATTTACTTTTTAAAAATTCACAATTTGTATACTACGAACACACAATGTTAACATATGTAATTGATTATCTTGTTTTATATTTGCAAGTTCATTCACAAATTTCTTTCTGTAATTGATATGTGTTTTGACTTAGAAGCACAATTTATATTCTAGGTATTCACAATTTCAATACTAAAAATACACAATTTATACGTCATTTAGAATTACGCTCCACAATATAACAACTCACAATACATATTACCAACTACAAAACAAAGATTCTATCTGGGCTTGATGAAAATTTATGGCTTCAAATCCACTTCAAGCCCATTCATAGCCACATAATCTTTAAATTTTCATTATTTTGAGAAATATCCAAGAAAATAAATAAACTATATATATACACATACATACACATGTTATAATTTACTTATTTTTCAAATATGATTTAGGTACATAATTTGTGTTCATAGGCATCGAATTTCACAACACAAAACATATAAATTAAAACATAAGACACAATTATTAGTTTGTTCAAGGTACAAAATTCATACTCTTAATTAAGTACAAAATTTCATAACAGTAACACAAGATACAAAAACTCACAACATAATCGTTAATCCTTTTAATTTAAATTTTTAATTTAGAAAGAGCCTTGGGTGACACCAATCACATTTGTAAAATGATTAACGATGAAATTTAGATTAAAAATTAATTGTAACAATCAAATGAAAGTCAAGGATGTAATGAGACCAAATTATAAGAGTAGAACTAAATATAACAATACCGCAATAGCTTATGAATAAAAATGATATATTTTTTTAGATATACATGGGATTGAAAAAAAAAATAAAAGTAAAAGAAAACATATTAAACAAAATCCATAAACGTAGAATGAGTTGGACAAGTCACGCATACAAAACATAACGGTTTGACTCTACATTATATTACAACATAACTTAACAAAAAAGTAACAAATTACACAAAAATTCATAAAATGGATGGCCCCAATCACGTTTGTAAAAAGTAACGGTTTGACTCCACATTTTAATACAACCTAACCTAACAAAAAAGTACGTAATAATAAATTACACAAAAAATTACATAAACCTAAAAGTGGTAGCGCCAATCACAATATCATTTACTTCATTTTACTAACCAAAATTTTCTTGCAACATATACTCCATAAATAAATAAAAGATGTACGAGCGCAACGCGTGCATGTGGCGAGCTGGTGCCACGTGTTACACTTTGTCGCTGGGCACATCAAAAGTGGTGGTCAATCTTTTTTTGAATACAACTGACCCTATTACATTGTAGTATCTGTCAATCTATTCACAATTGTCCTTCACTTTTCTCTTTTTTTTTTTTTTTCCAAGTATACACGAGGATGAAAAAAAATAAAAGAGAAATAGATTACACAAAATTGCATAAACCTAGAATGGACTGTGCAAACCCTATTGACAAAACGTAACGATTTGACATCGCATTATATTTCAATACAAATTAACAACAAAAAAAAAAAAGTAACAAATTACATAAAAGTCCATAAACTTAAAAATGGGTGGCATCATTAACGTTTGTAACAAGTAACGGTTTGACTACACGTTTTAATATAGCTTAACCCGACAAAAAAGTAACAAATTACACAAAATTTCATAAACCTAAAATTGATGGCACCAATCACATTTGTAAAAAGTAACGGTTTGACTCCATAATTTATTACAACCTATATCATTGCGCGCGCGCGCACACACACAAAAAAAAAAATTACACATAATTTCATAAACCTAAAATGGGTGACACCAATCAAATATGTAAAAGGTTAATGATAAAATTTAAATTAAAGATTAATTGTGGAAATCAAATGAAAGTCAAGGATTTAAAGACGCAAAAAAAAAAAAATAGAGCTAAATGTAACAATATCACGATAGGTGATGACTAAAAATGAGGTTTTTTTTTTTCTTTTTTTTTTCAGGTACACACGAGAATGAAAAAATATAAAAATAAAAGAGAAAAATATTATAAAAAAATCCCATAAATTTTGAAATGGTTGCACAAATCGCGTTTTGTAAACGCAACAATTTGACTCCACAATATATTAAAATTAACAAAAAAAAATAGTAACAATATATATGTGGGTGTGTATTTATATATCAAAATACGAATAAGTGTAAAAGATTATTATATCATAATAATTTATGAATAGTATTTTGATTTATGAAAGTACTCTTACTTTCCAATCCCACATAACAAAACTCCTAACTTAGTTATTAGACATTGTAATTTTTTAATTAAATTACAAAATGTAGGTCAATAACATATATTTACTTATTTTACTAACAAAAGAATTTTGCAACATATATTCCACAAATAAACAAAAGATGCGTGACCGCAACACGTGCATGTACTAAGCTGGTGCCACGTCTAACACATGCCGCTAAGCACATCAAAAGTGGCGGACAGCTAGTCTGTCCGCAAGGACCGCAACTATCCTCCACTCTTCTCCTTTCTTTACGTGCTAATATTTTTTTCTTTTTTTGTATTTCATGTATTATTTTTGTGACATCGTATAAAATCGATCAATTTATACAGAGATAATGAATATAAAGAGTTTTATTATCACGTTTTTTGGGATGCCAATAGGGGTGGATAGAGATGAGAGAGGGAGTAGAAGTCAAAATTTAATTTTGAAGGGTGTTGGGGTGTTGAGCAAAGCGCCAGCACACAAGTGAGAGGGGGAGACCTACTTTATGAATTTATGAGTGTAGGCTTGTGATGCTAATGTAGCCGTTCCGGCTTAATCCTTGGTGCTCCTCGTTTTTCGTGTAATCCGAGAATGAGAAAGGGGAGAGCAAACAAATCCCTTTTTAAACCCCCACAAAACATCATCAGACATAAACTACACATCTGCCTGTCTATACAATGGCAAGAGCAAGACAGTGCACTATTTGCAACTGTTTTTGTTGATTCATTCTCCTATGTAAAGCTCCAATCTTTGGCATCCTCTTTCTGAGCCAATTAGGGTTTTTGTTTTTTTTTGAGCTGTTTTGCCATGGCATTCAGGCCCCAATTTTTCCCTAGGTTGTTTTATCCCCCCAAGAGGTGAGAGCAAACAACACCCTTTTCTATCATCTTGTGTTCTTGAAGTTTTTGCTAGTAGAAATCCCTTAAATTTTTATGCAATTTCTGGTTTGTGAGTGAAAAGATTCGAAACTGATATGCAATTCTGCATAAAGATCGAATCTTTTGTGGTGGGTAGTCATTTAAAGTGCACATAAGTTCAGTAATTGCATGACAGTTGAATTTTTATGTGATTATGGCTAATGTTTTTGGTAATGTAGCATGCTCTGCATTGCATTAGGTGTCTAATGTAGGATTTGTGAAAATCCCTGTAGTATTTCTGCTTTGATTTTGTTGTCATTTCCCAAACCATGTTGAATTGTATCTGATAATGGCTAATGTGTTCGGATGGGTAGCTCAGTTGGTTTCTGTGTGTCAAATTGTGGGCAAGGACTACGAAGTCACCGTTATTTACCACTTCTATAAATCCTGTCGGGCAAGGGTATGGGAGCCCCGGGGCTAGGGATTTCGCCTTTTATGGACAATGATAATTCTGCATTGCATTAGGTGTGTAACTTAGGATTTGTGAAAATCTTTGTAGTGTTTCTCTGATTCTGCTGTCATTTCCTAACCCATGTTGTGTTGCAGGTGCAGTAAGAACATGTATGCAGTTAACTAATACAGCAAATGAAACTATCCATTTTATTCAATCATGTTAATACTCCGCTTGATTACTACTAATTAGTGATTATTAGCACGGGTGTGTCTCCTTCATGACTAAACCCCGATACATGTTTCTGCAGGCCAGATCAAGAACCGGGAGCAATGGTTGCTTCAGAGATCTCGGGCAGTTCAGCGTTAATGCCTGGAGGATTTTGCAGTTTGTGGTTGGACATGTAGAGTGATAAGTACATTGTTGTTGTTGAAGTAAGGAATGAAGCCATCGGTCCGTGTAGCATATTAATAGCTGTATTTAACTTACAGTTGCTGATTTGCTATAGCTCAATTTATGTTGTATGAAATTTTTCTTCAATTTTTTTTTTTTTTTTTTGGTTTGGGTTTTTCTTTCTAGTTATCCTGGAACTTGTAGTAGTGTTTGAAGTTTGCACATTGTGCAATCTTGGACCTATGTAGTATCTGTTGGCATGGGAATTTGCTTTTCAGCAGGAAATGTAGTGTCTCATGTTGTCTTGTGGGTTGCTTATGATTAATTTATATTGGTTTATCTGTTAAGGATTGGTTTGTTCTGTTTTGACAGAATTCAAGAATGTCATAAACATCAGAATTTGTAAGGAAAAAGCATCAAACACATAGAACCAACAACAATGAGTCTATTGGTCTTTTTGATTTGACCTGATTATTAGCTATAGCCTATATGTAACCTAGACGGGTTTACCTCGTTCTGGTCTTTTACCAGCTTGGGTCACAATGCGGGATTTACCCAGTGCACCCTCACAGATAGTGGTTGTCTGTTTCCCTCGTCACCCAAACAACAGCAAATGATCATTAACAATTTGGGAACTATGGTGCATAAACATTTACTACATACATGTGATAAAGAAACCTCAGCCAAAATTGTTTTGTATTGCAAGTCAGGAAATACATGTTAACATGGCTGGAGGGCTCATCAGTTGATTACAGAAAACAATGGAGAAATGAGAAAAAAAAATGAAAAAAGAAAAGGAATTGAAAAGCCATATCAAGGTAATAATAATAGGAACTCTATATTCTGTTCTCAATGTCTTCTGCATTTCCTTCAATTGTAAAAAGATAACTTATCCAGCACAGAGGGGCAGATGGGCAGTTTACCATTTGGGGGGTATGGCACTATACACTCTTTGACCAACAAGGAAAGTTTGGACTTTTTGACATGACCATGTTTCTACAGGCTGCAGTAAATATGCTGTCATTTCCAGATACTATTACAGTTTGAATCTCATGAAAAATGGCAATAGGATCAGTTGAGAGCACTGTTTGAAAGTTTGAAACCAACAAATGTGGTTTTAGGCTTTTACCATTCTTGTTGGCATCAAATTGCATATTTGGTCATGTGAGATTCAAACCAGTCGAAGATTTGCTCCGACTGCAAGCTTGTCATTTCGTGGTACCCATAGGCGAGATTCATTTCTTCTTGAATGTGTTTGGCTAAAGACATATCTGGAAGAAGAGATTTCATCTCCTTGTAGGCTCCATTCCATTGTATTGCTCGTCCGTCTTTTGTCATATAACCGCTCTTGTTTACGAACCCCTTCTCCTGAAATAGCCCAAACAGTTTCACCGAGGTGGTGAGATCGAGACCTTGAATACGCTCAGCTAAGAATTCAGGCGACAGTGGAAATTCCATGCACTTGATCTCTGCAACATCAATGCCATTCCCCTTCAAACGTACAAGGAATTTTTCGATGCTAAGGTTTCTAGCTCCATCTTTGGGCATGTGCACGAAGAGGGTCGGTGGGTATCCCTTTGTAGTATCAATCTTATCAAACAATCCTTCGGCAATCATTAGAGTAATGCTACTAAATTTCACTTCTGTAGCAAGAAGAGAAACGAAGTATCCACCTGAGGAAGCACCTAGAGCTACAAGAGGCAGGTTTTCGAGCTTTTGTCTTGCAACCCACCATTTGATAATATCTTTAACGCTATGCCTTTCTGCTCCAAATGACCAGCACCTTCCCACACTTGATATGGCAAGAACCGCAAACTTTCTAGCAAGAGCTTTAACTACAACAAGCCTTTCTTCAGGAAGACCAACACAATTTGGGCACTTGGACGATTTATCCCAAAAGTTGGCTGCTCGGCCATTACAACCATGCGCAATAAACAGAACCGCCTTTGGCATGTCAGGTATTTGCCATATCAAATCTGTCCCGTTCTTGATTTCAACAGTGGGGTCTAACTTAACACCAGAACTACTCAAACTGTTTGAATTTTGCTTCAATATTGGCGTTGAGGTACCAGATCTTTCATCACTTCTCCCGAACAAAATAAACGAGACACACAGAAATAAGAAAAATACACCTAAAACTGTCAACCGAATATACTGAGTGTTGCTCGATTGCTTCTGTAACCTGTTTCCACGTTTAAACATGTCTACAAGATTCAAAATGTGACAATGCCATTAGTTTTTCCACCCCCCAAAAAAAATCAAAAATGAAATGCATCCTAATATTCTGATCTCACTAATTTGACCATATAAGCTGTCAAAACTCTTAACATCACAGCATCAGTCATCTAACCAAATCCTCTTCTCTGCTCTCTTTGAACAAACCACAGCTAATTTAAAACAAAATTCTCATCACAATTTTATACAGAGCAACAAATGTAAAAATAATTCCTTAAATACTTCACAAATCACAAACCCATCTTCATAGATAGAGAACATTTTCTTTCCAATCAGCAAGGCAAGTATTAAAATTCCAGGTTTCATATCATCATCATAATTAGACTTCATTCTAATCCCATTTGCATTCCAAGAACACAAAAGAAAATTACTTTATGTCTCAAGTAGACTGTAAGCGTGATGAAATTAAGTCAAGCATGTTTTAAATTCTCTTTATTTTGAATTTTCGCATAGCAAATTAATACAGTATATCAGTATATGTGAGTTCAGTGAGTGTGAATCGTTTTATCAAGCAGTTTATGGGCATGGAATGATTTGCGTATAATATGAAGAAAACAATGAATTGAGATCACAATATCTATGAAATATACTGAAATGAGAAAATATTTACCTCGAACTATTTGTACAAATCTCCAGTCGATCTAGATTGAAGTTTTTCGGTGGAGATACAGATACTTGCATCTAAAAATAGGAGTGTTAGGCTTATTTACACGCGCCTTAATGCGAGTATCAAGACTTAAGGGTTTTTGCTAAAATCAGCATTTATTTTTATTTACACTATTGTGTTTCACTTTTACCAAATTAATTCTCAGTTCTATAAATTCATTTTTAAGGAAGTAAATCGAATCAGTCCAACATTAAGACTCATATCTAATATCTAATTATACATTTAAATCAATCTAACATTAAGACTCATATCTAATTATATATTTTTGCGCATGAGAAATCCAACTCCATTTAAGATACGGTCAAATTTCTTTTTTTTTTTTGAGAAGCAAATTTTTTAATTTTTTTAAACCCAAAAATTAGATAACATTAATTTGCACCGTCAAAATTTTCAATTTTTGAAACCCAGAAAAATAGATAAAATTAGTTTGCAAATGAGTTCGAGTGAAAATTAATTTATTAATTAATTAAAATAAAATGCTCCAAAAAGAGATAACTGAGTGGATGAAATATAATTTTTGTCCCAGAAACTCATGAATTCAATTTTTATTGATATCATCTCAGTCCAATCTACACAGATGCACACCCTTTGGCCTCAAGTAGATACTCTTAGTTTTTTTTTTTTTTTTTTTTTTTTTTTGCTATCATTATTAAAAGTAAACTTCAGGCGTAATTTTGACAAAATTCAATCTGTATCCAATATTTTAAATTTTTAACACCTTGTATTCAATTGACACATCTAACTCTCAAAATTAAACTCTTGTGATGGAGTATTGACTCTTTGAGCTACAACTGATTGAGATACTCCGCTTTAATAGAGTCGATAATACTCAAAAAAAAAAATATATAAAAATAGACAAATCCCTTTGTACGAAAATCAATGTGTTTTTTTTACCATGGTACAAAAATTGGATAATCTGTGACAAAACACTGTCTACTCACATCAATGTCAATGTCTAGGAAAATCACAGATGTAGCCATTTTTGGTACATGAGAGGGGATTTTGTTTTTGGTTTTGCCTTCATCTCTGAAATGTATCAGCAACTTCAGCAGCAAACTGTGCAGCCATGGACATAAAAGGTGCAATCTTGAAATAAAAAGTGGGCTGAAAATTGGAATCAGATTATCATAGTAACAGTTAGTGAGGTTCAGAATTGAAAAACAATGTTGAGGATGAAGAAGAAGAAGAAGAAGAGAAGCCTACCTGAGCAAAAAGAGAGTGTTGGCGGCCTAAAAGCGCCATCAGCCATGGATGGAACACCATAGCCAAAATTTCTTATGTTCAAAATCAAGCCCACAGCAATATCCATGCTCTATTTACAGTTGCACCACAGGAGGGAGTTAGGGGTAACAATTAATGAAAATGGAGATTCCAAAATTTGTGCAACCTTTTTTCAACAAGATGGAATGTAAAACGAACTAATTCTAGAGTCTCGGCATGGAAAGAGGATAAAAAAAAAGAGGTACAGACCTCCTGAAAAAAGTATGTACAGATTGTGTGCAAAAGAATGGCGATGCTTGAATCGCAAAAGCACACCAAAATCTTGCGGTCATTTTGGATCGTAGCGTTCGGCCAAAGTAGCGGAGCTCAATGAAGCCTTGGAATCTGTTGCAGCAGTAACATAAATGATGAATGTATGTTGGTAGCAGATAAAGAACGGTTAAAATCAGAGAGAGTAATGTGAGATATTAACCTTCAAGTTCGGGGCGCATCCAGTCCTGGGCACACATCAACGCTTGCAGAGTATCGGATCTTAGTGAACCCCGAGCACTGTCAACTGCTCGATTTCCAGTGTCGTAGATAAACTCAATAGAAACTTTTGACAGGGGAATTCCTAGAATGTTGCTAGCCATCATGGACAAAATGGGATATCTTGGTGTGTGAACCTTCCACCAATTCAATATGTTAAAATCAACATTCCGAGGGAACAGTGGTTCCTCCAAATATTTGTCCAAGTCTGATTTAATATTTTGACTCTCTGAAGTTTCATAGAGGAATCGGTCATAACCTGTTAGCCGATCTCTAGAATCAGACCCGCAATCATCTCCCGGACCATGAGAAGCTAATGGTGAATAGATAGCATGGCCATGATACAGAGCCTTCATACAGTTTGAAACAATATCAATGCATTTTGGAGACTCGGCACCATAAATCTGTGGATAGTAGTACTCAAGCAGTTTCATCTTGAAGCGTGGATCTAAGATAGCTGCAATTGCCAGGGCTAAGCTGCACTTCTTCCAATATTCATCAAATCTATTTTTCATTTTTAATGCCAAAGAATGAATAAAATCATCCGAGTTTTGACACCATTCAATCAACTGCAAATGAATATCACAAATTTCTGGGAAATACATATTGGCAGTAGAATACTTGCTTCCCGCAAAAACATTGGAAACATCGTAAAAGTGCTTTAAAAAGGTAGTGACGGAATTTGCCCTGTCCCACTCTGCAATAGAAGGGCACACTCCATACTGAGGGTCATGTTCTTGCAAAAGGGGAAATGCATCTTTGTATTCTAAAGCAGCTTCAAGCATAATGTATGCGGAACTCCACTGATGCTTATTATCAAGACGTAGCACTTTCTGGCTATTAATTCCAGCAAGTTGAACCATCTCATTGAACTTTTCTTGTGTTGCCTGTGAGCGTTGAACATACTGAACACTTTCCCGAACTTTGCTGAGTATCTCACATGACTTCTCCAAAGTATCCTGGACCATCAACTTGATCAAATTTGCTGCACAACGTATATCAAATAATTGTCCATCACAAAGGAGAAACCTGTGCTGGCAGAGTTGCTCTCTGATTCTGCTAACAATTTTGTCATAGATAGAATAGTTATCAAATGTCATCGAAAACAATTTTCGATCAATATCCCAATTTCTTAGACTTGTCATGATAATTTCTGAAAGCACGTCCTCTGTTTGGGAAGGATCAATCATTAAAAAGTTCAGAATCTTCTTCTTCAATTGCCAAGAATCATCAATATAATGTGCTGTCAAGCATAAATATTCAGCATCTCCATTAGCAGTCCATGTATCAGCACTTAGGCATATCCCTGGCAGTTTATCCAACTCCTCGTATACTTTTTGTCTCTCCTTCAAATAAATTTCCCTACAATCAGCCTCAACTCCATCAAATGTTGGGATATCAAACAAGGGTTGAAGATCTCTAGCAAATATCCTAAAGCCAGTATGCTCAACCATAGCCAAAGGATAGCCATGTAATATGATCATGCGAGCAAGATCAAGCCGACTCCTTCTGTTATCAAAATTAAAACTTCCACCTTCAATCCCATCTTTTACGCAGTTTTGATCTAGCTTAGTTCTTACAATGCTGACTGCTTCATCATTTCTGTGCTCTTGATCGAAACTAAAATTTGCAACAGCAAAAGTTGTTTCCTTTCTCTTGCCCCTCGTTAGCAACTGGCTTATGTCTTGGTTAGATCTTCTTCTACATCTGATTAAATGATTCCTCAAATGCGAAGTTCCACTGGTACTTGACCCACTAAGTTTCCTATTACAGTGCCTACAAATAGCTATGAAAGTATCACCTTTCCTGACCCTATCAAAATCATTCCAAACGACTGATTTCAGTCTACTAGAATTGACTATGACTGAATCATCTGCTATCTCCATTGCTTTCCTGATACTCTACCAACACCTGATATCAATGTTAAGGAAGATGTTAGAGTAGGTTAAACAAGTCAACAATTTTTAGCTCTAATCAAATGATATTCTCAATATATTGGGGGGGGGGGGGGGGGGGGGGGGATGAAACACAACACATCTATACTGCTATACATCTGTAAATAGAAAGAATAATTGAGGCATTCAGCTCTGCTGTTGGTGCACCCATGACCCCAAATTCATTTCGCTCAAAGTCAATCCAAACACTAACA
This sequence comes from Ipomoea trifida, assembly GCA_003576665.1. Taxonomy (NCBI): domain Eukaryota; kingdom Viridiplantae; phylum Streptophyta; class Magnoliopsida; order Solanales; family Convolvulaceae; genus Ipomoea; species Ipomoea trifida. Next base: position 1,840,512 of record CP025654.1, read on the forward strand.
TTTGTGAGTATTAGAAAGAAACCACATCAAAAATCAAATCCACTTGCATGAACATGCAAATTACTTATGGTGTTCAATGACTTATCCAAAATCTACACGAGACTTTGAGTTCTCAAATAACCTATATGGGCTGTAAATAGGTGCGGTGCAATCTTAAACAACCAGGAATAAGGTCAACAGAAAAAAGAGCTCCAACTAGCTCATATGAAACATCTCACAAAAAGAGTGTTCACAGGTTAAAACCAAATAAGATAAAAGATGAGGAAAAAATGTGACACTTCAGAAGAAGACATTGTATACAACATCAACAAGAACTACAACCTACTCCATCAGTGTCTTGAGTTTTGACATAGAATAGTACCGGTTGCCCCAACCAAAAACTAAACATCCAATAGCACCTGCTTTTATAAATCAGGTATTTAATTTAAGAGGTCAAAAAAAATTCATTCCTGTTACTAATAGTTGCACAAATAGCTCCTCAATTAGCATTTCTGTTTATCTCATCTCTAACTTCAGAAGCATATCTTCACAATCAATCAGGCCAAGTTCTTAGAGGCATTATTACTCAACCATGCAAGCAAACTAAATCCCCACAACCATATTTTACTTTTCTCCAAAAAGCAGAAAATAAACACCACTTAAAACAGCATAAAATAAGAACCACTATAATATTTGACAAATGAATTTGTCATATTCTGTCCAAATATCTGACAAGTATACCTACTCTGTCAAAATTGTATTTTATATAATTTTCATATTAAATCCCAAATTAAACTACTTTTATTCTTTGGATGAAAATCACCTATGAACTACAGTTACGGAATTACAAAAAGAACCCATTTTTATGCTGCAGTTATGGAGCAAAAGTTCCATTTCGAAATTACAAACATTTAAAGCTACTGAATTCCACATACTAACACTCAAAGAAGGGGCAAACACAAGGGAAGCTGAGAAATTGGAGAGCCAGTTCAAAGTTCAAAGAAAAAGCGCCCGACCCAGCATCCCGATAACGGGTCTCGCCCGAACCCAGAACCCGATTCGACAAAAAAAGTAATAAGTAATTAGTAATCAGGCTAAAGAGGCAGACTCTTCTTATTAAAACCCAACAAAAGGTGTCGGATCGGGAAGTGGCACGCCGGTAACCATATCCGAACAAAATAACCCTAGAAAGCTGCAATTCGGACTTCGGGTCCCCGATACAAATAAATAAATGCAGAAATATCGTATTCAATTGCAAAACATGAATAAATATAAATATACACACACGAGAAAGAGAGAGATAGTACTAAAGAATCTTCAAGGGACCTGGGTTAGGGTTTGTTCCCACAGCTGTTCAGGCATGTGTGTGTGTAGTAAATACGAGTGAGTAAGTGTTTGTGTGAGCGAGAAAGAGCGAGCGAGAGAGAAAGAGAGAGAGAGACGGTTTCGTTAAGCCGAGATATGTGTCAGCGTGAGAAATTGGTTGAATGGAGCAAATTTTTGGATTGAAAGGCGCCAACCCGATGCCGGCCCACCACGATACTGTCAAAGCCCATTGGGCCTCATCTCATTACAAGCCCATTTATTATTATTATTATTATTGAGTAATTGAGTAATACTACATGTATTTTACACTTTTACCCTTGTTAAAGTGACATGTTATGATTGAACCAAAACAAAAGACGGAACAACTCCAATCAAATTAGTCAAATGGGGTGTTTAGTAAATAGGGCTGTTAGCTGATTGAGTTAGTGAGTTTGATTAGTTTTTTTTTTTAATACAGTGAGTTTGATTAGTTGATAGCATTAGTTAATAATGAAAAAATGTTTGGTAAATTAGCTGTTAGTTGATAACGAATTACATGTAAAATGACTCTTTTTATTAAAAAGTTTATAAAAAAAAAGTTATTTTGAGCAGCTTTTTGAATGTTAGCATTTTGGAGCAATAAATTGTTACAAAAAGTTAATCAATCACGCTTATATTAAATATTTAACCAAGTCAAACAACTAATAATGATCAGAAAAGCCAAAATTTACTAGTAACCTAACATACTATGTTACCAAACAGGCCAAAGAATTTCTTAATTATACTTGAACTCTACATCTTTTATTGAGTTTGTTATAACTATCGAATATTAGGATATGTAAGTATTAATATGTTGTCATTAAGTAAAAAATGTTTAGAAGATAGATTAAGGTTGATGGTCATGTTCTTTCCTTTGTTGCCATTACTTGCTACATAGTTTTCTTGTTGATGCAGGAAAGAAGGCTTTGACCAATCACAAAAGCTATGCTTTCCTTTCACAGCATCATATTCTTTCTTCTGCAGATAAATGCCACTGGGCTTCTGGCAGCTCATATTACCAGATTTTGGCACCTGTGAGCTTTCCTTCTCACCTGTATTCAATACCTCAAGAGAAAAAGTGAACAATCTCAAAGTCTCAAAGGAGCCAAAGAAGTTGCATATTCTGCCATGGGTGCTGCTGCAGCTATTGTTAGAAACATGAATGCGTTAGTCGGGTAGATTTTCTCGTACTAGAAATATTATGCATATAAAGATTTTAATGTTTTTTATCCCGAGTAATTAACTGATAACTTTTCTTTGATCATCTTGGTTGAAAACTAGCCCGGGCGTGATGCTTCTGTACCCTCTGTGAGTCAACATTCTTCTCGGTTTTATACTCGACTCGACTAAACCTTAACCTAATGTAGTTAAACCCGGTGGTCATGGCAGGTATGCATCGATGAGGGCTATAGAGAGCCCTTCGACGCTGGATGACCAGCAGTGGCTGACCTATTGGGTTCTCTACTCCTTCATAACCCTGTTTGAGTTATCCTTTTGGCAAGTCCTACAATGGTAAGAAAACATAAACATATGACATATCACACCGAATATAAATCTTTTAATCACTGTGATATAAGGTTTCGTGTTTCATGTGTCCAGGTTTCCGTTCTGGACATTCATCAAGCTCGTGTTCTGTCTCTGGTTGGTGCTGCCAATTTTCAATGGAGCAGCGTATATATATGAGAAGTATGTGAGGAAATATGTGAAAGTCGGGGGTCTAGTAAACACAAACTACCCTGAGACACAGAGGAAGGCTCTCCAGATGATGAGCCTCGATGCCAGGAAATCTGTGGAGAGGTTCATAGATACCTATGGACCAGATGCATTCGACCGAGTGGTCAAAGCGGTAAGAAATGATTCTAATAACATAAACAATTCTACTATTAAGGGTGTGCGTTTGGGAGAGTAGCAAGATTAGAACAGTTAAAATCGCACCAGACACTTACCTCTCCAGTTGAAATTTTTGCGATTAATCACTCCAGTTCCAACCGTTCTTCCAAATGCACCCTAAGTTAGCTTAATCTCAACGGTTGATCTTTTGACATGTTTGCAGGCTGAAAAAGAGGCAAAGAAAATGCACTGAAGACAAGAGTGCAATTAGAGCTTCAGTTCAAGAAGATGACTGTGGAAATGTATGGTTGAGATAGGTGTGTTGTCTATTTGTGAGTGTGTGATTCTGTAAAGATTAGAAAAAATATAGCTATATATTTAATGGGTACAAAGTTCAGTCGTTTCACAAAGATTCACATAGCTATACAGGGTATATGTTCGGTCCTTGCACAAAGATTCGCAACATATTAATGCACGCTGTTTCATGTTTAAAAGAATCGGGGAATTAATTCACAACAAGAAACACCTGTAGAACTTTTGCTGTATGTAAAGACTAAAGAGATTCAGCACTGCACTGCATATGCCATAATGCTGCAATATCTACTAATTGTAAATGGTTGAGCGAGATGACCGGCTTTTTGAATTAGAAACGTCAATCTTCAGGATGGCCTCGAGATTCTGGAAACATTTGAGTGCCCTCACCTGAAAGCGACATAAATCGTTAGTAAATCTAGATGTATAAAATCTTAAATATAAGTGCACAAACATAGGAAGGGACACAGGTCATACCTTCCAACGTCTAGCACGAGTAAGAATTTGATTGATTTCTTCCAACTTGGAAATTATTCGCCTGAAAGTTGGTCTTCTAGCGGGGTTCTCACTCCAACAGTCTTCAATTAATCTGATGAGAAGGCATAACAAGTTCAGTAACTGAGTCAATACATCATAATGTCCACTGTTCTAACATTAGAAGCCCTCGTTGCAGAATTAAAAAGAGGATTTTGCTCAGTTTTGAAAACGCTTTCCAAGAATTGAGTGTTGCCCAAGGGCTTTCTCAGTTACTCTTCCAGAAACACCAAGTTACAGACAGCCTCCTTCCCTGTCTGTCTGTCTCCAAATATAAGGGGAGGCTAAGAGGGTGGGAATATATGGGTGGAAAAAAATGTTCATATCTAAAAACTGTACTTTAATTACCAATAAGATTCCAATGTAAAATCACAGGAAAAATGAAAAATGAAGAAAAGAAAAACAAAAACTTAATGGCTTACTCTCTGAGTCCATGAGCATATAGCTTCACAGGAGCCCTAAAGGGTGGACGTTCATTGGCAGCATATGCTTTTGCAACATCAACTTCTTGCTTTGTTGGAAAAGGGGGGCATCCTTCAATCATCTGTAAAGTTAAAATGTAAAGATTATAGTTACCATGCAGTAAACATGTAATATGATGTTATTTTTTCACAAAAACGTAACCCAACAAAAAAAAAAAAAAAACAATGATATCTTCTTCTTTTTTAAATGACAAGTAAGCCTGTACCTCCTGTAGAATTAGTGCAAATGAGAAAACATCAACCATGGTATCATATTCCTCATTCTTAAGAACTTCTGGAGCTACATATCGCCCTGTCAAAGAAGAAACATTTAAAATAAAATTCACATCACTAATAATGAAGAATTAGGGGTATTTGGGGATAACATCATATTAATAAACAGGATTAGAAGTCAACAGGGTATCAACCATCTATACAATGAACATGGGCACTAAATTGATGATCACAATGTTTTTCATAATTAGGTATCAAATGAAGTCCAAGAGGGTAGAAATCACAAACTGTGCAATGACGAGTGTTTAGCATAAAAAGAACTGTAGATAAAAGTTGCAGAAACAAGAGATGTAGTAGAATAACAATGTACTCTGTAATTGTTTCTATCATAGATCTGACCTATTTACAACATCAATGCTCATAAAAGCTTCTGGTTAATTGACCACAGACACTGCTAGACTAGATGGCTTCTTATTTGAGAGAATACTTACACGAAGTCTCCTGGCTTGTCAAAGGTTTATCTTCTTTTATTGATTTTGTAAATCTCATAAGTTTGCTTAGTCCAAAATCAGCAACCTTTAGATGTCCAGAATCATCCCGTAGTATATTTCTGCTAATTCAATTGAAGAGTTCAAAAGATTCTGCACTCTGCTTAGGTACTTCAGCATAAACCAAGACAGAAACACAGTTTACTAGAAAGTAATCAGATAAAACAATAAGGAAACTTACGAAGGCTCCAGATCTCTGTGAATTATTGCTTCAGGCTTATGTTCATGCAAGTAGTTCATTCCTCTGTCAGAGCATAAAAATAAAGATCAAATGTAGAAACAGTAGAAAATAATAGACAGATAAACCTCTTATTGCAACCAGATGTTTTGAATTATTCCATCAAACAGATAATTTGATTTTTGCAAGCCCATATGAGATAACTCCATGACATAAAAGACAAGTGCATCAAGCATCTGTTAATAGGCATGTGGTAATGCTAATATTAAACTAAAAAACTGCCCACATCTGCTAACCTTGCAATATCCAGTGCATACTTCACAGCCATTATTGGCTTCAATGCGCCTTTTCGCTTCAAGAATGCACGAAGATCTCCCTGTGCACAGATTCAAGAGCATAGAAAATGATTTTTTGGAAAATTGTCAAAACTCAAAACCAACAATACAAAACTCAAAAGATGATTAGAAATATATGCTTTGGATATAAATAAACCTAACCCAAGTAGAAGTACCTTGGGTAGATATTCTGTAACTATCATCATTGGACTACTCTGAGTAACAGCACCAAGAAACTGGACAACATTTGGGTGACGTATCTTCTGCAGTAATGCAAGCTCATCCCTAAATGCTTGTCTGAGAAACCAACGGAAACAAGATCAAAGTTGCTTGATATTAAAAACAAATGTTGAGCAGAAAAACATGTAACATCATATTACTGAAAGCTTATAACCAACCCACACTTTTTCTTCATCCATGAACAGTGCCTCACCAAATCTCTTAACAGCAACCTGAGTTCCACGCCATGAAGCAATGCAAAATGTACCCTGTCATACATTTCATAAAATATCATCTAAAGCCCAAGACCAAAAATAATACAGCATATCAGAACCATCACCCTCAACAACTATATCAGGAGGAGAAGAGAATAATGCTTGGACTGCCATATATAGCAACTAGCAAGTAAGTTTTACCTTTGTTATGTCCACACTATTACTGAAATCAAGCTCCTTTGGATCAATTTCATACTCTGGAATTTCACGAGCATTTTGGACATGCATGGGCGCCATCTAGAAAATAAAATCTTAGGAGGTTTAGGTGAGCACTATTCACAATCACATAAACGGAAAATCAACCAAGGTATACAGGAAGATTTAGAATACAGAACATCCAAATATCGATACATAGGAATCTAGGACATACTGGAAGTTTTGATCCATGTGCCTCCAGAAGCTTGACAACATCATTATTTTGGTAGTGTATCGCATCTGCAAGAGGCTGTTCAATTACAGAAACACAAGGCTCAATGCATTAATATGAAATTGTCCATGCTATCCACTCACAATGTATGAAGCCTAGCCAAATTACTGACATAACTGACCGAGTAAAGCATCTAGTTCTACATTTTTCAATATTCACCTAATAGTAGGCTCTTAGAGGCTTAGAGGCTTAGAGCAGCACCAACAAATATGATAATACTTATCAATGCCAGCTTGCAATACTTATTTAAGTCCAAGGTCATTAAAAAAAAGGAATAAAGTTCAGTACTTTACTGATAAATAAAATACAGCAACAATAAATATCACAAGCAACCTAGTAATTAAAAAATCTAGGGTTCATCCAATACAATTAGGGAATTACCGTGCTGCCCCAGCGATCCTCAACATTAACCTCGGCGCCATTACCGAGCAGCAGCTCCACCACATCCCGATGGCCCTGGCAGGCGGCCACGTGCAACGCAGTCCGGCCGTCGATATCTCGGAAATTCACACTGGTTCCGGACTCCAACAGCTCCTTCATTCCCTCCAAATCCCCCTCGTTCGCCGAATACATTAGCCTTATCCCCGAATCAATGCCTTCCTCAACTTCATCTCCCCCTCCCCCGCCGACGGCGTCTCTCTCCGGCGCCAGAGACGATTGCCTCCCGAGACCGAACCTCGACTGCGACTTCGACTCCATAGGGTTAAAATAACAGTAAAATTGAAAGCTTTTTCAGCGGCTTTGCTCAACAACCGACGGAATGATCAGGCAACCGTTATCTGTTTGTCAATTTGTCTCTGTTAAAAAGAGTGAAAGCGTCTGGTAATGTCAGTTCCAGACAAATCAGAAAACGCGACGGAAATAGGGAATTGGTCGGAAAGCGAAAGGTGGGGCTCCGCCACTTGAGGGATAAGGATTAAGGAGAACGCTACAATGGCCGACGAGAGAATATAGCGAAGTCGGCTATAAAAGTGAACACCTCCAATGATGCAATGCAAGAAGATTTTTTCTTCTCCAAAATGGATAAAATTTGATTCTCATCAATCAAATTCATGGCACAAAATTTTCATATGGTAATTTATAGGCTATTACACATTTATAGAAAAATACTCGGTATATTCTCATTTTATACCCTCAATTTATATTTTCTCTCACATAATTTATAGGTCAAATATGTCATCAAACTTTACCTAAAAGTTAATTAGGCCACAAAACTTTTTAGGGTAGATCAATATTGTATTTTTGTGCAATGAAACCCAAAAATCGATTAGTGATTAGCTATCGACTTCTGACAACCTCCTACAATACTCCGGCACCGGTTGCCATTGAAGGCGTCGATTCGCTGGTCGCAGTAGTTTTTTCGATAAAAATTGCGTCGGAGTATTGTGAGAGCCCTAGTAGCACGTCAGTAACCAATTTCTAGACTTCACTACACCAAAATACAATGTTGATGAGTTTAATTGATACTCTAAAAAGTTCATGGCTTAATTTACATTTTAGGTAAAATTTGATGAATTATTAAACTTTTGTTTTATTACAATAAACATACAATGTCTTATACTTCATTAAAAAATACATGCTCAAAACGTTGACATGCATTTAAAGTCTCAATATGACAACATAGAATGAAAATTACGAAACCATATGGAGTATTATGTATATTTTATCAACTGTCCAAAGCATCAAGACATAATTTTTACATACGAGTGTTGCTGTACATGCATGTAATCTGGTTGAATTGTCAATATCATATAGTATACTTCGTAATTATCGAGATTATACTGTTAGTTGATTATTTTATAGGGGAGCAGATGGTACGTTTAACTGTTTAAGAAGCAAAATGCAATTATTTTTTGGCTTGTTCTACACGTATTAGATATAGTTGAATATAATACATACGCCATGATCGGCGATCCAATCATATAGCATGGGCTATAAACGGGTTCTTTGGATTATTTTATACCGTTCAAGATATATCTTAATAAAGTAAAAGAAAGAAATTCGTAGTACGAAAATCATATTAAATCTAATATATTTTTAATGTTTAATGTTGTCATCATCGGTGCACTTAAAATATGTTTTGTTGGCTGTCTTTTGATGAGAATGTAATTCCAGGCGCACCATGAGGCCAACTTTGGTCCCATTTTCTTGCTCCTTTTTTGTCTTTTGGGTAATTATTGCTGTCACTTCTACACAATCTTTCTTCATTGATTCTTTGCCAGATCCGAAAAAGACGAAACTGATTTGACAAATGAATTATTTTGGGTGTACCCAAGGTTTATGTTAAAGATGGAAGAGCACTATACGTCTATACCTTCCATTCAATCACACCTCCTAGCCACCAAGTTAGTAAAATTATTGTATTTGTCTGCATGGACAGCTCAATTTGTCACATGGGTAAAGTTTGAGAAGAAAGAGCAGAGATCGAGTCTTACCATCGAGCAACCCCTCAAAGCAAGGGGCTCATTGTGCACAATAAGCAAAGATTTAGCATTGCGTTCAACTAAGTTACGCTGATCTAATATACAGAATTCATGTTCATAATACACATACATATAAACACAACATAATGAACATGAATTGAACACTTCACATAATACACAAAATTCATAATCATAATACACATACACATAAACACGGTATAATAAATATGAATTAAACACTTAACATAATACATAGAATTCATGTTCATAATACACAAAATTCATGTTCATATATTGTGTTTGTGTATGTGTATTATGAACAAAAATTATGTGTATTATGAAGTAAAATTTTATGTATTAAATCAGGATTCACAGTGTACTATAGATCCTGGTCCACGATAAAACGAGGGATGAAAATACTTCAAGACTGGTACTGCGGGCTTGCATGGCTAAGGCTACAGCTAGAATATAATGGATCCATTAAATAAAACTTATAAGGTCCATTAATGGGTCATTGGGTCAATCCCTAAGGCTATAATTAAGAGGCCCAAAGTTTAGGTCTTACCTATTATTATCTACATATTAACATTTAACATTTAACATCGTAAAAGCAATACCATCAATTAGATTTTTTACATAAATTTTTATATACTCCGTGCAAGTTGCCCAAAGTGTAGGTCTAACTCTAAAAACCTATATATGTCAAACCTATTATATTCCTGTCTAGCTCAATAACATCATAATAACAAGTTACCAAAAGTTCGACAATTTGGACTCCTAGGCTTCTAGCTAGACCCTAAATAAGGTTATTACATTCTCAATTGCTAAAAAATTAAGTTGATACAAATATTTATTATTTTACACATTTATATTATTAGGTACAATAATAACATTGACAAGGTCCACATAAACTGACATAATATATATAATTCGTGTGTTATAGTATTTGGGCTAATATGACATAATTCACGTATTATAGTACTTGAGTTTACATGACATCATTCACATGCTAATCGCTTCCATCATTAATCTAGGGTTTGAATAATGTTCTTGACGTTGTGAATAAGCCAATCACTTCCACTAATGATTTCCTGCTAATTATCGCTTTGATTTAATTTCCTCGTACAAATGGAAGTTGCTGAATTAAATATTTCAATATTTAATCATTTTTATTGAAAGACAATATTTAATATATCAGTGGCCGACATGGGATTAATTATATTATATTAATTTTAAATTTTAAATACCAATAGTTAACTCTTTTTAGGGTTTGATTTGTAGCAATGACTAGAAAATTTTGAACTCCTAGAAGTTGACAAACCATAATTTCTCCTACACACTGCTTTTCCAAATTCCATTTCTAAAATTGCGGCCAAGAAAATTTTATAAGTCCCATATAAAATAATAACACCAAATTTACACATGTTTGAAACTACGAAACATAATATTAATTCATCCATTTAAGGATATATATTTTGTCTCAAAATAGGTAGTTGAGTGAGTGAAGAATTATTTTTATACTAATAAAACGTTATAAGTTTGATTTTTGTCAATATTATATCAGTTGAGCCTTTTACATAGAGTCATAAGTCATTAAGGCTCTGTTTGGCAGAGCTTATTTAGGAGCTTATAGCTTATTTTAAGCTACTAATAAGCTATAAGCTCTGTTTGGTAATGTTCCTAAAATAAGTTAGTAGCTTAAAATAAGAGCTTATTTTTGAACGCTACCTAAGGTAGCGTTTCAAAATAAGCTAGTAGCTTCCTAACTTTTTTTCCATCTTTAACCTTATTATTTTAAAGAAATGACATCATTTACCCCTCCCAATTAAAACCTTTTTGACTAAACCTTTTTTACTTTTTATCTTCAATATGTATGGTTGTAATTTCAATTTGACATGTGTTTGAACATTGATTTTTGTATGAACTAATCTTATGAATTATAAACATTTTGTTTTACTTTATATGTTTTCAAATATATGTTCTTACTTTATATTTTATTAAAATATATTGATTTTATTATTTTGTATTTTAATATATAAACAAACCTATTTAAATTTAATACTATTTAAATTGTACGAAAATGTCCTTTTTAGTCTTTTTACATTTATCAATTATCAAAAAGCTAATTTTACCAAACACTTTTAATTATAACAGCTAGCTTAACAGCTTTTCAGATTTCAGCTTCGAGCGTATAGCTTTTCAGCTTTCAGCTACTTTTAAGCTTTCAGCTACCTTTTCAGCTAGGTTTGCCAAACATAGCCTAAATAAAATATATAAATTTATTGTTATATTAAGATTGGAGGTGGATATTATGAAGTAAAATTAGGAGAGAAATAACTAGTACATCACAAGTACAATTATCATATTTTGCTATGCTTTTATTTATTAAAGTGTTACTAAATAATTAAAATTTGAGTTGATATGATGTATGTATCAATGGTATCATTAAATAATTGATGGACATAGTAACATACATAATATCCCGACCATGTATAATTTATTTTCTTATTGATGTGACATTTGAAAGATATAGTAAGGATTATTGCAAATTAATAATATGGAATTTTAATTTTTTTTTTCAAAAAGAGCGTGATCAAGTGAGTAGAACATCATTCTCATATTATGTATGAATTCGATTCTTAGCAACACTCCTTTGATCGAGCCCAACCATCACACATGCTCTTCCTAGTTATATGAGCTATTACAGTTTTATCTCTCGATCATGTGTGAGCCGAGTTTACCCACATGATCCCTTTCACACTCTCATACGCACATGAGTAGGACTCGTATGCAGAATCATAGTTTACCCACCTGGAACTACACAAGTAAGGCTCATATACAAAAGCATAGTTTACTCCATCTAGTGACCTTACAAAGAAGCGAGATTATAATTACGTACCTCGAGTAGTAACTACGGAAATCAAGTTTATTACCACATGCGTACATCAGCATATAAACACTATGATGTAAAATCATAAGAGAAAATATTATTTTTTTCAAAAATAAAATATAAAGAGAATGTTGGAGAGTGATGAGGAAGTACTTATGATTTATGAAGTAGGGTAAGCATGTGCATGCCATGTTGAGAAATAGTCTAATGCTATAAAAATATCTTAAAATGGTCAAACAATATAATCCATCTATCTATGTTACTATGTAAGCATGCTTTAATCATCACAACAAAAAAACCAGGTTCAAAACCATGGATGGGGGAACCGAAAACCGCTTTTAACTGTCCCTATATCCAACAACGTTAATTGGTTTCTCCGATCAAACATGAAACGTACGGCAGCAGCCTTCTCGATTAGGCAACATCAGAGGTGGGAAAATATGGCACTGTCTCTCCAGATATTTTTAGCATGTCAACCCATCCAAAAATGGGCCATATATTCATGAAACGACAAATATAATATTGCCCAATGTATGTGTGAAACACACATAGTACAAAAAGCTGTGGAAAATGGAGAAATACTTTGGCTGCTTACGTGTTAGCGGAGAAATTTTACTGCTTCAAATGGAGCTCATCAGCCCAGTCCATATACATAATGGGCACACGCTTCATAAGCGGGTTGGACCCGTTTACCCCACACTCAGCCTGCACCTGGTTCACTCCGTTAGTTCACTCTATGATCCGGACCCGCATTTATTTGTCAATCATTTTTCGCAAATTATACTGAGGACTATGGTCATAACTGATACTGCAGTTATGTTGAACTGATACTACAGTAGTGTTGAACAGATACTACAGTTGTGTTGAAAGGAAACTGCATTTGTGTGGAACAGAGGCCGTTCATCCATTCAACACAACTACAGTATCAGTTCAACACAACTGCAGTATCTGTTCAACACAACTGCAGTTCCAGACGGATGAAACGACATCTGTTTCGCGCAAGTGCAGTTCCCTTTCAACACAACTGCAGTATTAGTTCAACACAACTGCATTATCATGACCCATGGTCCAAAATGCATTGTGGACCATGGTCCACAGTATAACGACTGATCATTTTTTTTGGAAAGTTTTGTTGAGCGGAGATCTAAAGGATGGAGTACATCTGACATTCTACTATTCAAATTTGACATTAACTATAATACAAGTATAAAGAAATAAAGTTATGCATTGTTATTCGATATATATATATATATATATATATATATATATATATATATATATATATAGGGCATGATCAAATGAGAAGCCTACAATCGTTACTCGAAGGTAGACTCTATTCCTTATTAAATCAGTCTGAGTTGTTCATAACTAACTGTCTAACCAATTCAAACCAAGAAAGTCAATAGAAGCTTGAAAGTTGAAACCTTGTGGTTCACAAATCAATTACATGACAAATTCTGACTAAGCTACCCCACCACCAAATTTAAATTCTTCATATTGCAATTAAAAACACACCACCAACTCCCTTGTGAACACACTTAATGATCAATTGTATGACATCCAATTTTCATAGGAATAAACTAAAGTGCATGATAAGTTAGAAATTTGGATAGTTATAATAATAAGTTATCCTTTGGGGGCATAATGCATTTGTCAAGAATTTGATTTGAGAGTGACTAGAAAAAGTGGCAACAAAAGTAAAAAAGGGGGATGTTGAAAACTAGCAAACGTAGTACAGATTGTCATCACCACTATGCAAAACGGAAATTAAACCGTATAAGGTTGTCACCCTACGCGGTTAATTAGTTGGAAGTTTCCCAGTCATCAACCCAAAACCCCGCCCACTTCTTCATCTCTATAAATACACATCCAAACAAACGCCATTTTCAAGTTTTCTTCCAACAACCCATAACTACTGTCTCATATACTATACATTCCCATCCAAAACCTAAGAAAGCAGTTATGGAGGATATGCCGGTGGGGTTTAGGTTTTATCCCACAGAAGAAGAGCTGGTGTCCTTTTACCTGGGAAACAAGCTCCGAGGAGTACGGCCGGATATTGACCTTGTTATCCCTGTCGTCAACATTTATCTGCACAGACCATGGGAGCTCCCACGTAAGTGAACACACACACACATACATATATATATATATATATATATATATAGATTTTTATTCAAATGTGGCCGTGCTCTTAGGTGTGGCCGTGCGGACACACATCACTCAATGTTAAGAAACACACCACAATGAAAATATACAAAAACACCATAAAACACACCACACACCCAAAATAATGCACCATAACTCCCATGTCCCTAATGGTGCATTTGCTAATACTGTGTGGTGTATATTTGCATACTTAGTGGTGTGTTTTTTGGTGATGCGTTCCTAACGATGCATATTTGTGTGGTGCATTTTCTAACACTGAGTGGTGTATATCTGTATACATAGTGGTGAGGCCGCACTGTTCACACGTTAAGACGCGGCCACACTTGAACATGACCCTATATATATATATATATATATATATATATATATATATATATATATATATACTCCGTATATATTTTCAACCAACCTAACCTGTAAACTGCAACTTGTGAAAGATTGCACTGCAATTACTATATAATTGCACTGCCACGACTTCCGGACATGCTGGAGTACCTTGAGGTGCAATCGGATTCTGGTGTGGTGCAATTATGTATTAATTGTGTTGCAATTCTTTACAAGTTTGCAGTTCACAGGTTATGCGTACGTGTCGGGGAGGGGGATGCGTTTTCTTGAAACTATTATATATATGCATTTGCCTGAAGTATTTGGGTTTGACGCGATATGATCTGAGCTTGCCAGTTAAGTTACTCATACAGTTGACATGATAATCGTAAGGTTATAAGTTTACCTCTCAACAGTAACGGTTTATTGACTTTCTTAGTTTGATTTGAGCCCGTCAGCTAAAGACAACTTAAATTTGTCTACTTTCTACTTCCTAAATACTCTAGAGTTCCCTCGTTACTCAGAAATTATATATATCAATTTGCCTGAAGTATTGATTTTATGTTTGGGTTTAACATTGTATGATCAGAGCTCGCCGGAGTGGCTAGCTATGGAGACGACGAGCAGTGGTTTTACTTCATGCCGGGGCCGGAAAACATCGCCCGAGGAGGAAAACCGAACAGGCTGACAACAGAAGGATACTGGAAAGCCACCGGATGTCCCAGTCTTGTGTTCTCCTTAAACAATCGAGTTATTGGGGAGAAAAGGACGATGGTGTTTTACACAGGAAGAGCTCCAAATGGAACAAAGACTGAATGGAAGATTAACGAGTACAAGGCTGTCCATGGTGAAGCTTCAGCATCCGCTCCCCTTTCAGATTTAGAGGTACGGATACTATTAGTTTAAATTTTTAGTTGAAATTGATGAGATAAATATGGTTGAAGCCACAAATTTGTTTAGGATGTAAAGTTGGATCATCGTTTAGTGGTCTGCTTGTTGGTTTAAGTATATAATAAGTCCTATGATTTAGTGTTGATTAGACGAGCCTGAGCTAGTGATGAGTAGGTGAAGAAATCAAAGATCCCCCTTCCTTGCCATTAATGCAGTATTTATAGGAGTGAGGAGGGAACAAGCACGGGTAGGTGAGGAGATAAAAAATCCTCTTTCCTTACAATTAATATGGTTATAGGAGTGAGGAGGGAACAAGCACGGGTCTCTTGGCATAGGTGGCACGTGGGTCACATGCATAGGGCCTGCTCGGGGCCCTTAACCGTCTGTCCACGTGCTTTAAAGTTCCTGATTTCTTTGGGTATCCCGCCGCCATAAATCGATTGGGAGAGTTGGGCATTAGGCACTAAGTATCTCTGGTCGGTAGCTCGGCCCGATCCAAAGTGGTCGAGGTGATGACAATTGGTAAGCCCTTTTGCCTGGTCACCCAGTGGCCTGGTTCGGTCAGGGCTCAGGTGAGAGATAGTTGGATCCGGTTAGAATACGAGATCATATACCAACCAAGTACGGGTTCAAGTCGGGTAGAGAATAATCCATATCAAGTACAAAAACACATCACTTATTTTGACAATTACAATGTTAAAAGTTTTGAATCTTAATCAGAATGACTTATTGACCTTCTTAGTTTGAATTTATCAGATATGGATAACTCATACTAGCTAATTTATCTCATCCTAATCCTTTACCAACTTGAGTCACAAGGCTGAGATTTATCTCGTCCATGGCTATGAGTTTTCATTTTCACCCAATAAAAATTATAACTAGGGTTTTATTTGGTGCACTGATGCAGCTACGCCAAGAATTCAGCCTGTGCCGCCTCTACAAGAAGCCAAAGTGCGACCGAGCATTTGATCGCCGGCCGTTGAGTGTTACTGCAGTACGGCGAAGAATAGCACAACAGCCGCCGCCGCAAGATAGCGTTCAGACGGCCGCAATGATATTACCGCAGCAGGATAATAATAATCCTCCTGCAAATGAGATGACCGGTGCCGGAAATAGCTCGCCGGCGCCGGGAGACGCCGTTATTCCTTCTAATAATGCCATGGGGACCCAAGTTTTTTGGGATAGCTTTACACCTATATGGGATTGGGAAGACTGCTTCAATCTCCTTTGAGACTTGGTCTTTACAATAATTGTCCGACCATAGTGATTTTACCATTTTGGTCATCAAGTTTCAATTTTATCAGGCCAGTAATATTTTTCACAATCAAATTTGTACTTTATTTTAGTGATCCGAAGGGTTAAAAAAGTCCTTCAGAAAACAAAAATAGATACAAATTTGAAAGTAAAAAATATTATTGAACGAAATCAAAAATCAAGAACTAAAGTGTTGAAACCGCTATACTAGAGAACCCTAAATACAAAAATATGAGTATAGTTTTAGTCTATTTCCTGTTGACTTGACAGTCCAATAACTGATGACTCCATGACATTTTGAAAATGCTGTGGGTTGAAGTTTAGGTCGGTAGATCGAGTAAAATGGCTGGAAAACAACTATGTTATTAAGAATTTCAATGTCTTTAAATAAGTTTAAGGTATACAATATTCTGTTTGTGTCTATGATTCTAAATCCTGTGATTTATTTGATTTCTTGTTTAATACGGAGTATTTGATAAGGATTAATGTTCTTCAATTTATGCTTTTATTTTGAAGTAATAATTGACAGTATTAAGTATATTATATATATAGTTACAAATTAAACTAGTCTTATTGTACGTACTACGTAGTATTTGACCGAGATATAGCCGTAAATCATGGCATAATTAAAATGAAAAACAAAAAAAAAAAAAACAAAAAACAAAAAACAAAAAAAAGAAGAAGAAGAAGAAGAAGAAAGAATGAAGCTAAGCAAAAACAGATCTCTAGTCTGATTTTCATTTAAAAAATAAATAAAATAAAAAATAAAAAACAGTATGTATACATTTCACTTGAAAGGTGTTTCACGTTAAAAAGTTTCAAGTTAGACTTTTTCTTAAATAATAGTTAAATTTTGTAGCATGACTTGAACGGAATCTAGATTAGTTTCATATTGATGGAGGTACCGAATGGTATATGTAAAAAGAAAAAAGTGTAACTATTTAACATAATAAGACCTTAGATACCAAGTTGGTATTTGCAAAGGTTGCAACGCATAAAGTTTAGTTGCAAATTTGCAATGATTTCACCGTAATCAATTCAAATACCGTGATGGATATATTGGAGATAGACATAGAGCAAACCGATCCGATGGAGTGGAGCAAGGCGGGTTTGATGGACTCGGGGCTTAGGGGCGGAGCCTCGCACTTGACCCCGAGCCCATGCTCAACCTGGGCCTCGATCACCGGTGCCAGGCGACCACGGGGCCAGACGCGATCCAACTTGTTACAACCAACTTCTCCTTTTTTCGGTACCTTGTTGAGACACCAATTATCATCTTGTAATAATAGCATTACACCAACATTGAACACAATCTTTAATTTGTATCCGAGACATGCATTTGTTGTCTTTATCATTTGCTATTTACCACGTTATTCTTGTTCTTTAATTATCGGGTTTGTTAATTCGGACCGCATGAGTTAATTAAATTCATCATACCAAATTCTTGTTAGTTAAATTCATCATACCAAATTAAATACCGTAGACAATTTATTTTAAAAAATAAACAAAGAAAACATGCCTATAAGTTGAGTGATGGAATCGCCAAAAACGACAAATCCAGGTGGGAGTGCTTTTGGTTTTACACATCTATGTATGTGGGAATTTTTTTATTTTTTTTGGAAACAATTGTATGTGGGAACTTTAAATTGGTCACTTTACAAAGTTATGTATGTGGAAACTTTAAATTGGTCACTTTACGAAGTCAAAAAAAGATAAGAATTAAGATTGAGGGATCCAACTTAGTAGAGTTGATTGAGTAATAACCACAAAGTTCTAAATTTAATTTTTTAAACATTATTTATTTATTTATTAACATTTTTAGTTTCACTCGATTAACTCTACATAATTTATATTAATTTATTTTTGTGTCTTATACCTTTAATTAGCAAATGCAGATTTATCCGTAATTTTTTTTTAAAAAAGCATCCATTATATATTTATATGTAATTATTGGCCAATTATTGGCTCTTTGTGAACGTACGTAAAAAATGCGGCTATCTGTCTCATGCAACAACAGTACAACACGCGCACAGACTTTCCAAACGACTTGGTCGAGATGTTTCAAAACTTATATTCTTTTGTCTGGAGACTCCATAAGTCCAATGGTTCAAATTATACACCGTATTCAACGGAATGCGATATTTCAAAACTTATATTCTTTTGTTTGGTTCATGTTATCTTATTTTCTTTATTTTTTTTTTTGTAATTATATATCTTATTTTATTTTTTATTACGTCATGTTAGCTTATAAATAATTTTGTTTCTCAAATTCAAGATTTTAGTTAATTATTTGTAAATCATGTAATTATATATGATATCATTATCTTGTTTATTTATTTTAATTTTAAATTTTATTAAAATATGTGAAAACATGTATGTTAGGGGTTAAAGTAAAAAAAATTTAATTATATAACATAAAAGACAATCCGATCCCAAAACCAAACATGTTTTTATATATATATATATATATATATATATATATATATATATATATATATATATATATATATATATATATATATATATATATATATATATATATTTGGTAAGGAAAACATGTTTATATTACATGCATCAATTTTAACCAAATACAGGAATTAACATTCTCAACAATCTAACATTCTCTAAGGTAATCTAACATTCCGTGAACCAAAAAGACCCTAGAAGTTTAGAAAACGGAAGTAGAGAAAACACCATCTTTATACTATGGATCAAGGTTCACAGTGTACTATGGACCCTGGTGCATATGTATGTGTTTTATATTGTGCATTTTTGTGTAATGAAATTTTGTATTTAAATAATATGAATTCTGTATCTGAAAAAAATTAATAATTGTATCTTATGCTATTTGTTGTGAAATTCTGTGCCTATGAACATAAATTATGCACCTAAATCGAATTTGAAAAATAAGTAAATATATAACATGTACATATGTGCCTTGTGTTGTGATATTTTGTGTCTTGTGTTATGAAATTTTGTAATTCGTCGTTTCGATTCAAAATCCATAATACTATGTGAACCCTTGTACATCATATAAATTACCGGAAAACACAACACCAGACGTTCACACCCACAACCAATTAAGCAAAGCAAAATCATGTATTTTTGCATATGATTTATGGGTTGAAAAAACAAGCAAAATGTCTTATATCTCATAGTGATGTTTCCTCTTTAATAAAGTGTAGGCCACAAATTAGGAAAAAAAAGTGGCAATACTAGAAAAGGAAAAAAAGAAAAAGAAAAAAAAAGTGGCTATACTAGACCTCGCAAATTATATCGTGGACCGCGCATCAAAACGATGTCGTTTTGATTAATGAAAACAGACGGATGAATTCACGCCACTCACTTTCAGTTCATATACGCTGCAGTTACATTTCAACACAACTTCAGTTACATTTCAACACAACTACAATTACATTTTGATATAACTACAGTTTCATTCGATAATATATAAACACAAATGTGAAACTGTTATTCAGTATCAGTTCATATACACTGCAGTTACATTTCAACACAACTACAGTTACATTTCGATATAATTACTGTTTCATTTGATAATATAAAACACAAATGTGAAATGTTATTCAGTATCAGTTCATATACACTGCAGTTATATTTCAACACAATTACAGTTACATTTCGATATAACTACAGTTTCATTCGATAATATCAAAACAAATGTAAGGCAGTATCTTTTGAGATGAACTGTAGTGTCAATTACAGGCTTTGTCTCCCACTTACTGAAACGACGTCGTTTTGGGACCGCAGTCCACGATATAACGACGGCTAGGACCTAGGAGCGAAATTAAATGATCGAGCTGAGATTCCATAAGTTTAATTTCTTATTACTTATTAGACACAATTTTGCATGATTCCAATAGTTCATCTACAAGAAGTGGGATTGTCTTTATCAAATTAAAGGAAGTATCTCAGAAGTTTTAAATGGCTCAATATATTTGACAAATCATACTATATATCAATTCATGATACATATTTTTCTCCAACATTTTAAAAAGGTATTTTTGAAACGTGAACCAGAATAGGATGAAAATATTTCCTATTTTAGTTTAAAATTTCGATCACTTTCAACAAACTCGTTATGTGTTCACACGTTATATTATAACATTCAAATTCTAATGACTCGTGCCAACAAATATGTAAATACAAATATACGATTACAACCTTCTAAAATGTCAGGTTCAAACACTTACTACTACACCAAGAAGTTATAGTCACTAGTGAAAGTGTAATTTGATTTTATAATATTTGTG
This sequence comes from Ipomoea trifida, assembly GCA_003576665.1. NCBI lineage: Eukaryota > Viridiplantae > Streptophyta > Magnoliopsida > Solanales > Convolvulaceae > Ipomoea > Ipomoea trifida. Next base: position 1,861,410 of record CP025654.1, read on the forward strand.
TAGTAATTAACGTCACATTTCGTTGACAAGTTTTTAATACGAGGATCAAACCCTTATCGCTACATATATAATGTTGTTTACCCTTATACGTTTTTAATGTAGACCAAGTCTCAAAGAAGACTGAAGCAGTCTTCCCAATCCCATATAGGTTCAAAGTTGTCCCAATAAAGTGGAGTCGTCGTGGCATTATTTGAAGGGATGACGGCGGCACCCGGCGGCGAGATTTTTCCGGCACCGGTGCTCTCAGTTGCAGAAGGGTCCTGCACTGTTATTGGTGTTGTCTGAACGTTATCTTGCGGCGGTGGCTGTGCTATTCTCCGTCGTGTTGCAGTGAGATCCAACGGCCGACGATCAAATGCCCGATCGCACTTTGACTTCTTGTAGAGGCGGCACAAGCTGAATTCTTGGCATAGCTGCATCGTAGAATGCACTAAATTAAGATCGCAAGAGATTCACACTTATAAATTCAAGGTCACGAGTTTCAATCATTGCTCCATTGGTTTAAACTGGCCGACTATGAGTAATCTAAACTGGTTTATTTCACTGTGATCATTTACGGGTTTCCATAGTCATCCAAAAATATTTTTAAAAAAACCCTAGTTCTTGCATAGATTTCCTTATTTTTTTTGGGTGAATGTGTGCAAAGAAGGTATTGATAAGAATCAAGCTCGTAATTTTCTTATATGAGAATCATGATCCACTCACTAGGAATGGTTTGTCCGAAAAAGTATGAAAATAAATTTAACAATACTAATGGTAAATGTTTAATCTAACAATATCTACTAAACAAATTAAAGTTGCATAGAATATATTGAACATAAACGAGTTAGGGTTATATGTGGTTTAATTTCTTGATCATTTTCAATTGTTCTCAATTGGCATATCTATTAAGAGGTTTAGAAGATCAAGTCCACACTCTATTCCTCGAATACATTAGAAACATAGATACTGACAATTATACAAGTATAACGAAATAAAACTGAACATTCTTAATATAGATAACAACAAACACTTAATCTTAATAATACCCATCGAACAAAATTAGATAGAATTGATGAATGAAGGTATATATACCTCTAAATTTGAAAGGGGAGTGGATGCAGAAGCGTCTCCACGAACAGCCTTATACTCATTAATCTTCCATTCAGTCTTTGTTCCATTGTGAGCTCTCCCTGTATAAAACACCATCGTCCTTTTCTCCCCAATAACTCGATTGTTTAAGGAAAACACAAGACCGGGAGATCCGGTGGCTTTCCAGTATCCTTCTGTTGTCAGCCTGTTCGGTTTTCCTCCTCGGGCGATGTTCTCCGGCCCCGGCACGAAGTAAAACCACTGCTCATAGTCTCCATGGCCGCCCACCACCCCAGCTAGTTCTGATCATCATATCATCATGTTAATTAATTAAAACCAAAGACAAAAGATATATAAATGCATGCTAGGGAAGAAAGATTATATTCCTTGATTTTTTTTTGAGCGACAAAGAAAATCACAGTCACTACTGAAAGTATGCACTAAGTAAATCATGCACTATAACCCTAGTCGACAAAGGATTACAATGAAGTAAATCAAATTACTCAGCTTAGGTTGTTCATAATTAATCGATTCAAACCAACAGGACAAGAAAACCATTAGGCGGTTTCCACTGAGAGTGAAATTTGAAACCTTGTGGTTACCGAGCCAATAACTCGAGCAACTTGACTGGTTCAAATCTCTTAGTAGGGCAAAAATTAAAGGCCATTAGGGGGATTAGAGTAAAATTTAAAATCTTGTGATTATTAAAATAACAGCCTAACCATTTTGACTGAGGCCGAATTCCACAATCTTGTTTCTTGAATTGAAATCAAAGATAAAAGACTAAAATTTTATGCATATAATAATATGTGTGTTTCATTTGCAATAATACTTACGTGGGAGCTCCCATGGTCTGTGCAGATAAATGTTAACGACAGGGATAACTAGGTCAATGTCGGGTCTTTCTCCTCGGAGCTTGTTCCTCAGATAAAACGAAACAAGCTCTTCTTCTGTGGGATAGAACCTAAATCCTGTCGGCAAATCCTCCATAGTTCTAATGGGATGGAGTTTAATTTGCAGGTATATAGCTTAACTAGAGATAATGGCAATGGTGTCTGATCTGTTTAGATATACATACACACACATATATATATAGAGAGAGAGAGAAATGATTGAGAAACAGCGTTAAGGTTTAAAGTGGAGAAGATGAAGTAGTGGGGTTTGCTGGGTGCTTAGAAATTTCCATGCAGACCGCGTAGAAAAGAATTATTAAATACTTTGTTGCTTAGCTTCCTTGTACTGTTGCCTTTTGAACAGTGTATCACAGACTGCTTTTTGGCATACAGATCAAAGTGTAAATCATTACTAATTTTAAAAAATAAAGTTAAGTTATTCTCCGCACTTTGTGCACATACCAATTAAATCATTCTTCCCATAAAGTTTCTCTTCAACCGACGATCAGGACACTAAGAAGTAGTAGTGGATGGCCAAATGGTGCTTAAAAGAAGAGGTGTTGAACCACCACGTCAACCATACTGATTAAATCATTCTTTAATAGTAAGTAAATCACTAACAACGTCTATTTTTCACTTATTTTTCAGCAACACTCAAGTGACTCAACCATTAATTAATCTTAAAAAAAGTATATTTTCACTTGAACTACTCCAAATACACACACACACACACACACATATATAGAATTAAGTTTCCGTGTGATAGGGCGTTTTCCGTGCGGTTGTGCGGTGACTTTAGGTGCGTAATTTTCTTCTTAAGGTGCGTGATTTGTATGCTTAAGTGCGTGAATGTTAAAGCTTTTAAGTGCTTGATATGTGTGCTTTAAGGTGCGTGATATGTATGCTTAAGGTGCTCTGAGTTGTTGAAACTTAAAGGCGGGTCATTTTAAAACCTTAGGTGCGTAGTTTGTATACTTAAGGTGCGTGACTTGTGTACTTAAGGTGCGTGGCTTATATACTTAAGTGCGCTGTTTTAATGCTTAAGGTGAGTACCACACAACCGCACGGAAAGATATAACTGCACCTGAACCCTTCCCCCCACATATATATATATATATATATATATATATATATATATATATATATATATATATATACACACACACACACGCATCCATCACTCTTACTGCCATGTTCGTTTCTCCAACATATACATGTATCTAAGTATCTTTGACCTTTTTCATAAGGCAAGAAAAAGTGGTGGGATTGTGGGAATAAATATACATATATATATCGACCGTGTTTATAAAGTATGATTTTTTATATATATGCATGCTTGGTGATTTCTTCGTCACAGAAAAATAATTTACTATGAACTAGTCCATTTCGTCAGCATACATCAGCGATAATGACAATAGCCATTGCTGTATGTGCTCGAAAGGACTGGGTTCAAATTTCTCTTTCGCTCAATTCGCTTGCCGCAATTTTAGAATCCCAAAAGTAGTCAGAAAACTACTTTATTTAGGGATTTAGACTTTGAATCAAACCCAAAAGAGATTTAGCTATCATAAAAAAAACATTAAAAAAATATGTCAATTTGTTTATATTACCATAAATTATTTTATTTATAAAATTTCGTTACTTTTTGTTACTATTATTGACTCTGCTACAACGTAATATCTGTTCATAATGACTTTCTCAACATACTGAAGCACAAATAGTCACTTCGTGTCACTAGATCATAAGGCTATTGACCGTGTCGCTAATTGTTAATTGTTAGTGGTGTTTTGAAATTAAGTTTCAAACCCAATAACAATAGTGATAACAGAAACTAATGAAATAAAGAATGTTACAACGTTACAACACTAATTAATTAAAAAAGATATGTTAATATGTGGAGAAAATCCGCTGCCGACCAGCTGTAGTAATTAAATATTGAAATAATTTTGACAACATTTCACAAAGGTACAAGTACAAGCTTCCAAACGTAAGGATCATGGTGCATGCCAATTATTATTATTTATTAATAAATTTCATGAATTGATTTATAAAAGACTAACAGGGTGTTTGGTTGGGAGGAAGGAATTAGGGGGTAAAAGAATTGTAATTCGGTGGGAATTGCAATTCAATGAATAAAGTATGAATTGAAATTACAGTGTTTGGTATGCAGGAATATGAGTACAGGGAATTGAAAGGTAAGAAGCGACAGAATGACTAAAATGCCCTCATGTTAGTGTAATAGTAATAATAATATTTTTAATAATAATAATAATAATAATAATAATAATAATAATAATTTTATTATTATTATTATTATTATTATTATTATTATTATTATTATTATTATTATTATTTTCCATCCCGTAGAGTAGAGATGAAAGATGAGAATGAAATAAAGATAGAAATTGATGAGACATTGTATTATTCGAAGGGCAAAATGGTCAAAATAGCAGCATCTCCTCTCCATTTCAGCACTGAATTACAATTCATAGGGGGAGGCCTATGAATTGTAATTCAGCAAAGGGAGGGAATTGCAATTCGGTGGAATTGCAATTCCCTCCAACCAAACGGCGTAGTTGAGAGCTTCGTTGAATTAGGGTGTAATTGCATTGCAATTACTGTCAACCAAACGGCCCGTAAATGATAATGGGAAATCGTCCTAAGTCAGACCTAGTTGAGAAGCTAAAAGTGTCTCGTAAGAAATCCACAATTATCATCATTTACGCACATGTATATGCATATATAGAATTTATTTTCTGTCACGAAGTGATCGGGTAGATAGAGCATGACTCTCGTATTTAAAAATTAACACTCATTCGATCAAACATGCCGCACAAAGTATTGATTTGCGGGGTTATTACGTAAAAATGAGTGTTCGATGCACAGTTGGTACTATAGGATTCACCTGTTCAAATGAGTACGTGTTGGACTATTGTTTTGATATACTGATAAATGTTTCATCCTAACAAGGCTGAAACGTTACTATATATCAAACGTTATAATCCCATCTCTTTTTCTCTCTAATCTTTCGACTTAATTTGATAGTTAATCAATCAAAATATTAGATTTAATTAGCTTGATATGTTTTGAAGTATTTTAAGCATTTTTCTTAATATGTAACTAAATTGAGAAATTATTGTAATGTTATAATATGGTTATTATAAAACATGTTCATTAAAGATTACAAATGAGTGAAACATGATTCCTATATATACTTGAAAGTCAAAAATTAATTTTTACCAACATCCTCTCGGCCCCTATCTGTTGAGCCCTTCACATAAGATCTTCCTTGTATAATTTACCTTTTCAATATGGTTCACATGTTATTACACAGGAACACAATTTACCCTGTATTGTACACATTAAATATATATATATATATATATATATATATATATATATATATATATATATATAGTAATTAACTACATCCCAATGCATTTTCCTAATCACCCAAAAAAAAATTAAAAAAAAAATAGAAACAAACCCAATGAGCACGGCGATAGATCATCATAATGGACATTAAACTAGTGGAATAAATTATAATAAATGAATATTAATTGCTAATGCCATCATTATTTGTCTTTTGTACAGTGTTCAATTAAACGTAAGAAAGATGGTTGAAAATTTCTGGCCGCAACTTATATGGACAAACGCACGTACGTTCAGACTATATATGCAATTATGATCTAATATGTTATTTTCGGTATCTCATTTTATGTGTCTGATTCGATAACGAAGATTGATTGAAATTAATTATAATTAATTTTTTCTATAATATTAAATTTAAAAATAGCATATACAATTTTATATTTAGAAATTATCTTAAAAGTAGTATTAAATATAAAAATATAAATTTAAAAATAATAAATAAATAAATAAATAATTGATTTGATAAATGAATAGGGAATATGACTCCTAAACTAGAGAGGGATAATATATGGAGTAATTAGCTATCTTCATGAATCATGACAGTACAACGTTAGTCATATCATTTATAATAATAATAATAATAATATTATTATTATTATTATTATGGAGGACGACATGGCTAGTCTGTTTTTCTTCGATCTTTCCAAGTTCTTCTTCCACTTTGGAGACAATTCTTTCAAGTCAGCATTTAGTCAACTTTTACAATTTGCATTGGTAAAAAAAATTGTTTGATTATTATAAAATTATAGTTTTGCATTCCCTTTCAATCTTCTTTGTTCCTTTTGAAAGTAAACCATTTTTAAGATTAAATTATACGTTGTTTGTTTAAATCACTACGCTAAGTCCCGATGGCACATACACTCTCGATAATTTTGTTCAGATATTATTTTTGATGGATTAAATTGACTCGGGGTCTAACCTAAATAATTCAATTAATTAGATGATATATAATAAATTTAAAGACAAAGGTATTGTGATAAAAGACAAGGAATTATAGGTCATGGAGACAAGTTATTGTATTAATGGTTAGTATGTAATGCGACTACAATGATTGAATTTTGTAATAACAAGACAAGATTGGAGATGAAGATGTCCAAACAAGACAAAATGGGATGTTTATATACTAAAATCATCCCTAACCGTCCGGTAAAAGAAGGTCGGGGTGTTGTAACTATCTTGAACTGCACCCCGCGCCGCATGGACCGCGTCAAATAAAGACCCTGTGCCCGACCGAGGTGGCCAAGTGTAGGGCTCGGCCTGGGTGGCTGAGCATTGGGGTTCGCCCTAGGCGGGTCAGCCGGGCTAGCTCCCGAGGCTCCACCACTGGTTGGCTCAGATTCCTCTCGAATTGGTCCACACCAGATTTATTTGTAATATATTCATTAATTTTATATCCACCAAATTAGTGAATGCACATTATTGGTAATAAAATAAATGATAATCTATATATTTCCTAGATATCACAATAAAATTATTGTTGTAATCTATTTCTGCATGAATTTCGATTCTCAAGAACCCTAATCCACCATGCGTCCATGCATACACACTTCACACCAGCTGTCTCTCACATAGAAAGAAATTATGCTAATCACAATTAGTTTAACAATTAAGGAATTGTATTAGCGCCACTTACACCGCAAAAATTCTTGTCATTATTGTTATTAATTGCCATTAGTTAATTGATTAATTGAATCAGTTGGTCCACCAAACAAGTATAAATGATTATATTTAGAACTTAGAAGCAGTCCAGAGTAGATCTTTTACTCGTTTTATCTATCACTATAGCCCGGGGCAAAGGTAGGTCATAGGTAATTTACCCGACGGATATGTCATCTCAGTCGTCACATATTCATTCACATTTTTTTTAGTGTCAACGCGTGACACAATCGACCTGACTGCTCTATAGGTAGGTGTCATATATGCACCCTATCAACGGGATCACAGAATATATTCCTTAGCCCAGCACTATAAAAGCCAACTTACCCTACGAAAAAAAGAATTTTTAGGGCCTATAGAGGGTTCTGACTTCTCAAACAACCTCGTGTACTAGTATGAATTCAAAACTTAGCATTGACTATGTTGCGACTCTGTTATCCGTTATTCTTTTCTTGGAAGGAAAACAAAAAGTATGTTCCGCAATTGGATCAAAATCATTTATTGTAACATCGGGCAACATAAGATTACAAGATTGCTCGATTTTGGATGACAAATAACCCAACCGAATTGATCAGATAGTTAACTTAATAACTACAAACTTCCAAGTTAGCAATCTCTATTATCTGCAAATTTTTAGCTTAAATCACAAAGGATTAGACAACAGGAGAACAACTGAAAATCTCATTTTGGGCAATGCATCAGTCATCTGGAATGTAAAACAACCCATATGCCAAAGCAATCATCTATATAAACTAAAGTATACACTAAAATGATGAAGGGAAATGTCGCGGGGGATGCAAATAACATGATACATTTAACACGTACGCTATAACAGAAGAACTCATGGAACTGTATCTATATGATGAATTATAAGACAAACATGCATCCCCCATGGCTTTATCCTCGTCTCCTCTCTATTCCAAATACACGTACACGAGTTTGTAATCATCAGCTCGATCCTTCAATCACTGCAAAGGGCAACACAGCATAACAACCGTTTTCAATTGAGTATGAAATTGAATGTATACTCGAGTACAGAGAAAAGGAGCAGGAGATATCAGAACAGCCTACCTCGGCATCATCAGGCCCTCCGGGTTTGTTTGTGGCATCCCCCTTCTGGCCGTCTTCTGTGAAATGGAACCGAAATACTTTTTAGAATACCATTCACACACCATGAGATTCTGATATAATCATTTTACATGATGCTACGTAGATACGGGACATGGCAATATCATCTTTAAATTTTCTCATTCAAATATAATCCCCTACACGGGCCGGTTTGTATCTTTACAGTTCAGTTCAACTATCAGCTTAGGCTTTTAGTTGAGATGAAATACGTGTTAAGATCAGAGCCAACCCCATGCAGGAGCACACGTGAGGGGGCGTGTTGAGCATTTAATATATAAACATAAATGTGCAATCCAACTATCAGCTTAGGTTTTTTAGTTGAGATAGAGCACATGCTTCAATTTGGCAAATGTCATACAAGAAAGCTATCGGGTGGATCCAAAATTTATTATAGAAGGTTCCCTTGCCTCGGTGTATTGCCAATATAGTTAAGGCCAGGGTACACCTTAGAAAATTTACCTGCATCTTCGGGGATATCAGCAGTCCATAACGTAAGATTGTCCCTTAGGAGCTGCATAATCAAGGTGCTATCCTTGTAGGAGTCCTCGTTCAGGGAATCCAGTTCTGCAATTGCTTCATCGAAAGCCTGCTTTGCAAGGTGGCATGCCCTGTAATGATATTATCAAGAACAGGACACAAACAGATTAATTATGCCTGACAAGACATGCTAAGGTTCAAGAAATGAAAAGACTTCCCAAGATGAGAACTGGTTAAGGTGAACCTTTCAGGAGAATTAATGATCTCGTAGTAGAAAACTGAGAAGTTCAAAGCCAAACCCAATCGAATGGGGTGTGTAGGAGGTAACTCAGCCTCTGCTGTAGTGGTAGCAGTCTGCAAGAAAATAGAGGAACGGTAAACAAATATTGTCACTTTCTTTCAAGCATCCATACATTTACCTTAGACATACATACAAAGCAAAGGGGATAGTATAAGAAACAAAGAATGCAGAGAGTTCAGTTGAAATACTTCACGAAAAGTGGATAGTGGATACAAGCCAAAACGAATTTTTACACGTGTAGAACATTAGTTCAAAAAGTGTTCATTGAAGCAAAAAAAAAAAAAAAAAAAAAAACGAGGTGCAAAGTGTGCCAAAAACTTTTAAAACTAAGAAATTTCAGCAATAACAGTCCACAGTCAAGTATAAGTTACACGTCCTCCTCAGTATCCCTCTCCATATGCAACAAGAATGAAATGACGGAGTGGTTGCAATACAAACGATGGACAAAGTAACTTGCAATACCGCAAAGAATCCTATGCATCATTTAATTGCCAATTGTCATCTCTATCACATTTTCAGTGCAGAAAATCAATAATACATATTTGTACCCTTTAGTGTCTCTTAAACTAGTGCACACAACCTTCAAACTGAGCGACACCAATGAGAAAAACCGAACTCAAACAAAAGCAATTATATAGTATATACCTCATACGCTTTCAATGAGAGATCAGCAACCTCTTTCTTGTCATTACCAGCCTTGAACTCAGCAAGATAGCGATAATAGTCCCCCTTCCTACACCCAAAAGATAAATCAAACGAAAACGCATTGTACATCTAGAGACATCAAACAAAGGCTTTGAACATGTCAATATTCAATAAAACCGAGTAAAACCCCCACATCTTGTAGTAAAACACAGTTGACTCTCCAGGATTGGATGAAGGGATGAGATGCTCATCAATCACAGTCATGATATCACTGCATATATTGGTGAGCTCAGTCTCCACCTTCTGCCTGTACTCCTTAATCCTCTTCACATTCTGCTCATTCCCTCTTGACTCTTCCTTCTGCTCAATGGATGACAAGATCCTCCATGATGCCCTCCTAGATCCCACCACATTCTTGTACCCCACAGACAGCAAATTCCTCTCCTCCACAGTCAATTCCACATCCATTTTCGCCACCTGCTTCATAGCATCCACCATCTCTGCCAAAATTCAAAACCAAATTGCCTAAGATATTATGTTTCCCTAAAATCCCAAATATGGGTGAGGAAAAAGAACAGATTTTGACTACAAACAAGAACTAGATTGTAATTGAAAACGACCCAATTTCAATACACTAGTGAGCTCACTCGAATAAGTAGTAAAGATTCAATCTTTAAGCTCTCTTTGCAATAAAATAATCATATAGAAGTAGGATTAAGCATTTAAGCGAATCTTATGAATCATATAGATGAATGTGTGTATATAGAGAGTGGCGGAACCCTAACCGTCGTAGCGTTCAGCTTGCTCGGCAATCTTGGCGACATAGACGAAGTGGTCGCGTTCTTTGGAGGAATCCATGGCAGATCAGTCGTCTCTCAGAGGTTTTTTGCTGCTTAGTTGTTGAGATTTGAGAAAGACTAAACTCCAAAGCTCTTTCTAGTTTTTCCTCTCTGCCTAGCACAGCTGTTAAGTTGCAATGTCGCATTTTACTCGACATAGACGATGATTTTTTGAGCTGTCATCCGAAGAGTTGTCAATAGAAGCCCTTCAACTTTGATCTTTCAGAGATTGACCCGCTGAAGTTTCTTTCTTTTGCATTTAACTCCCTCCACTAGTCCACCAACTTTGATTAACTTAAATGATAGAGTATTACGTGAATGTGATCAGCGTTCGTTGCAATTCTTTTATTGTACTCCTATTAATTAATTATCATTATTTCATATTTAATTTACCATATTAGAACATTAAATAAAATCATTTTGTCTTTTTTCTTAATCGAAAAGAGAAATTTTAATGTAGATACTAAATTTGCAATTGGTGGTTTCAATATTTGATATTAAAATCTCAACTATAATTTATTGTATTAAATAATTATAATTATTCCATATTTGATCGATTTACTATATTGAGACATTAATTTTATTATTTTTTGCCTTTTTTCCTAATCGAGAGGAGAAATTTTAATGTAGATACTAAATTGGTAATGATTATAGACTGATGTAAATGTAGTTTCAATATTTGATATTAAAATCTCATATGTATATAGTTATATACCATATATACACGAAAGCAAAGATTACAATTTATATATTACATTTTATGACTTACATGTTATGTTTAATACCGATTAGTCAAATCATTTTTTCTCATTTTGCTTACCCTTTTTTTTTATAAATATTTTCATTATTTTTAAATTCAAATATTTTTGTATTTTATATTGCTTTTAATGTTTATTTTTACATATATAAATGCATATACTAATACTGAGCTAAATATTAAAAAGTTGAATTGAACAATTGAGCCAAATTAAATATCATTACTGGCCTGAATCATACATACAAAACGGGATTAGGGGAGCGGATCTACCGCGGGGGTAGTTGAGGCTACGTGTCACATTTGACAAAATAATAAATATTTGATCCTACTATAAATAAATAAACAAAATGAGTAACCGGGTCCTTTAATGTTCTCATGTTGCAAACTTTTTTTTGGTATATGCCACGAAATTTTAGTACAAATACTAAAATAAATTTTAAAAATAGTACTATATTTGTTTCGTTTTTTATCTCGATGTTGTCTAGATACGACCAGAGATGGATCTACCCTGGGATCGGAGTAGTGGGGCCCACTGCCCCTTGTAATTTTGTTTTTGACCCTTCAGTTATGCCCATAAGTTTCAGAGAATCACAGCTACACCCCTAATAACATTTTATTAATCTTTCATTTCTTTCCCGTCGGATTAAAAGAAAATTTCTAGATTCGTCCCGACATCAGTTTCCAAATGTGTACATATACATACCCAACCTACCCTCCATCTGTATATATATAGGGACTACCCTCCACACCATAGCTATCCCTTCAAAATCAAAACCAGCCAAAATCCCATTTCTTCCATTGTTCCATAACCATGGCGCTAAACCAGCAAATGCTATTCCGGCGGGGCGACATGGTGGAAGTGGCGAGCCAGAAACAAGGGTTCCGGGGCTCCTACTTCGTAGCCACGGTGGTGATGGTGCTGACGCCGGTGAGGGAGTACGTCGTCGAGTACGAGACTCTCGTCACGAACGACTTGTCGGGGCCGCTTCGCGAGGTGGTCCCCGCCGCCGAAGTCCGCCCCGTGCCGCCGCCGGAGTTCAGAATGAGAGATTCCGGGGAGTTCAGGAAGGGCGACAAGGTGGATGCGTATGACAACGAGGCGTGGTGGGCCGGTGAGATCATCGGAAAAGTTGGGGACAAGTACAAGGTGTACTTTGATGATAGTCAGGAAGAGATTGCTTATACTGTGGACTTACTAAGAGTTCATCTTGATTGGATTCATTTAAGGGCTAAGTGGGTTGATTCTTTTGGGAGGGCTTTTGGTGTCCAATTTGTCTAGGTTGTGTGTTCTTAGGGTTTTGAATGTTTTTAATGATGATTCCCATTGTTCTTTGTATTTTCATTTGAGGAAGATGATGATATATGCTGGCTAGCTATCAAGATAGTTTTCTAGTGTATACTTATGAGTCACTATTGTTGTAATAATCTTTGCTTTATGGAGAAAGTTGGCAGGTATTACTTGAATGTGTGTTCTGAGTAAATTGACAACCTTTTGTAGATACTACTACTAGTGTTTAATCTTTTAATTTGGTGGTTAAGGTGCTCACGAATAAGGTTCTATACAAGAAACTTTTGAAAGGTAGGTGCTAAAAGCACCGAAATGAAACACTTTTCAGTAACTACCAAAGGTTGTAAACATCACCTTTACCTAAGGTGTGCTGCAAAATAAGCTGTTATGTAAGCATCTTCCGGTAGATACTAAATGTAAGGAGCACCTTTTGGTAGCCTTTTCATAAGGTGCTCAAGAATAATGTGCTATGTAAGCACCTCCCATAAGGTATGTAAGTGCTAGATTAATCATTGAAATGAAGCACATTTCGGTAAATAACTATCAAAAGGTTGCAGGCAACATTAATTACCTTTACGTAAGGTACTCACAAGTAAGGTGCTATGTAAGCACCTTCCATAAGGTAGGTGCTAAATTAGGAAGGACCACCTTTTGGCAGCCTTTTCGTAAGGTGCTCGCTAATAAGGTGTTATGTAAGCACCTTTCGTAAGGTAGGTGCTAAATTAAGCACCGAAATAAAACACTTTTCGATAACTACTAACATCAGCTTTACATAAGGTGCTCACAAATAAGGTGCTATGTAAACACCTTCCATAAGGTATGTGCTAAATTTAGGAAGCACCTTTTGGTAGCCTTTTCGTAAAGTGCTCACTAATAAGGTGCTATGTAATTAAGCACCTTTCGTAAGGTAGGTGCTAAATTCAACACCAAAATGAAGCACCTTTGAGTGAGTACCAAAAGGGTGATAGCATCGATCACCTTTACGTAAGCTGCTCACAAATAAGGTGCTATGTAAGCACCTTCCATAAGGTAGGTGCTAAATTTATAAAGTGGTATAGCTTTTTGTAAGGTGCTCACAAATAAGGTGCTATGTAAGCACCTTCCGTAAGGTAGGTGCAAAATTAAGCACTGAAATAAAGTACCATTAGGTAACTACCAAAAGGTTAGCAACATAACCTTTACGTAAGGTGCTCACAAATAAGGTGCTATGTAAGTACCTTGTAAATTGAGCACCTAAGGTTAACGATAACACATTTTCGTAAGGTGCTCACAACTAGCAGACCGCTGAAACTAAATACTTCTAAAAGTGAATTGTATATATACTAGTGCAAATCCACGTCCCTTTTCAATGTTGGACAAGAGCTACTTCCAAGCCTTTCCAACTCGATCAAATGAGTTTACTTTGAGACTTAATTTCTCATTCACTCATTATATGTTTTGAGCGTACAATATATTGATTTCTAGCTTCATCTCCCTACGAATTGAACAACCCGAATTCACTTTGACCCTACACAAATTAGAAGTCAACCCCACATATATTTGTACCACAAAATAATCACTTAAAAAAAGCCATTTTAACTAAAATTTTCATGCAACATGTACGTGGTATGTTATAAGCTTTAGTTATAGTTGAAAGGTTATTGAAGAAAAACAAAAGTAAACTTTTTAAATAATATATAAAGCGGAAAGAACTAAAAACTATAAGAAGACCACCCCAACAGTACGTGTCTTATGGAAAGGAGGTGTTTGATATCCCAAGAGGACACTCAACCAATTTGTGAGACTCAAGATGAGATGTATTATACATATAATAGTCTCTCGATGAATGTGTGTGAAAGAGCAAACCTAAGTGACTTTAGCCGATAAATTACCACAATAAAGTAAATCAGCATAATTAAGTTAATTGTCCTTAGTTAATCAGTTCAAATAAATAAGACTAATAGACAATTCGATCAAGTCTCATGAATAGTCAAATTTGAAACATTGTGGGTACCCTACTAGCTAGGCTACTATCAAATCAATTCAAGTTCGAATGCTTCTAAATAATGTATTCCAAGTTCTGGTTCGAGAATATTTAATTAAACGATTGGGTACTGTAATCTTATTCATCCAAAAATCAAACAGACTACTCATAAATTGACTAACTTTAAATGGTATATTAGAGTATTAGGTCAATGTGATAAGTGTTGCGCCTCTTTTATTGTATTAATTAATTATTATTATTCAAGATTTGATTTATACTATATTAAAACATTAAATATAATATTTTTTTGCCTTTTTTGCTAATCGAGATGTGAGAAAATTTAATGTAGATACTAAATTTGTATAAATTTATAGTAAATTTCTTTCTTCTTTTTATTTTTTTATTTTCTTTTTTTAGAAAAATATTGGCCAGTTTGCCTTTTTATGGGAAAATTCTCACCTAGGTTACGAGGAATTGCTTACACATTCATCCCAAAATCAAATGGACTACTCATAGATTGACTAACTTTAAATGGTAGAGTATTAGGTCAATGTAATAAGTGTTACAACTCTTTTATTGTATTAATTAATTATCATTATATTCCATATTTGATTTACTATATGTCTATATTAAAACATTAAATAGATTTTTTAATAAGATAACGGTCACGTCAATAGAAATCGGTAGAACAAATCATTTTATTTTAGATTTAATTGCATAATATTAAACCGTTCAAGAATCTAATTATAAATTTCTTAATTAGACAATCGAATTGCATTATTGCCTGTAATTCGGTGTCTATTTCAACATTATATTATTCCTTAAATAAATTCAAAAAGTGCATTCTCTCTTTTTTCAGGCGGCTGTTTAATTAGGTGCATGTCCTAAACAGTGCCAGCTCAGTTTCCAAATTTATGCATATATAAACCCAACGTCCCAACCTAAACCCTATCCCTGAGAATTAAAAAAAAATTCATACTACATTTCTTCCCAAACCCTAACAATGGCTGAAATGCGATTCCGCAGGGGCGATTTGGTGGAAGTAGCGAGCGTGCAAGAAGGGTTTCGGGGCTCCTACTTCGCAGCCATTGTGGCGAGGGTGCTGCCGCGGGTGAAAAAATACATCGTGGAGTACGAGACGCTGGTGACGGAGAATTTGTCGGCGCCGCTTTGCGAGGTCGTCGCCGCCGCGGAAGTCCGGCCGAGGCCGCCGAGAGTGAGGAGGAGAGACGGGGGAGAGTTCGGAGTGGGGGATTTGGTGGATGCGTATGACAACGAGGGGTGGTGGGGCGGTGAAATCACCGGAAAAGTTGGGGACATGTACTCCGTGTACTTTGCGTGCAGTGAGGAAGAGATTGAGTATAGGGTTGAGAGTTTGAGGATTCATTTGGAATGGGTTCAGATCAGGGCTGAGTGGATTGATCCCATGAGGAGATCTTTGGTTTTCTTCTAGCTAGCTTTCATCTGGTTTTTCCAGGTTCTGTGTTTTTAAGGTTTTTTGCATGTTGTTTTTAAATAATAATAATAATAATTCTCCTTGTTCTATGTGTTATGTGTCTTATTAGCACGGTGGTTGCACGCCAAAAAGAATTTTAAATTGTGAAATTAAAGATGAGATTTATGTTATCCCATATTTCATCTATCATTTTTATCTCGATGTTGTCTAGTTACGATCAGATGCGCGAATCTATTGTGGAGTAGTTGGGGTTACATGTCCCATTTGACATATATAGTAATAAATATTTGATCCTACAATAAATAAATAAATAAATAAAATGAGTCCTTTAATGTTCTCAGGTTTGGTACCTACAAATTTTAGTACAAATATTAAAATAAATTTTAAAAATAGTATTATATTTAGTTTTTTTTTTTTATCTCGATGTTGTCTAGATATGATCTATGGCAGATCTATTGTTAGGGCAATGGGGGCCACTGCCCCCAATAAATAGTGGAGATTTTGGTGGCATTTTGAAGAGTTTTTTGTTGGTGTGATTATAAAAAAGAAAATGGGAGAAAAAATATAAAATGGAGAAAAAAAAAACAAATTAAATCTGAATTATTAATGCACGGAAAAGGTATTAACGGGCCCAGGGGCCCACAATGTTGCCAGCACGCGATATAAATGCACCTTTTCATTGCCATGTGGGACCCACCATTGTCGACCAAAAATCGGGTCCCACAATGTTGCCAGCACGCGATATAAATGCACCTTTTCATTGCCATGTGGGACCCACCATTGCCGACCAAAAATCGGGGTCCCCTGCAACACCCCATCTTCTCTCGATCACTTCCACGTCATCTATATTGCTTCAAAAACTTCACCCAAAATCACTAAACATTTATATATAGTCTCACTTTTTTAAGGTGGTTGTGTAGGTGCATGCAATTAGACTAGACCACGGTTCGGTTCCGGTCCGGTTCCGGTTCGGAACCGCCGGTTCGCGGTTCCAAGATAGCCGGAACCGGAACCGGAACCTTATACCAGCGGTTCTTGTCCGGTTCCGGAACCGGCGGTTCCGGTTAGAACCGCCGGTTCTAACCGGACTTATATATTTTTTTTTTTACTTTTTTTTTTTTTTTAATGTTAGTAATGTTACTCCATATTTTATTATTTAATATTATATTTATTTATTTTGTTGGTTTTGTTGCAAGTTTGCAACAGGGACCATAGCTGCTAGTCTGCTACGTATATTTATATATATAATATGTAGTATATATAATATATAATATCTATGATATATAATATATAATATGATATATAACTATGATATATACATATATTCGGAATCCGGTTCCGGAACCGGCGGTTCCGGTTTGTTGTTTTAACAATTAGAGTTCCGGTTCTAGATCCGTACGATAGACGGTTCGGTTCGAACCGTCCGGTTCGAACCGAACCGTGGTCATCCCTACATGCAATGTCCTATACCGTGTCAGCTCAGTTTCCAAATTTGTGCATATACCCAACCTACATTCCTAATTTGCTTAATTCTTCGCCCCCCCCCCCCCCCCCCCTCTCTCTCATATATATATATATATATATATATAGGCAATAATCCCACTTCTAGCTTTATATATATCTATCCCTGAAAACAAGAAACTCTCATTTCTTCCGATCCGATCCCTATCCCGATCCTAACCATGGTTCTAAACCGGCCGGAAATGCTATTCCGCAGGGGTGATTTGGTGGAAGTAGCGAGCGTGCAAGAAGGGTTCCGGGGCTCCTACTTTGAAGCCATTGTTGTGGCGACGGTGCTGCAGCCGGCGGCGAACAAGTACATCGTGGAGTACGAGACGCTGGTGACGGAGGACTTGTCGGCGCCGCTTTGCGAGATCGTCGCCGCCGCCGAAGTCCGGCCCAGGCCGCCGAGAGTGAGGAGGAGAGACGGGGGAGACTTCGAAGTGGGCGATCTGGTGGATGCGTATGACAACAAGGGGTGGTGGGGCGGTGAAATCACCGGAAAAGTTGGGGACAAGTACGCCGTGTACTTTGCGTGCAGTGAAGAAGAGATTGAGTATAGGATTGAGAGTTTGAGGATTCATCTGGACTGGGTTCAGATCAGGGCTGAGTGGGTTGATCCCATGAGGAGATCTTTGGTTTTCTTCTAGCTTGGATATGCTTTTCCTCAGTCTGTCTGTGTTTTTAGGGTTTTTGCATGTTGTCCTTGTTTTATGTGTTATGTGTCTTATTAGCACGATGGTTGCACGCCAATAAAAAAAAAAACTTAAATTGTGAAATTAAAGATGAGATTTATGTTATCCCATATTTCATCATTTTTATCTGGATGTTGTCTAGTTACGATCAGAGACGCAGATTGCCGTGGTGTAGTTGGGGCTACATGTCACATTTGATATAGTAATAAATATTTGATCATACAATAAATAAATAAATAAAATGAGTAAGCGAGTCCTTTAATGTTCTCATGTTTGGTACCTATAAATTTTAGTACAAATATTAAAATAAATTTTAAAAATAGTATTATATTTAGTTTTATTTTTTTTATCTCGATGTTGTCTAGATACAATCAAGGGCAGATCTACTGTTAGGGCAATGGGGGGCCATTGCCCCCACTCTGTAAATAGTGGAGATTTTGATGGCATTTTGAAGAGTTTTTGTTTGTGTGATTAGAAAAGAGAAAATGGGAGAAAATATAAAATGGAAGAAAAAAAACCAAATCTGAATTATTAATGCGCGGAAAAGGTATTAACGGGCCCAGGGGCCCACAATGTTGCCAGCACGCGATATAAATGCGCCTTTTCATTGCCATGTGGGACCCACCATTGCCGACCAAAAATCGCCCCCCCCCCCTCCCCCTGCAAGTTGCAGGCTGCAACACCCCATCTTCTCTCGTTCACTTCCACATCATCTATTTTGCTTCAAAAACTTCACCCAAAATCACAAAACGGTTAGTGCATGCAATGTCCTATACAGTGCCACCTCAGTTTCCAAATTTGTGCATATACCAAACCTACATTCCTAATTTGCTTAATTATTCGCCTTTCTCACACATATATATATATATATATATATATATATATATAGGCAATAATCCCGGCCCACTGCTTTATATATATCTATCCCTGAAAACAATAAATTCTCATTTCTTCTAGCTTGGATATGCTTTTCCTCAGTCTGTCTGTGTTTTTAGGGTTTCTGCATGTTGTTGTTTTTAAATACTAATAATAATTCTCCTTTGTTCTATGTGTTATGTGTCTTATTAGCACGATGATTGCACGCCAAAAACAATCCTAAATTGTGAAATTAAAGATGCATGAGATTTAAGTTATCCCATATTTCATTTTTTATCTTGATGTTATCTAGTTAATTACGATCAGAGGCGCGAATCTATGGTGGGGTACGTAGTTAGGCTATATGTCACATTTGATATAGTGATAAATATTTTATCCTACGGTAAATAAATAAAATGAGTAAACGGGTCCTTTAATCTATTAAAACATTAAATAGATTTCTTTTTTCCTAATTGAGAAGAGAGAAAATTTATTGTAGATTCCAAATTTGTATAAATTATTAGTAAGTTTTATTACAAATAATAAAATAAAGGAATAATGCTCAAATAGGCTACCGAACCTTACAGTCTTACACACAGATATTCAATTGGATATAGTAATCCAATTTTTATTTTTTTTTGAAACTATACTTGGATCTTTGAACATTCGAAAATTATTCAATTAAATCAAAATTGACATGTTTCTCCAATTGCCGTTGGCGTGCCACTCATTTTATTAAAAAAAAATTTAAAATTTATTTAATAATTTTAAATAAAATTAAAAAAACACCATCTCCTAGTGTCCTAGTGTCCTAGTGTCCTACACAGTGGCAGCTCAGTTTCCAAATTTGTGCATATACCCAACCTACATTCCTAATTTGCTTAAGTATGCGTGTTTCTCAAATCTCACACATTATTTTATATATATATATATATATATATATATATATATATATATATATATATATATATATATATATATATATAAAGGCACTAATCCCACTGCGTGTACTTGGCGTGCAGTGTCACGATGATTGCACGCCAAAGAGAATCCCAAATTGTGAAATTAAAGATGAGATGTATATTACATTATTACCCCATTTATATTATACAAATACTACAATAAACTTTAAAAATATTATTTTTATTTTATTATATGATACAACATCAGTTAAGTCTTATTTTTTTTTTTTTTTTGTTTTTAAATAACAAGAATGTCGGTTTTACGCATAAAATCGACGTTGTATTTATCAAATATGGTTGTTTAACTCATTTTTCTTCCTTAGTTCATTTTCTTCTACTCCTCCTTCTCCTGACATATATTCCAACTATATTATACATTTATTATCCTCTCGATAAATGCACCTCAAAAAGATCAAATCTTAAATTGTGAGAACCAAGCAATTGTGCGTCAAAGGAAACTCTAAATTATGTAATTTAAGACGAGATATATGTCATCTCATCTTTGTTATGCATTCATTGGCCTCTCAATGAATGTGGGTCAAAAAGAATCCCATCATATCTTATATCAACTTCAAACTTTTGAAAGTATGACAATTTAATCAAATCTTTAAATTGGCTATTTAATATTAAAATTTGATTTGAGTATTGATATAATTTTAATTATTCTTTCATTAAAAGAAAAAATTCAACTTGATATAGTATATAATTTAATTTAATAGATTCTTATATATACAGGTCTTTAAAAAAAAATGGACCTCTTGAATGACCTATTCGTCTGTATCCAAATTTTATATTCTATCCATTTCGGTCCAAACCATTTAGAAAATGTCCCTTTTTGTGACAGACAAAAATCCGGCAACTATTATTCAAAGGGAGCTGACAACTGACCGCCTCAAATAAAGAATGTGAGTAAATTATTTTCATGGGGTGTCAAACTCGTAACATTGTGATTACTAACTACCAAGTCAACAATTCAACATACCAATTAATCATTATACTATGGATCACGGTTCACCTTGTAAGATGAACCACTAATATAAAATTTATTTTTAATATATTGAATGTTTATTTTTAAAAGTTTTATTTTTGTATATTGAAGATTTTTGGTATAGTATCTAAAAATGATTGTTCAGTACATTAAAAATAAACTTTATACTAAAAATGAACATTTATCCATGGTCTAAAATATAATTTGTGCAACATGACTAACTTGGCTGGTACACCCCAACAAACTTTAAAGATATAACAAGAACCATCATAAACACAAAAAAGTTGGAATTTTTTTACACCAACCAAAGCCTTGAGGCAAAACATTATTTGAAGATTCACTCACATAGGCAAAACTATAAAGTAATGTTATGACATTTTATCATCATACAAACATAGGGTGAACAAAGACACCTCTTAAATCTTAGCCAGTATTCTGCATTCCAGCTGCAATCCCTTTCATGGTCAAGATGAGGGTATCTTCCATTCCAGGAGCATATTCACTAGTGGGGTTAAGCATCACCAACTCAGTAGCAGGTTTTCGGGATTCTGTGATCTCCTGTGCTAAATGTGGATTGTAGCTCGGATCGCGTATCCTCTTCAGTGTATACGCTTGAGAGACGTTGAGTGTTGTGATGTAGGCGTCTCGCAATCTCAGCCTCTGTCTCAAGTATGGATCCCCTTCAAGAAGATCTTTGTGTCCAGCAACCTGCAGAATTGCAGAAATGCAGAAATGAAGGTAAAGAATAGATTTTTGACAGTGAAATTCAGTTTTCTTGAAAGAAAATGGCAGTGGATCTTGCCTGGAGGAGAAAGCTTTTTGCTTCTTGGAATTTGGTTCTTAGCTGTTCTCCAAATGGCCATAAATCCTTTGATACCAACAGCTTATCGTACAACGCTGCAATGCCTGGATCGCCCTTGGCAAACACCATTTCAACGAGGTCGAGTGTCACTCTGAAGAAAGGCCATTCCTTGTACATGTCCTTCAGCATCTGCAGGTTTCGGATATCTTTGTCGATGACATGTTTGAATGCAGCTCCAAAGCCGAGCCAGACGGGGAGGTGAAACCTCGTCTGAGTCCAGGCGAAGATCCATGGAATTGCGCGGAGTGACTCTATTCCACCGCTTGGTTTTCTCTTTGCAGGGCGGCTTCCAATGTTCATTCGCCCGTATTCTAGCTCTGGCGTTGCCTGCAACAAACAGGTTAAAGGGAGTTACTGACTCTGTTACAATGCAGTATCTGTTCATAGCTACTTTCTCAACCTACTGAAGCACAAAGAGTCAACAGTCGCTTCCACTGAGGCTCGGGCCCACTCCCTTCCATGTAGGAGTGTAAACCGGGTGCCACTAGACCACAAGGTGGCTTACTAATAAGAATCAAGAATCTGTAAATTCATAAAAGATGGTGAGAATGTTATTACGAGTCTGAAGTATTCAACGAATCGTGGCTCCTGGAAGACTACAGAGCGATACTCTGCAGTGGCAACGACAGACATTTCATCGAGAAGGGCGCGCCATTCGGGCTTTGGAGCGATGGGAGGGTTCATTCCGTGCTCGAGTGTGGCTGCAGTATAGCGCTGCAGCGTTCTGAAACACAAGTGTTCCTCCCCGAAAGACTGCTCAATGACTTCCCCTTGAACTGTCACGCGAAGGGATCCGTGGATTGTGTCGGGGGGCTGTGACAAAATGGCGAGATGAGTTGGACCGCCTCCTCGCCCCACGGTCCCTCCTCGCCCATGAAACATCGTGAGCTTGACACCATACTGCTTCGCCACCTTAACGAGCTCCTCTTGAGTCTTGTACAGCTGCCACGCTGCAGAGAGTCGCCCAGCGTCTTTCCCTGAATCCGAGTACCCAATCATGACTTCTTGCTTCCCATCAATTCTGTTTCTGTACCAATCAATCGAAAACAGCCTAGCCACCGCGGCTGGTGCAGCCTCTAAATCGTCAAGTTTTTCAAACAGTGGCACAACTCTTAGCGGATTCTTGACGTGACACTCTCTCTGCAGAAGCTCTACAGCGAGCACGTCAGATGGGGCCGTGGCCATTGAGATTATGTAGGCGCCAAAGTTATCCGAGGGGAGTTCAGCAAGAACATGAAACGTGTCCAGCACATCAGCAATTTCTTCGGTTTTAGGCAGGTCAGGGCCAAAAAGAGGGCGCTTTCCGCCTAGTTCAGATAGTAGCCATTCCTGCCTGCGCTCTTCTGACCATTCTTTATACGATCCAATCCCTAAATGCAGCGTGATTGCATCCAGAACATCGGTGTGCCTATCCGACTCTTGTCGTATATCAAGCCTCACGAGCGAGAGCCCAAAGGTGGAAACTTGCCTCAGGAAATCGAGAAGGCTTCCATCTGCAATAGGCCGGTCACCACAGGCGCATAGCGATCTGTAGCATAATTCAAGAGGCTCCAGAAACTGAAACACCAAGAGAAATTAAACCATCACTTCATAGCTTTACACACAGACACAGATAGATAATCGCGACTACAAGTGAAGTTTCGCGAAAGACAACAGACCTGTTCAACGTTTGTAAACGCTGCCTCCTCAGGAATATCAGAGAAGCCATTCGCTAGTAACTGGCGAGCACGCTCCCTTGTGCTGTACAGTTTGTCTCTAACATCAGCAAGAATCACTCGGTAAGGCTCATTCGGGGGAATCTGTTTCCAAAACTCTGCATCAACAACAAAATTTTGGCGTAAAAAATCAACATCCAGTCGAGAGAGAGAGCTGCCACATCTCTTTTAGAACACGAGTAATACCAATATAGTGTTTGACATCTCTTTTCGAGGTCCTATGAAGGTCATCTGCCCGACCACGCAGTTCTTCACTGCAGCGCCACATTGAGAGCTGCCACAAGCAAGGAACGAGCAATATCAGAAACGAAGCCAATGCCAAAGGGTCGAACTAACAGAAGAATATGTCATCCATTTTCGATAATCCATCACCTCAAACATAAGATCTTCAATCTGAGAAAAGTACATGTTGGCTGCCATCATTCTAGCCAATAAGCACACATCCCTTGTAACTTCCGGGGTTACTCTCGGGTTTCCTGATATATAATTTGAATAAACAACCAAAAAAGGGAAAAAAATTAACATTGATGTTACTTCATTTTATAATTTATGATTAGATTTATACCATATATATCATCAAATGAAGCAATTAAAGATTACAAATTCAATACAGCTAATCAATTCATCTGTGCTTCTAAAACATGTAATAGCTATCAATGCAAGTGGCAAAATGCCTTGAATCATGTGAGATTGCGTTTAAAACCTTAAATGTTCAGAGGCTTTGAATCATCTTTTACTTCCATTCTAAGCAGATTTTCAATAACATGTATTTATTTAGCCACTAATTAAAAATGACTCTCAAGAATGAATGTGGAAAATGGATTCTTGTTGGAAAGGGCAATACCATCTCGATCCCCTCCCATCCAAGAAGAAAATTGGATAAGCGGGGCATTGTAGGGAACACGCTCATTGATCCCAATATTCTTCAAAGCTGTGTCAACACGACGCAAAAATTTTGGCACTCCCTTCCATATAGTTTCGTGGAAGTAACTCATCCCCGCCCTCATCTCATCTTGTGGAGTCGGTGGGGTCCTCCTGATTTCATCAGTGCGAAAAGCAGCCTGTATCTGTGTAGTGAAAAGGGCAAAGTTATGGTAGATCACAGACACTTAAAACAGAACTGTTAATGAAGTAAAACACGCCAAGATTCATGAACTGTAGAAGCCAAAAATTCTTCAAAATCTAGCCTACCTCTCTCTGTAGAGCCTCATCGAGCTCCTGCTTATCATCAGGAGTAATGTCTTTAGCATACAACTGAGTCAAACAATCCCGAATCCTGGAAAAGAGAGAAACAGGCTGAAATCACTATAAAACAAATGAATTGGACAAACATCCAACCCTCCACCCCGGGGGCATTTCCCCGAAGCCAAAAACATTGAAAATCGAACAGACCTTGCGTGTTTTTGAAGCAAAGATCTACGAACAGACTGAGTAGGATGGGCGGTAAGCACAAGATCTACTGTCTGGTTCTTTATAGCATCAAACACTTCTTCAGGGGACTTATTCAGTTGTCCTACAAGCCTCCTAAGAGTCTCTTCAATGTCTGATTCAGTTGTGGCAGACGCCTCATCAGACAAATCGCGCTTCTTGAACTTACTCCTCCGCCTGGAGGCTATCTGAACCTCTTCAGCAAGATTGGCTAAGTTAAGCATGTTGGAAAAAGCTTTGGTAACCACAATGGAATTCCCGGCATCCAGACTAGTAACCACCCTCCCAAGCTCCTCTAGTTTCTGGGTATCTTGCTTCCCTTCATATTCTGCTGAAAGCTCATAGCATTCTTGAACCTAGTGGACATTCAACCAGTTTACAGTCATGACAGATCCTTTTGTGTGATATATTTAGTTAAAATAATAGTGAAACATTGGTGAAACTATTACAGCATTCCTAAAGTCATCCATGGATGAATCAATATCTGAGTTTTAAATTGTTACAACTAATCTGATGCCAGTTTCAAATATATTTGACAAGAAAGTTTAAAAGTTCAATTTGTTATTGAATACTTATCTCCATTCCAGCCTCAAACAACCATCTCCCCCCCCCCCCCCCCAACAACACACACTCACACACACAACAAAATCTCATTCAACCAAATTGGTCGACCAATTGATTTTGTAATCACAAAATTACAAATTTGACTATAGTATGGTAACTGCCTATTGACATAGACCTTTTTGGTTTGCCTCCTTGTGGCCATAGCCCATAAGGTAATCATCTTTTGCCCCCAAACAACAAAATCTCATTAGGGGCAACCCAGTAAAGTTGGTCAGTTTGACACTCAACGACCTATAGGTCTCCTTGTGGTCATAGCCCATAAAAAGTAATTATCTTTTTGCCCCAAACAACCAAATTTAATGGGCAACTCAGTTAAATTAGTCAGGTTTTAATTCGATAATCACAAGATTACAAGTTGACCTATTGGCATAGACCTTCTTAAGTTGAAGGTGCCATCTATATGCCTCTAGGCTGTTTTACCCGCGCAAACTCTCAGATAGTAACTACATATTCCCTCGTACTCAAAACAAAACAAAATCTCATCCTAGAAAACATTGTAAATCCAAAATAGGTTAACAAAAGACAATCATAAACATAGGAAACAAGAAAACTTTATATGTACCGTTTCACGGATGTCCTCTCCATGTAAGTCCTGGAGAATATCGAGGAAGCGATCGAGCAAGAGAGCGTCGTACTCCACAAGCTTGTCGTCCTCGGAGACCTTCGCGGGCGCCAATAGCCGCAGCTGGGCATCAATGGATGCCATCTTCTCAACATTCCTGCTCATCTTCTTCCTTCACTCTGATCTCTCGCTATAGCACAGTGTTTTCCGCTAAGCTTGTGAGTCAAAGAAGGGGAGACCGCGAGGAGAAAAGCTAAGGATAGACGAGACTTGAAGCCGATTGATCCTTTAGGATGAACGGGTGGCGAGAGAAGAGTGAGGGGTAGAGAATAGTGGCACACAAAACTGGATTTATATCAGACACTGCAGGGTAACTCTGCTTCGATTGGTGATCATACCACGCACGTCACCTCACATGCCCACTTCAATTATACTATTACTCAATTTTAATCAAACGTTTGGTTGGGATGAGAAAATTAAGAAAGAAAAGAATAATATGAGAATTTGCCAAAGGCTGTCTAGTGGTACCGGGTGTCTCGATTTACACTCCAACATGAATGATGAGAGTGAGTTCGAGTCTAAGTGATGGCAATTGTTGACTCTAAACAGATATTACATTCTAACAGAGAGTCAGTAGTACTCAAAAAGAAATTATTAGGGATTCCTAAGGGCCATAAGAATTCCAACCAAACAATATAATTATAATTCTATAGAATTTGATAAGAATGGAATTACAATTCCATATTACCAAGCACCCCATAAATGAGTATGAATCATGGAGTGTTCATTTGATTAATAATGGGATTGAATTAAATTGATTTTTTTTTTAAAAAAAATAACTATTAATTGAAGTGAAAATATTTCGATTAATATGGTTAACTGAAATTTTCACATATTATTTTTTTGAGAGTAAAAATTTTCACATATTATGATATGACTTATATACTCCGTATATACTAACAAAAGTATTGCCATATAAGTATCTAAAGTGAAACAAAAGTGGGAAATTTGAGTGGCTTAAGTTTCAATTTGCACAAGTTATTACCTACTTTTTTATTATAACACAATACAAATTATTTTCATAAGTTAATTTAAGCGTGTTAAATTTTATCGTATACACTAAGATTTCAACAACAACTAAGTGGGTGAAATATTATTTTTGTATTAGAAGGTTACAAATTTAATTTTTACTAACACATCATCGATTAAACTCATTTTGCATGCCTTCCTAGTATAATTTATGTATCGTCATTATATGATTAGCAACAAAATTTATCCAGTACACACTCGAGGAGTTTAAAAAAAACTGTAATTTATGCACGCTTCTTTCTAATTGAAAGATAATAATATACTTCAAAATATTTGATTTACTTGTAATTGAAACCTTAAAATTTACAAGTAATTGACTTTTAATAGATAGATGTCTAATGTCTGGTAGCAATACAGCATGATGTTGAACGCCGAAGATTCTATATGGAGACAATATAACATGCCGTGGAATATTCCTATTCAGATCAGATGCAGGCTGCATATTCTATGCCACTTGACTTTAATTTTACCTACACCATTATACAATTTTCTATTATTTTTTAATTTTTATTTTAAAAGAGTAAAAAATAATTATATTCTCGTACTTATTTTTATTACAGTATTATAAATCCCGGTCGACTGGATTGGTCGCATTGTTCCGATCAATGAAGAAGACGACCAGTCCTGTCGCCTTTTCTTCAAAAAAGGCAACTTAAGACCTTTTGTCATTAATCACCAAATTTTTACCCGAGTACCTTATGAATTCCAAGAATTTATTATTATAAGTCACCAACCGGTTATTGAGTTCAGATGCACTAAAATAACAAGTTAAAGTATTTAATTGCATCTTTCAAAAATTTACGTGCCTAATTGTGTTTTCATATAAAGGTACCAAGCCTATTTGACTCTTTTTGTTTCAATTTTTTTTAAGAATTATTTAGAATTGTCGCAAGTGATGACAGAGAATTTCATCAGGCATCACGAGCACCCAGGCATGCACAATTAGCTTTGAGTGACTAAACTATGAACAATTATTTGGTCTTTAATAATTTGGTCATACAATATTAGCTTGCGACCAAACACGACGTTTAATTTATTCGTATTTGGTACGTTTGGGACTTTGGGGTGTGATTAACGACGTAATCTAATTACCTTTTACTGTATATTTATTTTCCTTGTTTATTCAATTTCCACTTCCATTTTTAAATTCGACAAAAAATGGGTTGATTGATTCAATGAATTTGAATTGTTTATTGTTGTTTGTGTGTTTGTTTAGTGTGGATGTGTAAGCTATTGGACAAGGATTGGTTCGGCGAAAACGATGGTGCTGTTAAGGCTGTTTGTTTGCATAGTTTAGAGGCATTATTATTATAGGAAATTCACTATCACTACTTCAAATGTGCATGTTTTGGCGTTGGGGGAGATGATTAATTTTTCTTATTTGATTTCCTATAAAGTCAATAATCAGTACTCGAATTTATATTTTGACTTTTGAGTAAAACATATCTTATGTCTTTAGTTAAGAAAGGAGTGAAAGGACTACAAAGAGGCAAAGTAGAATAGATTGCTCATAACTGACCGGTTTAATAAGAATGCCAATAAATAATTCTCACTGAAAGCTGAATTTGATATTTTATGGTTACCAAACAAATTGTATAACTAACTTGATTTGAATTACCCCAATTAATTTTTCTTCTATTCTAGAGGACGGTTGGCTATAAAGCCTATAAGATTAGTTGTTTTATGGTTATGACTTTAGAGCACCTCCAATAGTTGTAGTTTTTAAGAAATTTTTACAAGTGTGACTAAGATAGAGAAAATAAGAGGGAGGAAAAAAATATATAAAAAGAAAAAACAAAAACAAAAGCTGAAAAGAAAAAAAAAATGCAGATAAAAGTGCCCTGTCTGGGGCATGCAGTGCACGCGTGACACGCCCGATCGGGGGCTGAATGTGTGCCCAACGCTTACAAAGGCAATAGCCTTCTGCTATCTTTTTCTCTCCTGCGGGCCCCACAAAAAACTTGGGTCTTGCAGGAGGAGCTGAATAGTCTCTCTCAAACATTTTCTTTCTTCCACCTAGATGTAAAAACTGCAATGTATTGGATGCTATTATGGGTATTTAATTTCTATTACGTAGTAATACTCTTTAGATAAGGTTAGGTTAAAATTTGAATTTTAAAGAAAGAGTTATGGGAGTTAGGTCATACTTATAGAGAGTAAAAGGGTCGTTAATTACTTGAATGACACATCATTACAATATGCTCAGAGTTTGCAGGTGTTCAAAGGTCCTCATATGATATTTCATTATTTTGGCCCACCAAAATTTGAAGGCCTTTATGAAACCAAAGTTTCCAAAACATTGGGCTTTTGAAAATCCAACTAAAATGGGGCCTTGGGAAACATTGACCAATAGTTATTGTTATTATTTGTCAATACAATCAATTATCCCAAATAACGGTTTATAGGGAAGTTGAAGTATAAATATATCCAAACAAGATTTGTCTAGACAAGACTCGAAAATGTGAAATTGATTCTTGCACGCTATGATCGAACACTGACAGTCGTAATGTAAAATTTCACTTTCTTATAAGGGATGATTTTTTTTGCCAGCATTATTATGTATTAATTATCTCACTTAAGAGATCGCTGAGTCAGTATAATGTAATTCATTCACAATTTTTATAGAGGTAAATTGTGAGACTCAAGACTACCTAAGGGATTTCACATTTTGCATACAAGAAAAGTAATGAAAACGGTCCCAATGCAATGATGAAGCAATGAAAATATTCCCCCATTATAAATATCATCCAAAGTAGAGTATATAAAGTTAAAGATGCTTCAAGCCTTCAACCCATTCTTTTGTTGTTGGAACAACACCAAAAGAAAGAGGAGATCACACCTGACCTGAGCTTGATGTTTTCGGATTTTGTCGGATTTTTCGTCGGCAAACAAAACGACAAAAACTCCAATCTATTTTTATTTTTCTTTTTCTTTTATGCTACCAAAATTAGATCCATGAAAATCGGTTTATCATTTGCTCCTCAATGTACTTTTCTCCTATGCAATATCTTTTCGTTGATAAATGATATAATGAAACCAAATTTATGATTTGAAATGCGTCTTCTAGGGTAAGGTTTAAAGATATTATATTATTTATACACCTTATGAATTGTGATGCTTAATTGAAGAGCGTAACGGATTGATGGATGGATACGAAATGATTGAGAAATGGAATTCATAATATCTTTAGTGACAAAATATGACAAATCATAAGTTGATTGTGAAAGCTATTGAATCCGTGAGAGGTTGAGATGTCTTGAGAACCTGTCAAAATCAATCTTAAACTCACATGGAGAGGAAGGGTCATTGGGTTGGTTCAACATCATTTTTAACTTTAGGAGTTAATATGTTTTTGTGGTTAACCCCCTTATATCCCCCCCCCACCCACCAACCCCACCCCCCCCCCACACACACTACTCTCAAGCATGCCTGATTGCCAAGAGGCTAGGACAGACAAAGACCTTTGCGAAGCTAGAGTAGTTGCGGTGTATTCATGAAGTAATTGCGGTTCATTAATGCAGTTCTCACGTTCTCTCCTAAGGCATGCTTGAGAACCGGATATATATATATATATATATATATATATATATATTATGATATTATGTGTGTGTGTGTGTGTGTTGTGTGTGTGTGTGTGTGTGTGTGTGTGTGTGTGTGTGTGTGTGTGTGTGTGTGTGTGTGTGTGTGTGTGTGTGTGTGTGTGTGTGTGTGTGAAAAGTTTGCAACATTTATGTTACTTATTGATGGTGAGATTTGTACAATATTTATGCGTAAATAACTAAGATTGCAACATGGAAGTAGTTGGGTGAGATAATTTGCCATTCACAATATGACCGAGTCTTCTTCCATTAACAATATATAGTTCATAATAGTTAAATCTTGATCTCTAATTTAGATGTGTTGATTGAATTTCATGAGATGATGTCTTATAAATTAAGGACCATTAGTTGGATCAAGTTCTAATCTACCCCGTCTAGGGCATTGGTTTTTTGTCATGTGCCAAATTCAAATTACCTTTAACTTTGAATCTTTTGTCTAATTATCAATCATTTATCATTATACTAAAATATATGTTCTACATGAGATCGATAATTAATTATTGTCAATTAACACCATAAGGTTAAAAATAGGGTATGGTGCATATACTTTACTCCTATATTAACGCTTGATTGGTGTATCATTTGATTTGCTTTCACTAATAGAGCTAAGAGCACAATAATTATGGAGAGCTTAGGTAATCATTCAATTCATCTCTCTTAAAATTTTCTTTTGCACACGAAAATACACATGACATATAGTGACCATGATTTATATTGGTTTAGAGCAAGATTATTAGTTTTTCTTTTTCCTTTTTGAGCAATTTTTTTTTTTTTTGGAAGTCAAGTGGAAAGAGGAAAAAGAAAAAAAAAATAAGAAAAGGCAGGTAACTATCTTAATGAGGATGCTCTAATCATAACAATAGTTTGAATTTTTTTGTAAAAAAATATTTCAATCAAAAGAAAAGGAAAGAACTGAAATTTACTGACTATATAGACACACCTAACGAGCACGCGAGTTCACCAACTCGATTGAGCTTTTTTCTCTCCTAAAAACATACAGTGCTCCATTGTAGTCTAGTTAAGTTGATGATTTTTTTTTTTTTTTTTTCTCTTTCCCCTCTTCTCAACTTAAGAAAAAAACTGAGCAAAAACTCACCAAAACCATGGATGGTTTTAGCAAAAATGATCCGATTCCCTTTGATCCCTAGCTACTTTACATTTACGCATTCTTGCATGATGGGAAGCAAGTCATTTCATGATCTCATCAAGACTCCTTCCCACCTTTAATAGTAATCTAAGTGTCCCTTTCAAGAATCTTTTATCCCAAAGCAATCATATCTTCTTCATAATCAATTGTTACCCACAACCACTTTATAATCGAGATTAAAAAACGCTTAGGATTCTCTGTTTTCAGGGTAATCTCGTTTACTTCAGAGTAAAGTTATTACTGTAATGAGTAATTCTAACCAATTACTCATACAAGTAGACCCGATAATGTCAATAATACATATCGAACTATTCCCACCCATATATGGCATAAACCAACAGCTGTTTCTAGACAACAAATGCATTAATATTCATACATGAACTAATTAACTAATGCTTCATAGTTTACCTTGAGCTGGTTGCCTGGGAAAGAATTGAAGTACATGAGAAACGAACAAGGAATGGCCCCAGTTGATGTCCAATCATTTCAATTCAGAGCTAAAAATCAATTAAAAACAGAGAGAGTTGTTTGATCAGTTGTCCACTTACCCGGCCTGTGAATGAGAAAGGTTGGAGTCATGTCTTGCCTTCAGCTTTTAGAGTTTGGCTGGCCACCCAATTGGCTGTTTAACTTGGATTAAAATTGGGTATGGGACAAGAATGTATGATTCTCGTGCATGAATGGAATATCGAGAGTGTAGCATGTTCTATCGATCATTTGAAGATTATGAGTTTAATTTTTACTAATATTGCACCTTTTTAATTAGCTTTCCACACAAAGTATGTTTTTTTAGTATAAATTATTTCTCATGTTTGATTTATGAGTTACGGAGTATTACACAATAATAACATGAGACAAGATAACAACGGGAGATTTGGACGTTGGTAGAGTGTATTATATAAAGTTTGAACTGTTGGGTAGAGTAGTCCAGTGAAAGGCCAAACTAATTAAGTCCAGCAATTGGTGGCTAAGGATTGTTGAGTGGAGGCTTGAAAGATCTAAACCAAAACATACCGCTCGAAAATGATGGCGGCATAAACAAATAAAGTTACGTCTTCACTGTGAGCTATACCTTTTGAGTTTTTGACTTGACAGAGTGATAATTAAGCACGCTTGATCCTAACACAAACTACCCATTCCATGTTACGTTGTATCGATAGTACGCTGTATGTAAACTAGGGTTCAACGTTATAATTATGAACTCATGTTGCTAGCATTCCAGGACAGTAAAATTTTGGACCTGTCCTTCTAGACCTCTATCTAGCATGTAACTCACAATTTTTTATGAGTCAATGTAAAATCATATCACTACATATGTTTATTGATTTGTTTGTGACGGTTCACATTCTGGACTCTATCTAAACATTATTTAAGTCTTTGGGGCTGTCTATAGATGACAACATTCACCTTAAATAGCACTCTAAAACTTTTGTTAGCACTGAACATTGCAACTAAAGTATTAATCCGTAATTCATACGACACCAACGATTTGCCCTAACCTGGCCCACTTTTGGCTCTTTGTTTATGGACACTTGGTAGTTTTGGCCACCCATAGTTTATGACTATCATTCTGGTTGGAGCAACGAGTCAAGGGCCATATGCCACGTGTCATGTGTACCTTGAGTTGGTGTCAATAGTAATTTTTGTCCCTAGATTTAGAGGCACTAATACACCATTAACTTACGTACAAATTTGCCCAGCAAAGTATTACAGTATATTATAGACCACTATTTATATATCAAGATGCATTTTAAATAGTCAAATACACATTCATTTTTAAGTAGTATTAAAAATAAATTATTAATATAGTAAACAAATATTTATATCAGTAGTCTATTTTATAATGTGGACCATGGTCCACGGTATAACTTTCGACAAAAGATTTTATGGGCTGAGCCTACATCCCATTCTCATATAACGTGTTAGTCCATATAGTAGCTAACACAATCATTTCTCATATAACGTGTTAGTCCACATATATAGTAGGTAGCACAATCATTTATATGAGATTGTGATGAGGCATATATTCATTGTATATATCCACTCAAAATAACATCACTGCTGCAAAAATGCTCATGTTTTGGGCAAGGGCAAGTTGATGACTGCATACATAAACTTTTCAATACTTCGAGAGGGCATTTAGTAAGTTCTAGAAATTTAAAATGTAGAAAAATTATTCTTATTAAATTTGGTGTAATCTTTGACTTAAAAAGTTTTGATCAATCGAAATTACACTTTATGATGTCAAGGAAAGTAAATCCCACATAAGTGAAATATGGTTTTTTTTTTTTTTTTTTTTTTTTTTTTTTTTTTGTAATTGGAAATCTACTAAATTTATTCAATTATGTATTTATTTTTTTTGGCGTCAAGTTAAAAGTCTCTGATCTTATAAATATAAAAAAATTTAACTCTCCCACCATCACACATTGTTTATCAAAGAAATTTACATTCAAATACGTAGTTAAAATTTTTTGTATATATTCTAATCATTGCGTAACGATGTAGAACGTGTGTGTGTATGTATATATGTAGTACTTTACATATAATTTGATTAATTTGAGTTTACTTTTTGGGTACTTAATTAATTTACAAGTAATTTATTGAACTCTCGATTACTTCTATTTTTTTTAATGTTTGTATTGCTAATGACCTTGTGGTCAAGGGCTATGTAATGACTTTTCTAAATAAGAGGTCATAAGATTGATCCTCAGGTAAATTAATTATTATGTTTTTAGGGTAACACCAATTCATCATATTAATTAATTTTCCTTATAAGGTTATTCCCATCAAACATATTCTTTTGAAACATTTTTTCGAGAATTTAATTGATGGAAAGTATCAAACGACCATATTAATTAATTTTCCTTATAAGGTTAACATATTGTTTTGAAACATTTTTCTGAGAATTTAATTGATGGAAAATACCAAACGGCCTCAGAAGTTCAATATGTAATTTTCATACAATAATAATAAAACATATAGGCCGCCCATGGCTAATTAGGTGGAGCATGATTCTTATACCGAAAATTTATGAGTTCGATTCTCGCTGACACCCTCTCGATTAAGCTCATTACACAAGAGTGGAATTAACATCCAATCTACAACGAACCAAACACACCCTAAACCTAATACTCATAGTAATCAGTATGCAATTTCCCAGGTTAAATACTGAGGAAGAAAATCATCAGATCAGATCAGATCAGATGAGAGGACAAAAGATACAAAGAGACAGGGAAAGATAAAGGAAACCCATCCAGATCAGAAGGCATTCATCCAAAGAATGAAAGAATTACTAGCTGGAAACTCCATTCTTTTTTCTTAATTAGGTTTTCCAATTTCCCTAGGGTTTGCTGTCTCCAATCCCTCCCTCCAATTGAAGCTAGTCCAAACTCCAGACTATTCTTGTACTTGTTCCTATACCCAACACAGATAGTGTCCCCACATTTCATTTTCATCCCAAGAAATATTATATTCTGCAACTATTTCTCCCTCTTGCCCTTGCTTCCATGTCCCTTATTCGCCAAGCATCTGTTACTGTTTTGAGTTTGGCACTTTTCTAGGGCATATCTCACTTCAAATATTCCTTACATATTGCATTATATTATCTGGCCGAGCTAGCAAACATTATTGTACGTTACCCAAGTATTTAGCTTAGCTAGGTTAATTCCTTGCTAGCTTGTTCCTCTTTTCCATGTTCTCTACATGTGTTTTACTGTGATGAACAGATGATGAATTGAAGTCTGCAAGCTTTAATTTGCTTTGAGCACCACAAAACATAATACTTAATTCATGAATTGAAGTTAATTGAGCACTGCTAGATTGGGGTTTCTCACTTTCTTGGATTTGATCCATAATTCCCTAGCTAGCTAGAGACTTGGTAGTTGGTAATATTATATTGACTATTTGACAGGTGGCCTGGTAAGTAATATCACATCAAGGAGGGTTTTTCATGCGTATGTTAGAAGTGGTTGTAAATCGAGTAGAAACTCTTGATTTCTGACTACTTTTAGGTAGTTGGATTGATAATACCGAGAAGGGTTTCTAAGTATGTTAGAAGTGGTTGTAAACGGACCAGAAACTCTTGATTTCTGACTACTTTTAAGTAGTTAAATTGGTAATACTGAGAAGAGTTTCTAAGTATGCTAGAAATAGTTGTGAACAGAGCAGAAACTCTTGATTTCTGACTACTATTAGGTGGTTGGATTGGTAATACCGAGAAGGGTTTCTAAGTATGTTAGAAGCGATCAGAAACGGAACAAAAATTCTCGAATCCATACTATTTTTAGGTGGTCGGAAATCAGAGTATTTTTAGTGTGATAGATGAGATTGAAATTTGAGTTAAGAAGAAGCTAAGGAAAGGAAAGGAAAGTGCATGTC
Organism: Ipomoea trifida; assembly: GCA_003576665.1. Taxonomy (NCBI): domain Eukaryota; kingdom Viridiplantae; phylum Streptophyta; class Magnoliopsida; order Solanales; family Convolvulaceae; genus Ipomoea; species Ipomoea trifida. The sequence continues at coordinate 1,897,719 of CP025654.1, forward strand.
AGTATAACCCATAGCCCAGTTTGATTATATTACAATGATGATGATGGCATGTATCTATATACCAAATACGGAAAGATTGAAAGCTGCGAGCTAGTTTTTACTTGGATTAGATATGCCAGCCAGCATTATTTGAATCTTGAAACTTACCCTGATTGATGAAACAGACACAGAAAGAAACAGACTACGTACGACAGCTTAGCTTTCCTCAGCTCAGCTCCTTTGGTTGCAGCAATGTTAATGATGAACTCCAGGAATATTAAACAAGCATCATGCATTATGCTTTTGACCCTACTCATCACATGACCAGTTTTGTCTTCCATATATATATATATATTCTCATGTGCAATAGTCCGCAAATAACACAGGAGATCAGATGTTAATTTCACTAAGAAGAACAAACTCAATCAAGATGATGTTGACAAGAATCAAATTAAACTAACTCGTGATCTTTAGGTAAAGAATCATACTCTACCTACTTAGTCACTCATTTTCGGGTATGTTACTTAGTTTTCTATGTATCTGTGTGCGTTTAACCCAAATTAGGTAATGTTGGGTTGTGATTCCGAGAGCCGAGTTCAACATTCTGTCATTGGACTATAATGCTAACGGTTACGCAAGTATAAAGAAGTAAATTAAAGTTGTATATTTACTACTAGCTATAACGTTTGGCATAATGGTAAGCGCTTGATCTGACCGTTGATATCAGAGCAAGTCACAGATCTCCTTTAACTTTTAATTTCCTTATGCAGCTGCACCTGGGTACAGCATATAGCTAGTATAACACACTAAATTAAAGGGGTATGGTGGTATGGAACTATTACTTAAAACATAGCCAAGCTATCTTTAAGAAGGGATTAGATCTTTTTGAATATGTATTCCGTCTAAATTAAAGAGTTTAAACTTACATTGTGAGATCCCCTCTTAATTGAAAAATGTATTCTGTCTGAATTAAAAGCTTAAGCTTACATTAAGACCTTGCATACGGGTGTTCACGCACACATATATGGATATATTATGCTCAATAGGTTGGATAGTGGGAGATTCGATCCAAGCATAATGTCATGAGCACATGTTGTGTAAGAGTTTGGAAGGTCAAGTCTAACATCCTGCCATCAAAGTGCAGTATTGACTATTGCAACATATAAGAAAATAAGTTTAAGCATTCACTACTAACTATAATTTTTTATGTAGTGATAAGCGTTTGATTCAACAATTCATATTAGAGCATATTGCATCTCACTATTTGGTAAGCACTGATCTGATTTTGGGAGCAGATGCTAACTTTTATATAGATATAATTGATAAAGAAAGATCAACTGCAACAACTAAGGTGCAGTTTCAAGAAGATTCAAATGAGCTGAGGTACTATATATTAATTTTTTACAAATAAAAATAATAGTAGCATTTGTTTACTTATTACCCTTATATTTCGTTTTCAATTCAAAAGGCATCTCCATTAAATATAGGGCTCTCAAATCATGGTAAACTAATTAAAGGTCCATTAGGTAAAACTTCAAAAATATTAGGTAGTTACATCATTTTCTATCTAAAATTAGTTGACAAGCCTCGGAAATGATATCTGAGTAGGTGAATTATTTTTTTTTATTAAAAGGTAATATTTTTCTATCTGTTGTAGTTCAAAGAGTTACTATCCCAAAACTCATGTGACCTTCAATTCCGATCTTTTATAGAGGTGCCAATTGAACACAAACTGTTTGGCTGAGTAGGTGAATTATAATTTTCATTCTTGAATAATCACGAATTTGATTGAGCTCATCGCACATAATTTAAATATTTAATGAACTATTAATAAATAATTTTGGAAATTTTATAATATCTTACACAATAATTTTAGTAGATGTGCTTTGTACGAATAAAGTTATACTTTCTCAATAAATTAAGCGTTGTTACATATAGACAACCAAAAGTTATTATCACATTATTAGATAGTAAGTAGAGTGGATAGTCTACAACCATGTCCATTAAATACCATTTTTTTCTTATGGGAAACATCCCAAAGATCCTTTTGGTTAGCTTTTCAAGATATGATCGAAATCTTTGAAGATTAAAAACTTATTATTATATTAATAAAATATAAAAATTATAATTAGTAATAAAATAATTTTATTTTCTTATACATATGCAATGAATCATCGCCACATTCCAATGGCAAAATACAACAATGAAACGACTGAATTCTAGATTTGCATCCCAAATTGAACGAGTTCACTAAAAATTTGATGAGATTTAAACTCGTATACTGTAGCAGCCCGGCTAGCCTCTAGTCATAGAGGAGTAATAATTCGCACATTAATTTGAGCACCCAATCTGTTAGGGAGAAGTTTGCAAAGTTGAATTCAGCCTCTGATCATTAAAATGTATTGCTAATTTTTATAAAAATATAAATAAATATAGTTATTTCTTCGTTACTAGTTATAACTTATAAGTTATAATTTGTCATAGTAATAAATGTTAGAATACTTAAAGCAATCAATTGCCTACAGTGAAGCTGAGCTCCACGTCCCATCTGTGCTTTATGAGGCATAATGCTTTCCGTGGCAACCGGCCTTTCTAAAGGAACAATTAAGAGGCCTCTTAGCTTGTTGCAGCAAGCTATATAAAGAATCTGGGGTGATGATTCAATCAACTTCTGTATACCATGTCAATGTCAAACAAAAAAGCAAAAAAAGAAATCATTCGAATCTTAATTGTATCCAAACATACGAAAATAGCGAAACGTCGTACCTGTTTTATATATAGTATATATAAAGATGGTTGTAAAATAAATTATCTTTTAGACACACAATATAATGCGCAGGTGATCTGAAATGTCATCTCCTGATTATGTATAAAGGTTAGGAAACTCACCAAATTCATTCACACTCAAAGTTGGTAAATTGCTATGATGAAAAGAACTCAACAGGTGTCCCGGGACTAATATAGTGGTTGATCACCTTGCCTCAAGTCATGGTCGGGACTGCCTCAAACATTATTTGAGTTTGGCTTCTCGAAGTAGGACTACTCTTAGGTTGGAGTAAGGTGTGGGTTGGACTCCTTGTGCGCACAGTGAAGCGGATGACTGGCTAAACCCTCCATGTGAGTCTTCTCCCACGCAACGAACTCACACTCATATTCACATCAAGTTTGACTTTCAATCAAGAGTACTAATAAGTAACATGGAGTGTGGTTGAGTAGAATGGCCTTATTCATCCCATGGTTGCAGGCGCCTGACGAGCGCCTAGCGCCTAAGCGGTCTAGGCGACGACCTACAAAAACAAAAAGTTAATTGATGTGTTTGGCGACGACCTATAAAAACAAAAAGTTAATTGATGTGTTTGGGTATATGTCATATTATATATATATATATATATATATATATATATATATATATATATATATATATATATATTTCTTACTTCTCTTACTTATATTAATAAATAAATTTAAATATATATAAATATAATAATAAAATTAACAAGGTCGAACCGGTCGAGTTAACTCGGCTAATTAACTCGGCCGAGTTAGGCGCTAGGCTAGGCGGCCTTTTAGGCAGACGCCTAGGGAGCAATTCGCCTCGGTCTAGGAGTGCCTAGCGCCTAGGCGGGAATTTTTGCAACAATGATTCATCATTAATCAAAGTCAAGGGTTCGATCCTTGGTTTAGGTATTGATCGAGCAACCTTAAATTTTCAAGCCAGCTATTTCACCCAATAAAAGGTATTAGTCATTGTATTCGACGATGAAAACCTACTAGTTCATACATTCTAATGATTTGGGCATTCAGATGAGATGATGAGATTCTATACAAAGATAAAAAAAACCAAGATATCCAAAATTATATTCTCAACTACCGTAATGATCGATTTCCAAAAAAAAAAAAAATAAAAAAAAAATACCGTAATGATCGAAATTCATAAGTTTTTCAACACTGTGTCCACCAAGCTAAGGTAGCTAGCTTAGGGTCTTCCCTAGTAGGCAACATAACCATAACCGACAAAAATAAAGTGAGAAACCCTGGCAAAAATTAAGGTCTTTTTGATGATTGCAACTCCGATCCTTACCCTCTTTATAATGAGCACGCAGGTGGTTTTAGATTTCAACTAACTTGGTTTTTTTTTTTTTTTTTTTTTTTTTTGAGAGCACTAACTTGGTTTTTTTAATTACCATGAATTAGTTAATCTAATCTTAACTTATTACATTTCTTTAACATAGCAACTTATCTTGCTACATATTTCTGCTAGTGACCTCAAATTCCAATCAAGTCTTTGTCAACTCTACATAGCCGAAAATGATGACTTTTAATTTACTCATCTAGGCCTAAAGCTCTAGCTCCTATGCCAAAAATCAAATATTTATTAGAAGTAATTCTTTCTCTTTTTTTTTTTTTTTTAAGAAAAAATATTTAGAAGTAATTCTATGTATATTTACAAAGAATAAAACAAAACAATAAATGTTTAGTTAGATTATTTTTTTTCAAGTAATAAGGTTTAAAAGTGCTTGATGTGTCTCTTCCGATCCGTATCTTACAAGGTTTTGGCAAAAGAAAGGATGATGTTTTCCTCAACATAACCTAGGACAGCCCTACCTATAAGATATAATTCAATTCGCTTTTCAAGGACATCTCCTCTTCTAATCTTGATTTAAAAGAATTATTAGAAATAGTTTCATGTATATGAGTTATATACTTTTTGTAATAATTTAATTCGCATTATTTAAGAGAATATGACCAATCCTAAATATGTATGTGACGACTATCCCTTAAGGTATTGAGATATTTGACCAGCATCCATTATTCACTAACATCTGATCTCTTACACTTTCTATTGAATTAACTCTTAATTGTTTCCGTACACTTTCACCTACATTCATCTCACGAAAAAAAAAAATGTAATTTTTTCCTCTAATCTCGTAATCCCGTCTAATAAAATGCCAAAGGCTATGGTTGTAGATTCCCAAGTGGCTCCACATTTCCCGTGCTCTTAGAAATCTTCACTATGAAGTAACTAATGTAATAGATGCAATTAATCTTGACTAATTAAGTCACGCCCCTTAGGAAAAGTAATTAATATAAATAGAAAGCTTGCATAATTCCAAAAAGAAAATTAAACATGTCGGCGGCTAATATAATGAATCTTGACTCTCAAGCACAATAAGAATAACGTTTATTGCACCTTGCCATGTGGAACGCGCAAATGGTCATAATTTCGACACAAATTTACACAATATCATTATGTAATTCTTGATTTTTATTAGTAATTTGTAAAAAATATACTAGACTCGATTTACAGAAAATCAATTAAATAAGACAATGCCATCAAGTATATATGGGATTGTGTGCAAAAGATCATGTGAATTTAACATTGTTGTTGTTGTTGTTATTGGATCTTATTTAAAATTTGAAGGTTACGTCTACTTTAACTTTTTTATTTTTTTATTTTTATTTAAAATTTTCAATCTCTATTTCTGTTTTTCAAATGTACAAGTAAACGTTGTGCATTACAAAAATTCTTGTCAATTATGCGTTTTAAGGTGGGTGTTCTTGGTGGGAATTAGGGGTTTCACTTTTTCAAGTTATGACAGGTTAACACGAGGATTGCTTGGGGGTGACTAGATTCGAGGAATTTTGTGAGCTGACCTTAAGTCTTGTTGGGGTCACCCCTCCCTCCACCACCACCACCACCAACAACAACAACAAATTATTTTACTTAAGATAAATGAAACATTTCATCAACGAACTATAGGGCACTTTTCGTCTTTCAATTATACATATTATCACTTTGTGTCTCTCAGTTAATTTTTTTCCGTCTCTGAGTTCTATTAGAATCATATTAAAAGTGTCAATTTGTAGACATGTGAGCTAGAGATGAAAAATTCAATATATATACATTAGAAAAAGTGAATGTGGGGGGTGATTCCACAGCCTTAGAAAATGTGTTGGTGAAGGAGATGAGAATAATTGGGAATGGGAATTGAAGTGGAAATTGCATTGGTGGTGCAATAGGGCATGCAAAAAGTTGGTACTAACAACAAAAAAATTTTTTAAAAAAAATAAAGAAAAAACATTTGTAAATTGAATGTAATGTAATGGTGATTCAGAAGAGCACAAGGCACTGGTCATGTTAAAAGACTTGCGGTTTTGTCTGGAAAAGATTGGAATATATTTCTCTCCTTAAATCAGTGTTTCAGATGCTGTACTGTTCCGCCAGCTTTTGCCTTTTGGTCCTTTTCATGTAATTACACATTTTTATTCCTTATATATTATTATTGCTACTTGTTTCTCCCAAAAAAAAAAAAAAAAAAAAAAACAACTTGAAAATTCAGCTTATCAAAAAGAGATTAATTACATAAATAATAACGTGTAGTACGACACAATAGAAATTCTCCATAATTATTTAACAAAATACAACTCGTTTAGACACCATTATATTGTAGGGATTACTAACTATTAAGAATATGTATAGTATAATATTTGTGCAAGCACAACAACCCAAATTTTAATAGCTAAGTTATAATGTAATGGATGTCCGATGTTTGTGCAACTTTACCTAACCATAACCAGACATACATAATGTCTCGACTTGAAACACATGTCCAACCATAAAGAGTTTAACATAGTGAATATCAAAGCTTCAATACGAGCGAGGTAGTAGAGTAAGAGCATGACGAATAGTATATGACGATCATATATATCAAGTTACCACGTATTTTAACTAATTTGATTAGCGTGAGTAGTCATACACTCTCGTCCCTTAAGAGATGTTAGGAGTTTAAACTCCTTTTCATATGAAAAAAACACTTTGTCCCTTAATTGGATTGATTCAGTATGAATGTGGATTAGTGTATATATATATATATATATATATATATATATATATATATATATATATATATATATATATATATATATATATATATATATATATATATATAGAGAGAGAGAGAGAGAGAGAGAGGCCCATTGAATTAGTTGGGTACCCATCCATTCCCTTATAGGACAAATTAATAATTGTCACAAAGTTACTATTCAACTCACTTTTAATTCTTTTCTTTTTGATAATAATAAACTACTATTAAATTGTTTGTACGGAGTATCATATCGAAAAGAAAATTGTCGCACTAAGTACTACAAGAATTATGTGTTGTCATTTTTGTTGCGTTTGCTAGGTCCATGCCACTTCCAATTTCTCCCCCCTAATAATAATAATAATAATAATAATAATAATAATAATAATAATAATAACAACTAGTTTAATAAATCCGCGATATTATATAAATTAAATATAATATCTCGTCTTTTTTGCGTCAATGTTAGCTACAGTATGTACTGTAAACACAATAACTATCATATCGTTCACACCTATCGGAAGTCATGTGCTGATTTAATGAGTTTTCGAATCTTAATTGGACCACTCGATCATGTTTGCTAATTTTATTGAATTATAACCTTAAATTAGCTACTCCAATACCCAATATTAAAACAACAAACATTTGTCCTACTACACTATTCTGGTCTAGATATTACAACTAACAAGTACGTTTTTTTGTACATGGCGCTCCATGATATGATCATAAGAAAATATATTTTGTTAATTACCTATACCTTAAATATTTTGTAAGAGTTAAATGGTATTTAAAAAAAATCAGTTTCAAAATATTTAATTTAAATTAATAAAATGATGGACTTGGCCATCCAAACTTCCACCCAACATCAATATTTTATATATAAAATCATTTAAGTCTGAATAATTATGCATTTGAAATTTTTTACAATTTTTTTTTTTTTTTTGGTTCTTGAGTCACAAACTCACAAGTCACAATATACATCACGAGATGAGTAATTTTTATTTTTTTTGGTAAATAAAACTCATCAAAATTCAATAAGGGAGTCCAAAGCAATCATAATGTACCCACTGATCGAGTTCATTGTTAATGACTAATTGACTATTTACAGTTATTATCATTTTTACCAAGCGTCAAGTTAAAATAATGTTACACTAGACTTAATTCACAAGAAAATTACTATATATAATTATAAGTGTTTACCGTATTTCAAATTTGTACTCAATCACACTTGGGAAAATGTATATCAATGATGCTGGTTGTAACTTGTAACAAGTATTACAATTTGTCTTCATATTCGTTAGTTATCCTAAATTATTCAAACTTATTACGAGCCTACTATAATATCATGATAAATAAAAAAAATATGTATATACGTATATATACAAAGGGAATAAAAGAAATATATAACTCATCACATGAATCTCGACCACACAACTCTAATGACTTCAGTTCTCATCTGCTAACAAATTAAACATATACTAGTGGGAATTGATAACTAAACGTTAGCTTTGAATCTCATTAAAGACATGTCATGCATTAAATCTACACTAGACAATAAGATGCTAATTTTTTTTATTTTTTTTGTTTTTAGCCTGGTGATGAGAGAAACACACGGTTACTACTAAAGAGCGTGCACTGATCTGAGTAAACTTGACTCATATGTAATAATTCACAAACCACTGCACACAAGAGCTAAAAATAAACTTCACTATAAATACCCTGTGTGACAAGCTCGACCAAGAAGGTATTAATAAAAAAAAAAATATAGACTTGACCTGGTCTACTGGCTTCCACATAATAATAATAATAATAATATTGTATGTAACATTTCCTATGACCAATCAATGGCTAAAACATTGTGAGTGCGCAAGAAAATGGCACATATTGGCGAGTCATTATCATATCAAAGACCGTTTGCTAATCCAAATTACAATTAGGGTGACAAAACCCTATAAATGGTGGGAATAATTTATATAGACAAATCTAACTACAATTATTGTCATTCATTTAATTAGTATATATATACTTTCTCTACTACGTGTAGTCGTGTAGACAATTCAAAATAATTTTTTTTATTCTTAATAAAAAGTAATTAAATCCGCAGGAAAAAATAAAAATAAAAATGGGCCATTATTGCATGTGTCAACTCAATGATTTTTTTTTTCTTTTCATCTCCATACTTCTGTTCCTTTAACCTTCTACCTTAGCTTCCTCAATATTATTAATATTATTTCTCCATTTTCGTCATTTTCATCAAATTTTTTATCATATCTTCATCTTCATCTTCCTCTTCCTCGTCATGTCGTATGATAGAGGGAAAGACTTAGCCGAGGGGTCGCCGGGAGATAACTCGCCGGCGACTCCTAGCCGGTACGAGTCCCAGAAAAGACGGGACTGGAACACCTTCGGGCAGTACCTGCGGAATCAGCGCCCACCCGTGGCGCTGTCCCAGTGTAACAGCAACCATGTTTTGGAGTTCCTAAGGTACTTGGACCAGTTCGGAAAGACTAAGGTTCACTTACAAGGTTGCATCTTTTACGGGCAACCGGAGCCGCCGGCGCCGTGCACGTGCCCGCTAAAGCAGGCGTGGGGGAGCCTCGACGCGCTCATCGGCCGGCTCCGCGCCGCGTACGAGGAGAACGGCGGCTCACCCGAGACTAACCCTTTCGCCAGCGGCGCCATTCGCGTGTACCTCCGGGAAGTGAAGGAATGTCAGGCTAAGGCGCGTGGCATTCCGTACAAGAAGAAGAAGAAGAAGCCCGCCGGCGGCGCGGGCATGGTCGCCGCCGACGATGATTCCAGTACCTCTTCCTCGCCGTTTTCTTGATCCAAAAAAAGCCATTTCCGGCCACCACTAAAACCTAAGGTAGCTCTGATTCTCATAGATTCTCTTAACATTTTATTATCATTCTTTCTATCCTTATTTCCCCCGAAATCATCACATTTTCATCGATACTATCCGATGTAATTAAATTAAATTAAAAACAGCCACCCAAATCCCTGTTCTTGATTGATCATTCATTCATTCAAGACAGAAATTAAACCAAACCTCAAAATCTTAATTGAATCAAAGTATATATAGGTTTCCCACTTTCCCAGAAACCCCAAATCTTGAATAAGCAATTAATGTGGGTGGAAAGACTAGATATAGGGTTTCAGATCAATCCAACATCTCAAGTTCAAGAAATCAATTAAATTTTGTAGGAACTAACCCTCCCCAGTTTAATCTGATTGAATTGATTTCAACTTGGAACTGAAAACCCTAGTTTTAGCAAGAGATATCATTAGGGTGGAAGAAATTAAGTAAAAATACACACACACAATTGGTCATTATTATTAGTAATATAAGATTCTTTGATTTAAGAAAAATCTGATTTTAAGTTGATTAATTATAATTGATCAGTTCAAACCGAAGTAATATAAGATTCCTGTTGTGTAGAAACCCTGAATTAATAATAGAATAAGGTAAATATTCTTTTGGGATTCTGCAGATATTGTGCCCCCACACACTCATTTGAGGTTGCAGACACTTTTGCATGTTTGTATATTGGAGAACATCGAATCTTACAATAGAGACTAACTATTATATATATATATATATATATATATATATATATATATATATTCATCAATCAATCAACCAATTCTTCAATCATATATAGAATAAAAAACTATCATTATTTTAGAGTGGAGGGGATAATTGGAGTTTATGTTTCACAAAATAAGGTTGTAAGTTTAAATTTTGTAAATTATGTATAAAACATGTTGAAAAACTCTCAAATAGGGTTCAGTAAAAACTCTGTTCTAATTAATTAAGGAGTTTACCTGCCAATATCATGTCAAAAGTCATGATATAGAAAATAAGGATAAAAGAAGAGAATAATGATGGATAACATAGAATGAAAACTATCCACAATTTCCAAAAAATAAAAAAAAAAAAAAAAAAAAACTATCCACAAAAGCTTTCATCATTCTAACACGCATTAGAAATCATATCATTCATACGGAAATAAAGTTTTAGTATAGCTAGTAATTTTTCGAGACTAATGCTAGATTTCTCTCCTAATTTCATCTTCTTAGGTGATAATATTTGATTAATTCGTTTTATATTTGATTAATTTAAATTTTTTATTTTTAATGTTGGGTGTGGCTTGATTGGTCAATTCATGGTATCCAATGAATAAAAAAAATGTATTATCAGGTCAAGAGGTGAAAAAATAAAATTATGAGTGAAACATTATTCTTTTTCAAAAAAAAAAAAAAAAAAAACTTGTGAGAAAGAAAAAAGGGAAATGTATGTTTATATTCCATGTAAAATTAATTCTCTTAGTTCTAGAATTTGGAGTTTTTTTCTAACATTTAATAATAATTTTTTTTTTGAGAAAAACATTTAATAATAATTTAAACAAAGAAATATCATTATTGCAAATCTATTTCATTTACTATATAATTAATAACTTGAGATATGATCCAATAGTATAAGTATATAATTGTACTCCATATATATTATTTTTTTGTTATACCATATATTATCTGATGTTAATAATATCATATACATTAGACACTACCCTGCATAAATGTATTGGATATTATTAGCATGAGTGACTCTCCTGTGAAACTGTTTCACGAATAGTATCGGGTCAAGATAAAAAATATATTAGGAAAATGTAATACTAATAAAGAATAAAGTGTTTTTATTTTTGAATACTATTGACTTGTTACATGTAGTATCTGTTCATATACTTTCTCAACCTATTGAAGCCCAACAAAGTCAACATTGCCCCCACTGAGGCTCGAACCCATGACCTCCCATTAGGAAAAATCACTTCATGCCGCTTGACCACAAAGCCTTTGGCAATAAAGTGTTTGTTACTAAAGAAAAGTGTAATGCTTTTGAGAAAAAATGTATTACAAACACTAAAGTATTACACTTTCCCTTATAACAAACATTTTATTCATAATTAGTACTACATTTTTCAATATAAGTATTACATTTTCATCTTGACCCGACTTGTCTCACACAAGTTTTTGCCTATCAGCATTGGTGTTGGTTGGTACCGTATAAAAATTTTAATTTTACCTGCGGGTGTGCACCAGCCTCCACCAGGTAAACTATGCTTCTGTGTAATAACTTGCAAGTCAATTGCATTAGGAAAACAAAATCAGATTCATAATTTTTTTTGTACGAAAATCATGTTCCATCCAGTCATCCACTCGGTCACCGCTTTCAAAACTTTATTATTATTATTATTATTATTATTATTAAAGACTAAAACACCTTAAGTTGTTGCATTATATATATTAACTAATGCGCACTGATTAATCATCTTTAATTTGTTGCAAAACATATCCCTTTTGAGAAGGGCATTTTGGAGATCCGATCCACATTTACACGTATATGTTTAATTGTCCTTTGCTTCTTTACTAGATTGCTTACAGTCTCTATTAGATTTGGTGGGACACAACACTTATTCATTTTTGTCAGATATTCAATTCACATATATTTTCACACAAAAAAAAATATCTTTAAAAAAATTACTGTATAATCCGTCTCATTTTGCTTGTTCAGTTTACTTAACAATGATCGATTATAATCAACTCAAATATCTTATTTATCTACATGACTATATTATGTAGAATATCTTAAACATTTCCTAAGTCTACTTATACTTAACAAGTTTGGAATGTAAGTAATACCTCTTTTTTTGGATGGTCAAATTGAAGGGTTTCAGTTGTGATTACAGTGTTTTAAATATTATAATTTAATCTAAACTTTTATTTATGAATAAATCTTTTATTATGTCCATTGAAAACTAACCCTAGTATGATCGTAAATGTTGTTAAATCATATATAATATTCCATTTTTGTTCTTAGTTATTTTTCTTTTTACTAAGTAATTTGTGATTCTAACATGGCTTCTTGATTGGATTTTTTGTTTATGGAATCAATAAATATCACTATATATACACTAAATACTCTCGAGAAACCAAAAACACTCACACTTATAGATATACGAGACGGGATTGAACTCTTGACGTAATGTTAAAAGTGCCTTTCTCTCATCAATTAGTTAGATCGAGTTTATTAATTAACACATAATTACTCTTAGCTGTGAGTTTGAACCTCACTGGAAATCATGCATGTTACTTAGATTCATGGAAAAGTTAGCCCACAATCGTAACTCGAAATTGCCCTCTTAGTAAAGTCTGTTTATGGCCCGACAAAGGACACAAAGACTCTAAATTGTCATATAGCTGACCAACTCAAACTGATCGAGAAGTTCAATATGCAGTTTTCACCGGAAGTCAAACTTGATATCTTGTGATTGCTAAGCCAATTGTTCGACCAACTTGACTAGAGTTGTCCTAATTCGATGTTTAATTATTGATTACTCATTTGTTTGTATAACATTATATAATATAATGCTATGTAACTTGGAAGGATCTATTCTTATTCTGATCAAACATATAAATTGTTTTATCAATCTTCCCAGACAGGAACCTGCGGTGTGTTAAGGTACATGCATGGCTGTCTTCGGAGCTGGCAAATTAAAACTCTTTCTCCATTATTATTGCCGTTATCATTTGGTTAGTAAATCCTTTTTTTTTTTCTTTCTTTTTTCCTTCAATTAGATCTATTAATATCAATAATATTAATTGTTGTCTTGGAACAATAAGTACTATATATATAAAAATATATATAATATTGCAAGCTGGCTACTTTAGCCCCCATCACCTTATGTTGTTTGTGAATTCCTAAGATTTTGTAAGATCGCAATCAAACTCGATCATGTATAAATTGAATTTTGATTTTAATATTGTTTTTAAGCAATAAACTATATGTCTATTCTTGAATATCATGTAGCACGACACAACTGTTACTGAGGCAAAACATGAAATCACATGTTTGTATTCTTAATTATTCGTGGCATAAATTTAGTTCTTAACTTTTAACAAAACGGCAAATTTGATTCTTGATGTTAGGGTTTCGATCGGGTCCATTAGAAACCCTAAGAACCAAATCTGCCACTCCCTTAAGAATTAGGGAATGGTTTTAATAATTCCACACCATCAATAATTAAGAGACTATATGTGTAATTGTGTACTTTGGTTACAATTGAGAGACTAAAAGTATTGTTTTTCTTTCAAGTAAATGTCCATCTAATATGTATGAGGATATAAATTAAATAAGATTATGCGGGTTTCTTCCAAAGTTCAAGCGCTAAGCAATTAAGCATGTAGTTACCTTAAAATCTATTATGGAATGTTTTAAAGTTCTATTCAGTCGGTAAAATAGAATAAACCTTTGTGTGTGATTCTAATTGACTGATTGAGAAAAAAATTGTGATGAAATATTTAAAAAAATCCATCTGAATGGAAGATGTTGTTCTAAGGAGGGTAAAGTAAATGAGAGACGATGTCCCTACTTTACATATTCTCTCTCTTTTTTTTTTTTTCTTTTTTCTTTTTTTGTTTTTTAAATTTTCGGTACTAATTATTATTTATCATTCATTAATTGGTTCTCAAAGTGAATTAATCAAAATAATTAGATAAAATAAAGTACGTTTAGTACACATGCATTGGCATACTAATGACGTCGGTTATAGTCCTCTACGAGCATCAATATCGAGCACCATGGTGCTTCAGCATTCAGAGTATAATACTTGGCCCAAGGCACTAGATGAGGTAAACTGCGAGTCGCACAATTAGTCCTCAGTTTTTACCTGTATATTCTGCACATTAAGGAACCTTCATCACTTCTAATCAATTTTTTGAACTTTGGATCTCGAAGTAAATTGTGAGTCACCCAAATTAGTCCTCAGTTTCCATTCTTGTTTGTATATTCTACGCACAATAAATCTCCATCACCATGACCCCATTGCGCACAATCAGTGGGAATCGAACCGAACCCTACCCTACCACTAAAACAAGACTTCCAAAGTAACAACGTACTTAGTCATAATTTTTTTTTTACATAATAATCCAATCGAGTCTTAGTCAGTCCTATTCAAAGACAGCGTACTTAGTTACTTACCTTAGCCAGTTCCATTAAATGAATCACTTGGTAAATGAATCAACTGTATATAAAGGAAATATAGCTAGTGCTGGTTGTTCAACTGTCTGCAAAAATCTACAAATAGATGAAAGTTTTGGGGGTGGGGTGGGGGGTAACAATACATTCATGGTCTTTCAAATTGAATCTGCCATACACATTGCAAGGAAACCAGATAGTTCCCTGAGCTTCAAACATAGTTGGATAAGCAATGAATATAGATGTCTCGAATTCATGGATCAAGCAGAGCAATCAAATCACTATATCGATTTCTTCTTTCATTTTGAATTCAACCGGCTCAAATTCCCACAAAGAAAGCGAAGAATCACTGCGTGCTGGAGAGGATTGAGGAGATCTCTTGGTTGGAGATTGAAGCCATGCAGAGAACTCTGCCATGAGTGATTCTTCTGGCTCTGGGAAGCTGCGGGGACTATCAATACAGCGATGGTTGCTCTGAAATACATAAACAGATTAATTAATGAGTAGATAATTGCCTATTAGCCCGAAATGCAACAGTTTAAGAGCTCTATAAGATGGATAGATGATGAACAATGCATAAGACTCACCTTTTCTGGTATCAAGTCTGAAATTTCAATGGGAGGCAAGGAATCTGAAAGCAAAAAGGAAAAATAAAATTAGTGCTTAGACTGAAGTAACCTTTTGTACAGGGAAACTGGACTTAGATTTGTGAATGAATGATTTCATTTATGTGACGATCAAAATAGAAAGTGTTGGCCACATACGACTAACTTTGATTTCCTACAGCATTTCTTTTTTGCAAGAATATTGGATTGAAAGTGACAAGTCCTAAAGGGTTCAGAAGCTCAAACATGAAGGATTTTGAGATAAGAACTACAGCTTTATCTACCAATAATGGAACATCACAACAAATAAAAGCACAGATTTGGTGGACTCTTGGATAACCATAACCAACGATGAAAAACAGCTACATTAGTTACATTGTTCAATAATCAAGGCAGATCAAAGACAGACGATAGTGATTATTAATTTCTAGTCTCCTGGCACTTATTTCAGAATGTAGAAAATTAAATCCACAGAATCATATAATAGAAAGTGTTGGTGTGAGTACAATTAACTCTGATTTCCAACTGCATTTCTTTTTTTTTGCAAGAATGTTGGATCAAAAGTGACAAGTCTAAAGGGGTTCAGAAGCTCAAACAAAACGTCTAGTGTAAGCCTACATGAAGTAAGGATTTTTCAGATAAGAACTACAGCTTTGTCCACCAATAATGGAACATCACAACAAATAAAAGCATATCAAACTGCCCATGTTCACAAATGCACAAATCTCCATTCTTCACCTATGCACCCTGCATTTCTTTTGGTAATTAAGGTGATACATGAACATGCAGACTATAACATAAATACTTATCTGATCTCATATAGCTAGACGACTAGACTCCCTATCGAGTGATGATGAGATGATACAACCCAACTCCCGAGCAACTTGGGCTCACCCGGGTCAATTTTCAACTCAAAACACCCATCAAGCCAGATTGAATAGTCTTTCCAGTCAAGCCCAAGCTTGCTTGCTAATGTTCTCAAGCCTAATGAACCTCTTTTAAATTATGTATTACAGCCACAATATGTAAAGCATGCCACACGGTGGAAATAATAATCTTTTACAGAAATTCTGCAATACTATTAACTTGGTGGGCTCTTGGATTAACCATAACCATTGATGAAAAACAGCTACATCAGTTACATTGTTTAATAATCAAGGCAGATCAGAGACATAACAAAAATTAAATCCACGGAACCAAAGCACATTAAATAGATTAATAGAATGCAGAAATTACCACGTTCGGGAAAAACTAAGTGCCAGAGATCCACTGTTCGCGCGGCCTGTTGTGCCTCGATGCACTTCTGGTGGTCATGCAAGAAGGCCTCCTCCGCAATGTTAAGTGCATCCTCCTTAACCAGAACCTTCTTCTTCTGGGAGACGCTCTTCTTCTGCGATGCTTTTGGGGGTACAGATGACTTGTTTGTAATGTCATTCAGTGCGCTGCGACTCTTTAGCCCTGTC
The DNA here is from genome assembly GCA_003576665.1 of Ipomoea trifida. Taxonomy (NCBI): domain Eukaryota; kingdom Viridiplantae; phylum Streptophyta; class Magnoliopsida; order Solanales; family Convolvulaceae; genus Ipomoea; species Ipomoea trifida. The sequence goes on from CP025654.1 coordinate 1,914,661, forward strand.
GCGCCTTTCTTGGCAACCGATTGTTTAGAGCTCTTTGAATTTTCGCTCGCCACAGCTTCTTTTAGCCCTATCGCGGCTTTCTTCACAACCGATTGTTTAGAACTCTTCGATTTGTCACCCGTCAGGGCTTCTATCAAAACAAAAATTGAAAATAAATTAAATTATTAAGTTGAAACGCAGCATTCTATAAGCAAAGATGCAATGTAAAGTTGGAGCCCATACTTTTGCAGTAGACATCCAAGTTCTCGTCTTGAAAGATCAGTGGCCTTTGGATGAGATTGCTTGCCATACTTGTCTGTATTTTGGTTTGATGAGCGGTATAGAATCTGTTCTCTGAAATTTGAAATCAAAGCATCAGTAAGTAAAGGGCTAACCCTAGAAATCTAAAGATACCAAAAACATAAATATAATATATACACACACACACATACATACATACCTGTGTAGAGAGAGAGAGAGAGTTGAAGAAGACAATGGCGAAATCCGAAAGGAGGGAGAAGATGGAGGAGCGATGGAGAAAAGTAGCCGTTTGGAATTCAATTTATCAGGGTAAATGGGGATAAAATAATTGGGTTCCGTTAAAGCGAATCGGGTGGAGGTGTTTTAAGGACGGGCTGCCCATTTTACAATTGGGCTGCGGAAATGGTTCCCTATAAAAGGTCAAATATTTTGGGTGTTTTTTTTTTTTTTTGAAAACCAATATTTTGGGTTTTTATCATTCTATTTAGTTTTGGTTTTCCAATGGTTCAACAGAGTTGTGAAGGTGGAGTACAATGGTCTTGTTTTGTTTTGAGTCTGTTTTTTTTGAGAGAGTTAACACTGACCAGCTCAAATAAAAAACGGTAAAAAGATCAATTGAGGACTTCTACTAGAAGTTAAACTTGTAAATTATCAAGTAAGCAAGTTAATCAACTTGACTAGAATTAATTGTCATTTAGCAAGCCGGGTTATAGTGCATCTGTGCATGAATCGTGCATGAGTCGATTATCCACACGCATACATTAGCATTTGGATTCATCAAGATTGAAAACTCTGAAGGGGAATTACGAGACACGAGGATAAGTGGCCTTCGCTTCATCGTTTGAACATTACAGTAACGAACAGCGCGATGAAGCAGAAATATCATTTGCTACAACTACAAAAAACGTTACAGCTCAAGCCGTCACATTGTAACGCCTTTAGGCGCTAGCGTCTCACCATGTGTATATATACAAAGGAATGGATTGCATATTTGCATTAGCTGAGTGAGTGCAAGCGCTTCAGAATTTCTTCACAACCAGGTCGAACATGGGGCTCTGACCAGCAATCTGCAATCAAAGTATTCGCATAATTAAAGACCAGAAAAATGAAAACTTTCACTAAGCCATACATTCATTAGTGTTATATTACCTGCAATTAATCTTCCCAGGGGTCCTTCAGGTTCTGGTATCTCAGGCCGTGCTCCTTCATTAGCTACAGCATACACCACCTGAGAAATAAAGAAAACCTTAAGATTAACATAAGGAAAAAAAATTTTAAAAAAATAAAAGAAAGAAGAGAAGAATAGCTATAGAAATAGAGCCAATAGAAAAAGTTAAGCTTACCCGCTGTGGGGGTACACCTTCCCATGGTCTGTTTAAGGTGTAGAGCTCCCAAATGATAACACCTAGGCTAAAGATATCGCATTTTTCTGTGAAGGGCTCATTACGAATGAGTTCTGGAGCCATCCATTCTGGAGTTCCTGCAGATGTGATGTCTCTCACAGGTGCATCTGTCATTAGCCTTGAGAGACCGAAATCACATATCTTTACTGTCCAATGCTTATTCACAAGACAATTTGCACTTTTTAGATCTCGATGAACTATCTTCATGCGATGAATGCACATCAACCCTCTTAGTACGCAGATAGAAAATAACAGTCAGTTAATAAACAATAGCCTGCAACACAAAATCTATCATCATAATTTCACGATTGTTTTTAAACATAAAAATAACCCACCTGCATATGTCACACAGCATCTTAAGTCTCCTCCGCCAGCTGAGCAGCTTCTTTTGACCACTTAAATGAATCAAATAGTAAAGTGATCCCATCTCCATGTACTCAGTAACCATGGACAGATGTGGAGGCTTTGTGCAAGCACCGAGAAACAATATAACTGTAAGGAAAAGACATCCGCTAAATCAGCAATGTTTCAATATCAAATAAATAAATCAACAGCAGCTGGAGAAAGGCATACCATTTGGGTGCCGGAGGCGGCTGCAAAACTCAGAAGAGACAGGGAAAATGACAAGTTAGTGTAAATACATATTGAAAGAAATAGAGCTGATTACTTAGACAATATGACCATTTCAAAAACATGAGAGAGAGAGAGAGACGACAAGATACCTTAGGATGGAAATTTCATTGCAGAAATCCTCCATGTTTTCAGCAGTCAAATCTTGCTCCAAGAAAACTTTGATAGCAACTTCTGTTCCATTCCAAAAGCCACGAAAAACTTCTCCGAAGAATCCTAGAAATGGACAGGAATTAAACAGTAGTATTCAATAAAAAATAAATAGCCTGAATGTTTTTACCCAGACTTGCAGGTGAATCTATTTTGGCTTTCTATGCATATCAATAGATAATGTTTCTTTTTCAAAAAAAAAAATAGATAATGTTTCTTAGTGCTTTGAGAAAGAATTTGAAATATTGGTAAAAGATCATTAGTTCACAGTGGTTAAGTTTACACCACTGAAAGAACACTTTACACATAATTTCTGCAATCAGTAATATTTTTTTTTAAAGGACGCATATTTGCTGTCTTTAGAACCCCATTTTAAGCACCTAGCCGTATGGTTTTGCTGTGATAAAGGTTGAAAGCATATTCGTGAAATATAAATTATTATGGTAAATAAGCCACTCTTCTTAGTTGTCTTCTGGTCCTTCTTCCTGCTTTGTTAACCTTTATATATGTTCAAAAGTTAACGATATCCGTGCCCCTTGTATTCTTCAATCTTCATACCTACTGTAAGGTATCATAACTCACAATACTTTAACTGATTCAGTTAGCACATCCCCCCACAGATATAGACTATGAATCATTGCCAGAGCTAACATAAGCAAGATCGATACTACAATTACTAACATCATCCAGCAAAAACAAGTACAATTATTAATGCTAGCCTGGCAATTTTAATTGTAACGGAGGTTGGAGCAACACTGGAAAAAGGGTAAGGCTTACCAAGCCCAACACGAGATCCAACAGTCAACTCTGAGAAGTTTATATTCCATTCTTCAAAAGGTAGGAGAGACTTATTCTGGAACACTGATGATTCTAGAATTCTGTTCCAAGTTGATACCATTTCTTCATGTACTCTGAGATCTGAGGCCTTGCTTCCTTCAGGAGTCTCACTCCCAAAATCATGAGGAGAAGAGGGCAATGACACAGACTTCTGGGAACTCATGAACTCCCTTTTAAAAGGAAATAAGGAAGCATGCCCACCCAATATCACACCACGGTCATCAGTGTGAAAATCAGATGCCTACAAGGTAGAATAGTTTGTTAGTAACACGAAAACTAAAATTAGTGTTAGGAGGATCCTGTGCAAAGTGGAAAGAAAGAGGAGCAGGGGAAAAAGAAAGCTGGAAGCATACACCATTGTGAAGAGCAGAAGCACCATCTTTGTCAATTGAAGCACCTGGGAGTGGCCTACTTTCTTGCTGTTCTTTCAAGATACAATTCTGTTTCAGTGATTCATTCATTGCTCGAACAGCCCTAATATAATTGAAATGGCATAAATATGGAGATGTGAATGTTTGAAAATCCACCAAGTAGTATCTTAAACAAATTCCATCTTTTAAGTAAGAATTCAATCCATTTAATACAGAAATACTATCACCAAACAATCACAAAATAAATACTCCATAATACTTCATAATAATAACAACAATAAATCGGAATGGCATTGATTAATATTCCTGACTGCAAATATTTCCCTATGTATCCTTAAATCCCTTTTGTCTTTGTCTCCACTTAGTAGTAACGTGTTCTCTTCTGCACTCCAAATTTCTCAATTAGATACCTGTTCTGTTATATGTATTGCAAAGTGGCTTTCACTGTATCTCCTTAGAAAGTTTGAGAAAATAAGCTAAAGAACTCTCTAAGGACTTGAAACAGCTATATTTCAAACCTACAGACTACAATTATTCAATCATTACCTCAGAGACCTTCAGAATGAATTGCAGAGTGAAGTGGGAGTATGATGACTTTAGTAAAACTAGAAAAATGAAGACAATAATGACCAAATGACTATAACAATAATGATTACAATATAAGAACAGTAATATTGACCTTACGATATCATCTCCAATTTCCGGAGTAATACTAATGCTTCTTCTAATTCTTCGTACTTCTGACATTGACGCACCTTCTGACCTGTGTAAATCAGAAAAATGATAAAACTCAGCAATGAAAAGTGTAATAGTAACAATTGTTCTAAAGTCTAATTACAAAATACTTAGCAGGCAGACAACAAAAGATAAACAAAACGAGGCAAACTGGGTGTATCTAGAAACTTATTGGAATTGATAATACTGGTTGATGAGACAAGATTTAGCACAAAAATTGCACCTGTACTAAGCTTAAATCTAAATTACAGACTTTACAATATTATGAGTTAATGTGCAGTCAGGAAAACCCTTTGAGATATAGAGCTTGTTTGGCTTCAAAAGCAGAAGCTACACTAAACAGCAAAGATATAAATAAATCAATAAATAATATACACATGCATACACATCTGTAGGTAGGTATCTATATAAAAGCTTTCCAGGCTATATGAAGAAAAGAGACTCTTTTTTGGAGAAGCTTCAGATTAAGGCTTTTCAAAAAAGTCTTTTTCAAAAAGCCTTTAGATAGTCCAAACAAGCACATAGGAGAGATGGTGTTTCATAGGTTGAGCTATGGAGTCTATACTTGATACCAGTTGAGAAATAAAAGCCTGAACCCAACAGTTAATAAAATTTGGTCTCAAACTTTCACAATATCTGCAGTAACAGAAACCAACATGTCACTAAAATGCAAGTTTAGATCATCCATAATAGTACTTCACATCATAATCCATTTGCATGGTCCTCATACTTGACTAAAACTGCGTTTACAAATCCTAAGCTCAGGGAAGGTTTTCAGATAAGCATCAACCTTTATACTCAAGAGATAAACCCATGCAAAATCCAAGACATCTTGATTAGTAACAAAGAAAGGCAGATACTAGTACCCATGAGGCCATGTCATAGAACAAGCTAAAACTAAAAGGGGAAGAAATGAAGGCAAGAAGGCAAATTTCAAGATATAAACATATATCTCCTAATGCATCTAACATTCAAGCATAAGGAACAGAATTAAATGCATGCAGATACCTTGGCATATCAACAGTTTTCGAATAATCTTGGTATGTATTTTGACCTCCACTGAGCATTGATTGCGAACGTCCTCTAAAGGAAGGATGTTCAGGACTGAAATTTTAAAAGAAAAAATCAAAATTCAAAACTATGTAACATCATGCACAAGAAAAAATTCATACATATTGAATGAACTAGAGGCTTTCAGAACATAATGTACAAGTGAATCGTTATTGTTGAATATTAGGAAACCATTGTTGAATATTAGGAAACTCCTAGTAGGACTAGGAGTGGGCTTAGTTTTCTATTCCTATTAGGCTTGATTTAGTCCCCATGTTCCTATAAATATAGGATCCTTATAGAGATATTAGTATAGACTATAGAGTACACATAGAGAGAATCTATTGTAATTGTTCATTACAAATTTACAATATATTCTTTCTATTCTCTTTTTTCTTTGGTTTCTCACATATTTTGTTTCCACCTAACTGGTGGGTGGTTGTTATTCTCCACCCGCCAGGCCTTTCAATCCCTCAATTTCAACATGGTATCAGAGCCAAACATTAAAATTTTATTTTCCAGCCGCATGAACAATTACACATTAGTAATTGTTCACCCAAAACCTTAATTTTCAAATTACACATATCTTTTGGTGAGTTCTTTTATCTCCACCCGCCAGGCCTTTCAATCACTCAACTTCAACAGTAGCATCATTGGCATATTTCAATCAACTTGATATTAAGTAAACCACGTTTTAAAGGAATATAATAATTGGCTCTTTTTGGCCACTTATTCAACCTCATTGAATTTCTTAACTAAATATATTTTCCATAAGATGCAAGCCTTGAACATCTTCAGCAAGACTTGCTTTGCCATAGGAATGACTCACTATCCACCTCCCACCCACTCAGCCCACAAATGATATTTTGTATTATCATTTATTTCAGCCACTCAAGGATTGGAATCCTTGTTTGGTCATAAATGTGTTAATACAAGGTCGACAGGAATAGAACCCTTGAACCACAGCTGAAGTCTGAACAAGCATATTCATACCACAGAATATAGGAATGGATGGTTTTGAAATAGAAAAGCTCATATGAAGATGTTGTCAAAAACTATGGCATATCAAATATGAAATTTTGGGCATGAAAAAGAACCTTGAACTCGCAGTCCTTTGTTCAGTGATAATCTTTCTCCGACTTCTCCTCCAAAATGTTGTAGGAATATTGGGTTCGCTATGCGATAAACTGGTAAAGAGAAATATATCACATAAGAACCATTTCTGCAAAGCACTATAGAGAATATGGAGAATATAAACCTTCAAGATATCCTCATATGAAATGGGTTTTAAATACCATTCAAGTTAAAATGAAAGAATATTAAGCATGAGCAACATAATACCTCATTTTTCTGTCAATCAAAGTAGAAGACCGCAAAATCATATTCCTCAGTGAAGGTCCTGCAGCATTTGAAGTTGCTTCTAGTTGCTGTTTATATTGGAGGGCATCATCCTTATAAACACTGTAGTAAAAATGAGAACAAAATGATTAATGCCATAAAACAAGGCAAAGCTATTGGCTTATTTCCAAGCAAAAATGGTACCTCAATCAACCCAAACCCAACCATTTTAAAAAATGATGGATAGAGGCTAAAATATAACCGCTGAAAATATTATTTAAAAAAAAAAAAAAAAAAAAAAGGTACCATCTTTTTCTAACCTCTCTAGATCCGCTTTCTCTGAAACCCCATAAAGAGGACTGTTGGGCTCCAGCGGTGAATCACAGGAATCATTTTCTGCAGAATCACTCTCCCCAGCAGCTGATAAATGGGTCATAAAAATAGCCTTGGCTGATTGAGGGATTAGTTGTCCAGGACAACGCAGAAGATCAACAAGTAGTTCAACCGAGTTCAACACAACAAGTACTGACATATGTTTATAGGAGTCTATGCACTCAGAATCTCCTTCTGTTGACAAACCCTGGTTGGGAATAAATTGCAAACAGAACAAAATAGTATGAAGAAGAAGTATAAAACTCAAAATAAAAGAGAGAAAGAGAGAGTAGCAAGTGTAATGGTATAAATGAGTAATTTGAAGAAATAGAATAAATTACCACTACTAGCCTACTCTCAAGACCTACAGCATCTGCAAGAAATTTGAATAATATTGCTCGCGGACGGCATGAGCCATGCTTTATTTGTCCCAGCATCTGGATACCATGGCTATCAGAAACATGAGAGGTTTCCTCAACTGGAGCTTTAGCAGGGCTGAGTTCTGAATTAGGTCGTTTGTAAAAGTCAGACACCTAAATAAAAAGTCACAAGAGAATAAGAAAGATTGCGAAAATTCAAACAAGCAGCTAAAAACGGATCAAATTTTAGTGAAGTCTAATTAAGGTGACCAACTTGCTAATCCTACAGACTACAGTAAGATTCATATAAGTGGTTAACAAACTTTGTTGAATCCTTCTTGAGGGAAACTTTACAAGAGATCAAGGTTTTAAATCATTCTATGGTGAAATTTTACAAGTAATAGCATTGAAGATTCAGCCCATGCACTTCCCTGGCAGGAAATAAAAATCAAATATCAAAAAATGTTTTCAGACTGCACTAAGCTTCAAACTATAAGTGAAGCACCTTCTTATCATATGAGAGAACTATCTTAGGGTCAAGAAGGAGAAGCACAAGGGCAGAGAGTGTGTAGCTGGACATATTCCTATCCCTAGTGAATCATCCACCATCAAAGGTGTTTGGTCTGACATGTGGCGGGGATGGAATTAAAGGAGATTTGCTACTTCTCTATTCAATGTTGGAGGGTTGAATATGACACAGGATATTTGAAGCTTTGAACTTCTATTTTTTCATCTTTTACTCTTCCATAATAAAACAAGCAAGCTCTCCCCATAACCTGCCACTTTTTACCCGTGTCCAAGACAAGTTAATTTTTCATAAGAGAGCCAAATAAAACTGCAAGAGTGAGAGAGAATGGAAATTTTAACAAAAGTAATTGTGCAAGATATATATCCCAAAAACAATAAAGTATTATAAATACCAAACCCACCAATCGAGCAATCTTTTTTATCTTTGCTGCAGGATTTGAGTTCAAGCCTTTGACCAGTGCAACAGTTAGCTGCTTTATCATAGAAAGCTTCTTATCTTTCTTTCCATCTACAAGTATAACATCTGCTCTTATACCCTCAAGCTCCAATGAACGAAGCTCACCAAAAGTAGGAATATCGTCGAAAAGTTCCTTGAGCCTTCTCTCCTGTACAAATTTGAAATAATAAGCACAGAAAAGGGAAACAAAACAAATCACCAGCAGAATTTGGAGCTCGGCATCATTATATTATCAAGCTAACCATTTTCAATCAAAAGTAATTGATTTTCATATCAACATGCTGTGATTATCATGCTACATCATATTGGATAAACAAGTAAAAGAAACAGTGTCTATGCAGAATAAGAATGTCAACATATCTAGCAACAATCACAATAAATATGAATCACTCTCCATATGCAGCTATATAATTCGGGAAAAGTTGACAATAATGTGAAAACCACATAATAGTAATAATTTACAAATCCCATGTATAGATAGTGAGGACCTCTAACTTTTTTTCATGTGTAAGCAGTTATTTCATGCAAAAAGATAAGAGGTTGTCCTCTATAATTACTAACTAATTGTTGTGCTTAATGAATATTAATGATCTCCTTCATTCCTTCTTGTAGGTTAAATTTTATTAAGCACAAAAAATGGTGCAACCCCAACACCTAATACCATTTATAAAAAAAAAACAACTTTTGCACACATATAAAATTTATAGTTTCTTGAGAAGGAACAAGAACTTGTTCTCTGTACTTACTAGATATTATGTTGTCCTTAATAAATATGCAGTGATCTCTTCTGTTCCCTCTTCTAGCCTCATGTTTATTTAATCACCAAAATTGAGCAATTATAGCATCCAACATCATTTACAAAAATTAAAACATTTCAAAATTGCAACCCCATTTCTTGTCAGACAAAACCATAAAAGATAATCCATGAAATGAATATTCCAATGCTAAGTTATTTCTCTCACATATTTTGTAAGGCATGTAAGAATATCTATGAAATTGAAAGCACGGAAAACTTATTGATAAATCAAGCCAAAGATTTTAGGTGTTAAGCATTTCACAGAAAAAGTTTAGCAGCTGGGAGTGCATGCTACAAAGAGTAAAACAAGCATAGAAGCTGTGCTTCAGACCTTCAGTACTTACAGGAATAACTGAATAGAACCCATTTGGAATTGGTTCAGAGAGCATTCCAGTTTTCCAGAGGATCTGGGATGCTGTCTGACACAAAACACTATCATATACTTCACTATCAGTCAATACTTCGTTCCTTTGAGTTTCATCTTTAGCATCCAAGGAAACAGATCCAAATGTGTCAACACTATTGGAAGGCCACCAACACGTAGGAGGTCTTTGATCTTGTGCTGGCCCTGCTTCTTCTCGCATATCATCCATTTCCATAGGTAATGGAATTGCAATACCATCTCATTGCCACTTTTACCCCATGAAAAGTTTGCAAATCAAAAAGTCAATTTAAGCAAAAATAATAAATTAATAATAATGAAAGAGCCATGATTTGGAGGCTGCACTACTTCCAAGGCCATAGAACCTGTAAAATCACAAAATTCATTTAAAAATAAATAAAAATGGAGCGGTAAGTGCCCTATGAGAGTGGTCCACCATTGTAACCTCATCGCTCTCCAAGCATTCATTTGAGAATGCTGCAGTTGGAGTGGTCCACCGCCCCAACTACTAACATTTTCAACTGAAGGAGTGAGGGTTTGGTGGTAGTAGACCACTCCAACCACTAGAACTCTAATCTCACTGCCACTGCTCTAATCTCACCACTCTCTCAAACACACCCTTATAGGTTGTAGAGGACACCTATGGGAGGGGATTATCCATAAAACTAAAGAACTTTCACTGGCTTAAACAGCATAGCACATCCAACACACAACTAACAATTTGACGTGCACTCAATAATAGCCTGAGCATGTAATTTGAAGATAGCTATCCATTATATTTGCATCTTTTACTAAGTTTTAAAATGTTTTCAGTTTTTGTTTGCAAGAGCTGAGACTTTAAGAAAACGCTTAGCTATTAAAGAATATGTTCATATCGATAATATCTTTGACTTGAGAATTGGTGATAATTTAAAGTGCTTTGAAGAAATAATTTCCATGTATGAGATACAAACAAACTATTTAAGGCCTCAACTTATAGTGCAAACTACAGTCCCATTAAATTCAAACCAATCCCCTTCAAAACCTTCCAGCCCTTGCTCACATCTATAAGCATCAGCAGCGTGCAGAGGACCTTCAAAAGTACAAGTCATACATCATTCGTCCTTACATGGTATAGCAGTTACCTTCAGTTACAAACATATTACCTTGGAAATTGGAAGAACTAAACGAAACAATATTAACATACCTAATCACATAAATATCCATCCAATAGCACTAGTGAATATAAATTCCAGATTTCAAACCACCATGACCAACCTTTTATATCTTCCAACTCCTCCCTACTACTCGCTAATAAAAAAATCCAGCACTAACTTTCAGTATCCTCTAGTCTCAAAGTCAAAGCGAGTACAGAATCATTTCGCGAGTCAAATGCAGTCAAATTCAGCTCCAATCCAGCTCCACATATTACCAAATCCAATCTCTCACTTCTCTCTAGCACAGGCAACGCGATTCAATCCAAACTCGCATTTGAATTCCAGAGACAGAAATTCAAACGTCGGCAATGCTTTAAACTATTAACATAAGAACTGAATACGCAGATATAGCAATTCGGCTTCATAAACACATATGTAAACAGAAAATATATGGAATCAGATGAGTGTGATCAAAGGCGTTAGTACCGGCGGCAGATCTCCGAACATGAATCCGAAAGCAGTTAGCTGATAGCATTGGAACCTTACGAGTTGGGAAGAGTGAGCTTCATGTCTGATCGAGAAATGCAGCCGAGGCAGCTTCACGCGATTTGAAATGGAGTCAATACATTGGGGGAGAGAGATGTAAACGAGGAAAGAGGAGAGACGTCATAGGCGGGGCTTTGATTCGATTATACCTTTATATTGCGCACTCGGTCCATCATCATATCATAATTTTAGGAAATAGGAAGTATTGTATTATACTATTATGGAGTATTTTTTGTCTATTTTAAAAGACTTTCCAACATTACTATTGGCTAATTAAGGATCCGATGACTAATTAAGTCAACACATAAAGACTAGTATGAAGTTGGCTTTAGGTGAAAAAAGGATTAGTGTAGTCGAGTTGCAGATGGGACTCTGAGCATCTTTATCAATTGAATTTTTTCGCGGTAAATGAGTAGTTTTTGTAAGTGTGATTAGGAGAGATAAAATGGAAAGAAATGAATAAAAAACAAATTTGATTTAAAAAAAAAAAAAAAAAAAAAAAAGTCAGAAGCACGCGCCCGCTGGGCGCAAGGTTGCCTGCGTGTGGCGGCCGGCCTAGTGCTCCAAATGTCAGAGTTACTGTTCCAATATTTCCTTCTTTGCAGATGATCTCCTTTCTTCTCTTACCTCTCATCTCTCTCCTCCAAGTCATGTGGCATTGTACTATGATCTCTAAAAAAAACTACTAATGGCTATGCTCTCATGGGACATGTGAATATTGTGAGGTCGTTTACTACCGTAAAATTTTCTTAGGCCCTGTTTGGTAAATAATAAGCTTTTTGTAACTCCAAAATGCTAAAATTCAAAAGGCTACTCGAAGTAGCCTTTTCAATTAGTTTTTTGAAAAAATAAATTATACCAAACAGCTATCAGCTAAAAGCTAATTTATCAAACAATTTTCTACAATCAGGCAATGTTATCAACAAATCATACTTTCTAACCCAAACAGCCAACCCAATAAGCTAACAACCATTTACCAAACAAGGACATAGTCTTTTAGAGAATTGAAAAATTTTGAGAATACAAACAAGAAAATTTTGAATGTGTACAGATTCCTCAGCAATATCTACAGAAATACAGTTTTCTCAACCTAAGAGTCAACACAAGGTCTTTGACTACCAGGACACCGGATGCCACTAAACCACAATATCTTTAGCCACTCCAGTGGAGTTAATAGCATAAATAATTTATGGACTACACGTTATGTATTTATGTGAAGATGGTGCAAGGAATAGGATAAGTAAAAGTGGTTTATATATGAACATTGGGCCTCAGAACATTGGGCTTTTATTGTGGAGTGGGGAAGTCCAATACGTACTTGATTAGTACAGGCCCATTTATAATGCTTACCAGTTCGTGGGCCACATAGAAACCGACAATATATTTATTGGAACATCAAAAGAGGAAAAAATAAAAAAAGAAAAAAAAAACATATAAGCGAGATTTATTTTGTGCGCATTATAATAGTAGGTGAGGTTTCTTTTTGTCGCCTAAAAAAATAATAATTACAAGTAATAGGGGCACAGAGTATTTTGTGCTTATAGTAGATGGACCCTAAAGTATGTTGGCCAATATAATAATTCGATGATAAACATAACTAAGATTTGATGGATCCAATTCCAATTATTTCAACCAAACTATATATTCTAATCATTAAGAGCATCATACTTATTAATGGTTTCCTCCATATTCAATAACACCTTATGCCAGCCCGAAAGGGATAGTCAAGTGCGTGAAGCATAATTTTGTACCTAATCATCACAAGTTTGATTCTTGTCAACACCGTTGTCAATTAAACTCATTGTATAGAGTATTCGGAGTTTCTTGCTAACACATTTTTAGTTGAACCCGTCATACAGAACATTTGAAGTTTAACCAGTACACACTCTCAAGTAATAATTGTGGATTTTTCTCATAACAAAAAATAATAATAAAAAAAAAAAGACACATACACACATTATGACATTATATTCTCTTGCATGTTCGAAATCACAATTCCAAAGCTCATAATGGGAATAAAATTAAAGCAGAAGAAACAATAATGATATAAAAAGTGGGAGTGGTCAAAAAGGCAAAGACAGTATGATCAAGTTTGAACTTAATTAAGGTGAGGGAAAATTGCTGAAATAGTTTGTTACCTAAGGTAATTTTATTGCTTTGATTTTTTTAACTAATTTATTTAGTAATGTTATTAATTATCAAATTTGTACTTCTTTTAATCATTTGAATAACTAAAATAGGTAGTGTTTAAAAAAAAAAACTAAAATAAGTAATAAAAAAAATAGACGAAATAATTAAGGTGTCTGTAAATTTTAATTTTAACTTTTTTTACTTGCAGTGGGGTGGCCTAGCCGGCTAGTACACACTGATACTCCTCAAAATAATATCATGAATTGATTAAAATTAATACAAAATTAATTATTAAGGGATTTAAGGCTATGATCAAACAAATGAAGCAATTTCAATAATTTATTGTGAGGGTGAGACAAACAAATGAAGCAATCTTAGTCATGCTATGATATGATGCTAAGTAATGGACAAAAAAGATGATTTTACCTAAGAAAAGGGGCATCCATAATAATTAAACAGATGATGTATGGTGACCAAATAAGCAATTATTGAGTAGGTGGGAGGTTTACACCACCAGAAAGTTTTCTCTTTCCCCATATTTCAAACTTGGATCATCAAATGATCCTTGTGTTGTGACTATGACACTTATTTATGAGGTCCCCTCTATACATCAATATCTTCACATGGTCCAAACCTACAAATATCTGCATACATTAGAAAAGAATTTAACCATTTATAAAATAATGAGAGTCTAAACACTCGATAATATATAGTTTATAACTTTATACTTTTTAATTAATACACTATGATAAATTTATAATGTTAGTATATTTATACTCAATTAACCATCTATGATTTCTTTCAATGAGTTATATGTAGTACGATATATGTCAACTATAATAATTTACAATATCCCAAACACATAAGGACAATTTACCCTACAATACAGCATGGTTGTCGCTTATGTGTGTGAGTGTGTGCACGTTTTTTTTTTAATATGAGAAAATCCACAACCAATACCTGAAGGTCTAAGGTGAAGTCTGCGTTGTGACCATAGTCTGTAAAGAATCATAGCCTAGGTTGCTTATAACTAACCTGCTCAAATCAAGAAAATCGATAGACAACTCTCGCGAGAAGTTAAACTTGTAAGATTGCAGTTACCAAGCCAACTGTCCAAAAACCTGAGGAAAAAAGTGTCAAAGGTATCAACCAAGAAATGGATTGATGCTTTTAAGGTTGTCACTGTACACAAAGCTAGCAAAATCAAAAGATCCATTCAATTACTGTGAGCCCTTTTTACAGTACCAGAAAGGAACAGGGCACGGATGCTTTCGTGAAGAAAGTGATTTTTAAGTCTTAAAAAAATGTGGGTCTTTATGCTGACACAAGCGTAGCTACTGGTTTATTCCTTGTCCAACTTGTCTGCTCTCTCTGTCTCTGTCTCTCTCTCAGCTCATCTTCCGTCCTCCATTCAAAGTCGTCTCCTGGCTGCTCTGCAGTGTTTTACAGCTGGTGGATGGATATATGAGGGACGTGGACGTATCCTTTGATCATTCATCCAAGAACACACCAGTTCTGAGCCCTGCAGGATTCGCCATTGATCAAAGGTCAGTTCTTTCTGCTCTTTCCTGGTGATCATCAGCTATAGTGTTTTGTTTCTTGGTGTTCTGTGATTTGGGTTTCTGTCTGGCAATTTGGAAGAGTCCATGGGGGACAATCAGTAGGAAATGTCGTTTTCCTATGCCGGCCAGCACCAACTGCCGACAAAAATGGTAAAGGCAGTGAAGGTTCCCAAGCTTGTCTTCATACTCTTTGTTGGAATGTCTGTTTGAAG
Organism: Ipomoea trifida; assembly: GCA_003576665.1. Classification (NCBI taxonomy): domain Eukaryota; kingdom Viridiplantae; phylum Streptophyta; class Magnoliopsida; order Solanales; family Convolvulaceae; genus Ipomoea; species Ipomoea trifida. Next base: position 1,929,895 of record CP025654.1, read on the forward strand.
GTCCAAACTACCGACAGTGGGTTGCTGCAACTGCCCATTTTTACCCAGAGTTTAATAGGCTGAGAGAGAGAGGTGTTCTTGTTTGCAGAATTGCAGTTCACCATTGTATAGTAGAGAGAGAGATGGCAGTTTTCTTTGGTGTCTGATTGTGCATGAATTCTCAGTTGTTTGCTGCTTTTTCATGTTCTTTGTTGGTTTTTGATGATGTTCTGTACAGGAATAGAATAGCATCATGTCTCTGAGGAACCTGATGGAGGACAAACGGCTAAACCTTAACCAACCTCTTCTGTCTGTAAGACGAAACTCATCGATAGTAGGTAAAGATGAGATGATACGATCTCACAATGACTCGTTTGGGAGGAAACGGAGTGTTCCTCGACCTCCTTGTTATAAATCGGAGCTGAAATCTGGGCCAGTGAGCAACCCGGGAGTTGTGCCATTCTTCTGGGAGCAGATTCCAGGGAAACCAAAGGATGAAGTAAAACCAGAGGCTGATCATATCAGAGAAAGGCCTGTGCCAAAGCTTCCCCCTGGGAGAACCTCAGTAGCCAATCAATGGAACTCTGATAATGGCCCGGGAAGCTTCAACAGCTCGAAAGCTGTGGTGGAGGATGATGATGATAACTATGAATCTGCAGATGAAGAGGACGTGTTTTTGGATGCCCTCGATACGCTCTCTAGAACCCAGTCATCCGTCTTCTTGAATTGCAGCGTGAGTGGGTTGGATGAACCGGAGGGAAGACCATCAACAGATCCACAAACTCGGGACTTCATGATTAACCGGTTTCTACCAGCAGCAAAGGCAATGGCTTCAGAGATGGTTTCAGACATACCTCAATATGCTCCCAAAAAGATGCAAGCAGAGGTTCAAGAGCAACCAAGACAGCTGAACAAGGTAGTAAAGCCAGACAGGCAGCCTCAAAAGCTGTATGCACACAGTTCTGCAAGGCATTATTACCAACCTCGTAATTATGAAGAAAGTGATGATGATGATGATTATAGCCATGAAGATATACCTGTAAAAGCATGCGGATTATTACCAAGTTTTTGTTTCAGAGGCTCGTTTGGCTTTCTGAATCCAGTACCCGGGATGAGTGTAAGGACTCGCGTACCTAAGCCTCCTGGAAGTAGACTGCAGGCTAGATCTTCATATGCTGGTTTATGCAGTGGAGTTGAGACTGGTGAGTCTGAAAAGAAGCTTACTTTTAAGAGTAATAATAATCAGAGACTTGAAGAATCATCCCTTTACAAGCTGCAGAATAGCAATGGTTCAGCCAACCATAACAAACCGACTGAAACCAATGTGAGTATTGATGCCTTGGGGTTGCCCAAAAAAGCCTGCAAAAGCTTTAAGGAGTTAATGGCTGCCGAGGATAGCTCAGTTCAGGAAGATTCAGACAATCGCGTGGCAGAGAAAACTGTGTATGTAGATACTGTACATAAGTTAGAGTCTCCAGTTCCCAAATCTTCTTCTCCTGAGGCTAAGGGAACAATTGAGATTCTTGTAACAACAGTAAAGAAACACTTGGTAGATCATTTCCAAGATGATGCTGAAAAGCTAACCTCTGTGGATGAAGAAGCTAAAACCATGCCTATTGTCCAAGAAACTTCAAACTTCAATTCTCTATCTGCAGCCGATGAATTGAATTCCAAACCAGGAGGGAAGCCAGGGAATGATGATGGACAAGAAAAATATTACGAGGAAACAATCACCTCAGTTAAGGCTGCAAGTAACGAAGTTGATGAAGGTTTGCTTAAGCAAGACAGAACTGCGAAGCCAGAAAATCCACATGGAGAGTTCAAAGAATTTCCAGTACCCCCGCCATTGCCAAAGTCTCCATCAGATTCATGGCTTTTTCGCACTTTGCCTTCATTATCCTCAAAGAATTCCGCTTTCCATCCCAAACAAGGAACAGGAAACCCCAGAAACCAGGCTCCTAAGTGGGAAACAATTGTTAAAACAACAAAGTGGCAAGGCCAACACTTGCGGAATTCTCAGGTAGACAAGAGCTAAGTCTACAATTTCAATTCCTTCAGCTAATAGTTTTCTGAAGTGCTTGACATAATTAACTTTCTTATGTAACCAGGAGCTAATGCCATTCAGACCTATACCAGAAGCTCTGTAGAAGTCCTGTGAACTCGTCTATCTCTTCCCTGTGCTTTAATGGATTCATCCCACAGTGATCATGAATATACAATCCTCAGTCTCTGTTAATACTAGTTACAGAGCTGACAGCCTGACACTGTAAATGTTTATTACCATTCCTTGCCCTGTAATAGAGTTAATACCCAATATAGTCCTCGACTATAGTGGTTTTACTCAATTTAGTCCTAAATGACTTTTTGTGCTCAATTTAGTCCTCGACTTTGATGATTTTACCCAATTTAGTCCTTTATTGAAAATTCTATTAGGGGACGGTTAGAAATATGGTCCTAATGACAATTTCTCATTCTTCATCCCATTTGGAATGATTATTTCTTCTTCCCCTTATTAAAATTCACGCAGAAATGTAAATCTTCGTACCCAAATATGTATTTACTCTGTATTTATTTATTTAGGATTTAAGTTAATTTGGTACGAAAATTTACATTTTTGCGCAGATCTTAACAAGGGAAGAAGAAGGAATCATCCCAAATGGGATGAAAGATGAGAAATTACTATTAGGACCATATTTATAACCGTCAACTAACAAAATTTTTAACAAAGGACTAAATTGTGTAAAACAATCAAAGTCGAGGACTAAACTGAGCACAAAAAGTCATTTAGGACTAAATTGAGTAAAACCACTATAGTCGAGGACTATATTGGGTATTAACTCCCCTGTAATAATATAGCAGAGTACAAATACTTTTTTTTTTTGTACAGATTATTTAGCCTGTTATACTAGCTACACCTTGCAGATGCAGGTATTCCATCACTCATTCAATCATCTCAAATCTAAAGCCCATAATGTATTAATGTTTCATAAATTATATCTTTGAAAACGAGTCTAACTGTCGACTAATTTAAGGTGAGGTCAGTAAAATTAATGTACAGTATATTATGTACATTACAATGCCTATTCTCTGACCAACATAAATTATTCTCACATTGGCTAAGCATATAACTAATTCACCTCAATAACACCCAAAAGATGTGCTCAACATGCCTGATTTGTAATTGGGTAAAAATAAAAAATAATAATAAGAAAAGTACTCGTTTAAGTTTTTATAACACGGCCTTTGTACTGTCCTCTCCTAATTACAAAGTCATCGGGAGGTTGAAACTCTTCCAACCAGGTCACTCCTGAGATTGTTACACCATCCACCTCGAGCTCACCTTAAGTGAAAGAAAGAAATTGCAGCAATAATATTATTATACTAAGACACGTCGCATCATAGTAATTGACAAAAGTTGGAATTGAGTGCCCTTACCAGGAAGATCGCCTTTAGGAGACCTCCGGAAGTAGGTGCAATGTCGTCCATCCTCGGATGAGTATGGTGGAGAAAGGATGTCGAGAATTGCACAAGGAGTAATAGCTTTGAAACAATGGATATTGCCTCCGCTGACTGGATAGAGAATTGTAGTTCCACATGGAGCAGTCATCTGACAATCTTTAACAAGCCTTGCTGGTCTTGCACCTAAAACCCAAAGAACTGAAGCTTAATGATAGAGCTATCATGACAAAGATCCAAGAGAATTAGAGAATGCTTCACAACAATACATATGGGCAAATGAGCAAGTTTCATATTTTAATAGTTGGTGAGCTTAAACTACTCAAGCCCTTCTGAAGATTTTTTTTTTCCTGTTCCCCCAAAGTTCTGTGCTAGAAGATCATGATTGGGTGAAATGGAACTGAGGTGAACAAGATATAATTAACAACACTCCAGATATTCAAGAAAAAGAAACAATGAGGAACATAACCAGAAGCTAAAGACAGCAACAGCCAGATAGCCACAACTTAGTAAGGAGAAATCAGCAATAATATCCCAAAATAAAATTATAAACTAAGTCACATAACATGAGAAACTTGAGTCTAGAAAGAGGATAAAATTGAATATCAGCAATAACAGTTCAATTGATAACTTTCAGATGAAAAAAATATTAACTTCTTGTTCAAAAAAAAATATTAACTTCAAATAACACACCTTGAGATGCGTCAGAATACCCCGGTACATCTATCCAATCATAGGACTTCACGTACAAAGAACCATACAGAAGCTTACTTAACACTGTCATCCCAGGATGGTTATGAAGAGGAATGATAGAGGAAGGTGGCATGCAGAATATTCCAATCTGTAACATTATTCAATACACTTGCATCTTTCAATCACTTGGTTTATTAGATTCCTCAAGTTAAAATAATTGGAACATACAACATTGTAACTCATTGTCAGCCTTAAATTTCATCCAATCACAAAATAAAAAGCCAGTTAAACAAATGTGCAACTCACAGAGAAGCTATCACATTCATGAATATGCAAGTATTTGATAGGAGGTGGTGACCGAAGGCACCCATTACGCTCCCGTGCACTACCATTCCAACTCCGTACGACTTGTGCCTCCTGCTCAAGGCCTACATCCGAAGGCTTGATTTTATCTGAAACAAAAAAGAATAGTGCCAAACTTATCAAAAAGAGAGATAGATGACAAAGAACACTACGTTACTTGTGATATTGCATGAGCTATTCTAAGTATGTGGTAATACAGCATCAAATATCTTATTGCAATAAAAGGCAAAGAAACAGTTAAATTTAGGCAGCTAAAGTTGACATTTTAAGCCAAACCCTAATCTTCCTAACTATTATGTCAAGATTCTGCAGCTATTTTGAACAGCTTCGGTGCAGACTTTCAGTTACCATTTAAAATTTAAACCTGCCTATTTAATACATAATACATTGCATAAATTTTCATGTAGACCATTTACTATTTAGTATTCAATGAAGTACTCACTTATGCCTTTCACCAAAAAAAAAAAAGCATGTCATCCTAAGTACCTTGTTTAGGAATGTATTCATTGGGAATTTGGGATAGAGGGAATGTTTTAGGAAATCAGCTACAAAGTGATAAATTCAAAAAAATAAAATAAAATATATAGTCTTTTAATGAAGCCAAAGTAATATCCATTTTATTCATTTGTGTAAGAAATATATACCCATGTGCAAATAATCATAGAGATTGACACAAAAATGAATAAATATCAACCTTAAACAATTACTCTACTAAAAAGAGTCATGTTAAAAAAGAGAGTCATGTTATAGTTTCTGGAATAAGGAAAATTTTCTAATAACTATGCATTCACAAAGCATGAAATACAATAGAATATCCAAATGAAAAGACAAGAATATAACATTCAAAGGATGGTTAGGGGCAAAGATCATTTAATATTCCAACTCCATATAGTTACAGTAATACAGAGTAATACACATTTGATAAGTTCAGTAACACTGTTAAATTTTATCATTACTCAAAAATAACTTATTAACTCAAAAATAACTTAGTTTATGCTCTGCATATAAATTGTGAGCATTCGTAGCAGACAAAACTAAATACTATAAGAAACAGAGTTGTGTGACTGATTTAATTGTTGAGCAGGTGCAAAAAATATGGTGTAAACTAGAAACTTAACTGAAAACTAGAATAAACAAATATGTGAAATTGAGCATTTGGATGAAAGGTGAATATCCCAGAGAAAGACTGGGTCTTTAAATGGAACTTGTTAAGAAAACATCATGTCTCCTACCTAATAAAGCACGCACTTTTTCAAGAGCTTCTTCAGAAACAGGTCCATTTGTTGAGAGAGATGCCTTGCACGAGTTATAAAGCTTTTGAAGAGCAGGCATTTTTGTCAAACACAGAACTTTAACACCAACTGTCTACACAAGGAGACTTGTCTTGCCGGCTATAAAAGCTAGATGATAACTTCAAAATCCTGGTCTGAAGGGCCCTCTATTTGACAGAAGACCCTTCAAGAGCACAATTGGGAAGGGAATTCGCTGGAATTTGTATCGTACAATGATTATACATCCGTGCAATGCTTATCTGATCCTCTTTCACATTCTATCTTCAACACCACATTCTGAACAAACAAAACTTTTGAAGTCAGCATTTCAAACAACATGGAATTCAGGGATCAGAATCCAAACCTGGAATTTTCTAAATGTTATATTACACTTTCCTATTCTCACCTCCAAACAGCTCATTTTTTTTTTCACAATCCATTACATTATCCTTCTACAATCTATACAACATTCCAGGTTCAAATCCCAATAAAACTCCTAACAAATTGCACAGAATCATGTGAACACGGAAAATCTCTATTTTTTGATCGGGAGCTAGAAATGAGCACATGACATGAAAATGCAACTTACGAAATAAATAAATTCGACTGGGGAGCTAAGGCAACAAACACACCAGAATTATACATACATATATAGCTACAGATATACGTCTACACAACATTAAACACTGTTGGGGAGCCGGGAGGCGACTGCAACCTTAGTGAGAGAAAGTTAAGGTTTTAGAGAGTCGTACCTAGTACACGTCATCGAAGAGAGAGAGAGAGAGAGAGATCGCGCGAGGAAAGGGGGACGAAGACGACTGATTGCGTTAGCGTAAAGATTGTGTTTTTCTCTGCAGTTTTTGGAGGTTTTCGGGTCTACGTCACGGGTCGGAGCTTTATGGTCTATTTCTTGTAGGGGTTAAAGTTAAACCGTCACACCTGCAACATAAATCAAATGAAATCACATATTTTCACAATTATATATTTAATAAAAATAATTTTTGAGGTATTCTAGCACCGAATATATAAGACAAGACTTTGGCATCTTGGTTTGAACCCAACATGTCTCACATGGAGACACATTCAAAAAAATTTACATATTCTGAATCACTCGATATGACTAAAATATCTTCTCTATTTAATATTAAGAAAGAAAAAAAAAGAAAAAACGAATAATCCACATTCTTCAAATTGTATAAACAGTTTTTTGCTGTTAAATTTTCAATTATAAATCATGACGCAAACCCTCAACATTATGGTTTAGGTATCTTTCATTTTTAAAAATCCAATTACACATTCTCCCTCGCCATCCATTCAAATACATTTGTAAATTTTCAACAAGAAATCACGACGCATCCCCTCAACGTTATGACTTGGGTAATCAATATCCTTCTTTTTTTTCTTTTTTTTTTTTTTCCTTTTATCCAGTTGCACATTCTCCTCGCCCTCCATTCAAATACATTTGTAGCATTTAGGGCACATTTGGTTTGCGAGAAATATTTAAATAGAAGTGGAAGTATAATTCATAGAAAAGTAATTACTAGGATAATGTGTATAAAGACTTATTAATAAATAAATATAATAAAATTAATATTCTTAGTAATATTGTTTTAATTGTTTTGATTTAGGGGCCCAATTTAGTTTCTTTATTTGCAAGATTTTGGGCCAATTTTGTCTTTTTAGCAATTTTTGGGGCAAATTTCAGGTTTTCAATCTTCTGGTCTCCTTAATATTCATTCTCCGCCATCTCCGGTCCTGTGTGCGTGTTTGGGTTGTGGCTGCGTCGAACTGGCGAGGGCAGAGGCGGCGAGGCAGCGACCGGAGGCGGAGGCGGCGACTGGCGAGTTTCCAAACACAGTGCTGGTGAACATAAAATGTTTGATTATATTTGATTTGATTTCGTACATAAAATGTTTGGAATTGAATCGGTGAACATACACAGTGTTGGTGTTGGGTTTTTAAGTCCAATATGAAGATGCAGGCAAGGTCCAATAGGCTGATAATTAGAGTATTTTTGTAATAAATGGACAGGCAAATAAGCCCACTAAGTTATATTTGGGCTGTTTTTGACGAGAAAAGATTGCTCTCCCAAAAGACAACTCTGCCGCATCAGCACGTGAGCTGTTGGAAGTATAAAAAAAAAATCCGGTAGACCGTTACGGTTAATTTCATCTTCTCCGGCGACGAAGATCCCGGAGTTCCTTGTAGACTACCGATCTTATTCGGAGTTTGTTCATTCTGTCAACTGCGGCCATGGTTGATGTGATCAAGTGTTGCCTCGACTCCATCAGACATGTAAGCTTCATTTCGATAACTCTCTTTCTATCTCGATTTTAATTTTAATTTTAATTTTTTATAATTCTATGTAGGAATTCATTCTGCATATGTAATTTAGTGTTTTATTGTTTGAATTGTGCATTTGAGAACTGAGAAGCTTCCATTTGAACTAGGTATGTAGGAACTTGTTACCTGAGACTAAATTCAGAATTTAATTGAACTTATTTATTTTATATGGCTTCTCAAATCGTGCAGTGTTCTCAATAGCGATGTTAAGACTACAACTTGCTTCATGCCAGTATGGTTCTGAAGCAACATTTGGTTGTTTCTATGAGTTGTCTTCTTTTTTTTTAAACGAATTTTTGCTTCATTGGTTCAGATATCAGATGACATTAAAGATGCCATAGTGTACCTGGATGCTGGATCTACAGAGTGCTTTGAGTTTCTGGGAGCATTTTCTTTGTTATTTGAGCTTGGAGCGCATGCCATCTGCAGTTTGGAAAAAGTGTCTCCTCTTGATAAAGTATGTGTTATTAGATATGCTTATCTGACCATGATTTTTATCTTCAAGGATCTTATCTGTTTTGTATCAACAGTAATGCAACAAAATATGGTTTGGTTAACCAGACAGTTGAGCCATTTTTGTGGTGAAACAAATCATTTATTAGTGATATGAGAAACTGATGTTACTATCCAGGAACAACTTCTGAATATGATGCGGTCTCTTTTCTGGTCATTCTTTTGTAACGAGCTAGATACTGGTTTGTGTGTGTTTGTGAATGCACATTGTTTATAAAGTAATAACTATTGTAGAGTTTGTTTACACCATCAAATATCAATATGGTTGGTTGCTTTCTCTTGTCCTTGTTATGTATCTCCTTTTTTTTTTTCTTTTTTTTCTCAATTACAAAATATAAATGTGAACTAAGATAGAGATGCATTACTGTGAAAGTATAAATTGCTTTTTTTCTAACATACATAAAATGTAAGAGTATGTTGCATTTTAAAGTTTTTCAGTTTTGAATAGGTAGCACAAGCTAGCATTTCTAACTTTTCTGATTGCCTGTGCTTTCTTTCAAGGAGGCTGATTGGAGTTCAAGTTCTGGCACTAACAAGAAAATAGTCATTATCACATCACGTCTTCTAAGTGATGCTCATAGATACATTTTACGTTGTCTTAGCACTCTTCAAAATGTACATCGCTGTGCCATATTTACATCCATATCGGAGGTGCTTTCTTTTCTCTGAACTAATGAATGTTATTTCACTTCCTGCTATAGAGTTCAAAATGTCATTTCTTTGCTCTGAACTATATGCCTCAGAAGGAGCAGACATTAATATGTAATGTGGAGTAGTATTATTTTCTAAACATTATGGTGTAAATACCAAATTAAGAAGCAACACATTCTGATTTCCATTCTCTACTATCTTCTAGTAGATAAATTCTAAAAGGAGTCCAGTGATCCAGAGTTTGTTTGATTCAAACGTTTAAGGATCAAAATATTACAAACTTGGTTTTATAAATCAAAATAATATGAATTCTAAAAGGTCTATATATCCAGGTGTGTGTAATCTCCACAATAACAAATTGCTACTCTCTCTCTCTCTCTCCCCCTATATATATATATATCTTCTAGGTCAGTTATTTACTAATGAGTTCCACAAGGATATTAGAGTTAGAATACATTTTAAAATTCTTATCATCAAAATGTCTTTATTATGCTTCAGCATCTCCTTGAGTGTCTTGATTTTATGGAAGAAGCTTAAGATAATAGCATTCTGCTACTAGTTAACTAGGAGGTGATTTTATATGTATTGGTAAATGTCAAGGGCACTTCTGCAGTTCTGATGAGAACTGAGCATTTTTTGTTATAGTCATGACATTCCTGATTCCACTTATTTTTATTGACTAGTTATTCCATTTCTGACCTGTATTCAAATATTTTATTTTGCAGATGGCTCACTCAGCATATCCTGATTCACCTCTAGGTCCAGATGCTTTCCCTGAATATGAATCTCTACTTGTCCAAGATTACGAGGAGCTCCTTAGAAGATCTCAGGTAAAATGTGAACCTTCTGGAGAAAGCCTATCAAAGGAAAGTGTGGCCCCTGAAGATGAAGAAGGGTGGTCACCACTTGCTACCAGTGCAGAGCATATGTCTGAATTTGATCCCATTTCAAGTTTAAAGGGTTCAGAAAAGGACACTGTTATGGGCAAAGCATCAGCTCTAGGAAGCAAGTTGGTTGTTTCTGTGCACCACTTCCCTTTGGTCTTGTGTCCCTTTTCACCTAGATTCTTTGTCTTACCTTCAGAAGGATCCGTTGCAGAAGCATACTTGTCAACTGAACAAGAGAATTCTATAAGCCGTGGATTGCCTCCAATAAGCACTGGAATACCTCCTGATGGTGAAGATATTCCTCCTGGGGCAACTCTTACAGCTCAATTTCTTTACCATTTGGCAACAAAGGTAATCATATGAATTGACTGATTGAGTTTTTCAAGAGATTGGATTTCTTAACCTTTGGGGTTTCAGGTTTTGTTATGTTCTCCCATCACGGGCAAGAAAACATGAGGAAAAATGAACAAAGAATAATAGTTGGAAAAAGGAAAAAGAAGAAAACACTGGGTTTGCTTGAGACCCAAAACTCCCTTAGACCCTTTTTGGGATTGAATTTCTGCCCCCCTTTCATTGAAATTGGTTCCCCTCTTTATAGGGTAAAATACAACTCAGAATGGCTAAATAAGCTTAAGTAATCTGCTGAAATCTTCCAATTTACTTCTAAATAATTAAACTACCTAAATTAATTTCAAGACTAAGAGTAATAAGTTAAGTAACTATTTATTAGTTTCTAAATAACTATTTAGTAATATCTAAACTATGCAATATAATAAAATAAGACTTCCTAAAAATCATGGCCCTAGCATGTATCAGGTTTCATATATACTTTCTAAGGAAATCATTGAGTTTTCATGACGTAACTTGGCTCTCATAGCTTCAGTGGTTGAAAAAGATATTGGCATCTTCTTGAGTAACAGTACATATGAAGCCCCAAGATATTATAAATTGGTAAAATCTGAAGCCTGCTATCATATCACCTTTATGCCAGCACAACTCCTTTCCTTCAAATAGTTGCTACTATCTTCATTTTACTTGCTTCTATCTCTATGTGAATGCTGACTTCCTGTTCTATAACTTACAGATGGATTTGAAACTTGAGATATTTTCTCTTGGTGATTTCTCGAAAACTGTTGGTAAGCTTCTAACAGACATGTCAAGCCTTTATGATGTTGGCCGCCGTAAAAGATCAGCAGGGTTATTAATTATTGATCGCACACTTGATCTTCTTACTCCTTGCTGTCATGGGGATTCCCTTGTGGATCAATTTTTTTCATCTCTCCCCCGTAGGGAACGAACAGCGTCCTTAGGCACACCAAACCAACTCAAATTTGGCCCTACTTATTTACAACGAGCTCCCCTTAATGTTCTGATACCACTTGAAACCTTTATTAAGGAAGAAAGTTCAACAGGAAATAATTCCAGGCTGGTGGAAAGCATAGAAGCTTTTTTGAGTGGTTGGAACTCAACTTCTGAAATGACTGATTCGATGGATCTCAGTGCTAAACTTAATGAAGGAAAGTCTTTGAAAAGTGTTGAGAGTGACCTTCTTTGTGGGTCCTTTGTCTCCACTGACAATTATCAGGGAACCCCGTATCTGGAGGCCATTCTAGACAGGAGAACAAAAGATGGAACTGTACTAATTAAGAAATGGCTTCAAGAAGCTTTACGCCGGGAAAAAATTTCTTTAAATATGAAAATAAGTCCTGGTTATGCTTCAAAATCAGAGCTACAGGCCATGATTAGAGCATTGGCTAAAAGCCAGTCATCGTTGATGAAAAACAAAGGAATTATTCAGTTAGCAATAGCAGCTTTATATGTTCTGGATGAATTGCATAGTGCCAGATGGAATGCATTTAACAGTGCTGAGAAGATATTGGCTGTAAATGCTAGAGATACAAGCCAAAGTCTAGCTGCACAAATCAGTGATCTTATAAATAAAAGTGCTTTGGTGGGTGTGCAAGAGACTACAAGGGGACTACTCACTCTTCATGATGCCCTTCTTCTTGCAGTCAATGGATATATATTAGCTGGTGAGAATTTCCCGACATCTGGCTCCAGCGGTCCTTTCTCTTGGCAAGAAGAACATTTCATCAAAGAATCTATCGTTGATGCAATTGTTGAGAACCCAGCAGTTGCTAAACTAAAGTTTCTCCAAGGTCTGACAGAAGAGCTTGAAGCCAACTTAAACAAGAGAAAACAAGAGGAAAAGGAAGAAGGTCTTGATCAAGCGGAAAACATTGATTTTGGTGATGAGTGGGGCAGTTGGGGGGATGAAGATGTAGATAAAGATAAAAGCAAAGAGCAAGTGTATGACGACATGCAGCTAAAGTTAGAGTTGCGCGATAGGGTAGATAATCTTTTCAAATTCCTGCACAAACTGTGTAAATTGAAGACAAATGTGTCATTTAGGGAGTGGTCGTTGGCCTTGGAAAGTAAATTCAGTGATGATCCTTACTCAAACAAAGGAATGCTTTATAAAGTGCTAAGCAGGGTACTAGAGAAGCAGGACATACCTGGCTTAGAGTACCATTCATCTACTGTCGGCCGACTTTTTAAAAGTGGGTTTGGCAGATTTGGCCTTGGACAGGTATGGTTTAGTTTGTATATCAGACTATATTTTTCATAAGCCATGCATATTAAATTCTGCATTTTATTATTGACAGGCAAAACCAAGTCTTGCAGATCAGAACATTATCTTGGTTTTTGTCGTCGGGGGCATCAATGGCGTTGAGGTTTGCAGTCCTCGTACCCTCTTGTTTATCAATATTGCATTGCTCTATAATAAAACCAGTCTACGAACAAGAGAATAAAAGTGGAAAGACATTAATATAAACAAGTAGAAGGAAAGAGTAAAAGACAAACATTTATGAAGTGAATCATTCCTATCATTTTCATTTGAAAGTGGAAACATGGGAAAGAACACTCACCATTCTTTGAAAGTGCAGCAGCCTGAACTAACCCCCATTGTATTGTAGGTACGGGAAGCCCAGGAAGCATTATCCGAAAGCACCCGACCTGATATAGATTTGATTCTTGGAGGAACAACTCTTCTTACACCCAACGACATGTTTGAACTACTCCTGGGCGAGTCTGGCTACATTTAATCCTGTCTGTTTTTCGAGGGAATGAAGTCTGCAAATTCTGCACAAGTGTTCTGCAGAACGCGACCTTCTCAATGTAGGTATGCAGCATTCTTCATAGACAATTTTGTGACAGCTTAGACTTTTCATTATCCTTAACACAGGCACTTGGAACTACAAAAGTACAACTTATGAAAAATGCAGTTTGCTGCAAAGTTGCCCTGTATCTCACCCTGCAACTCTTTTAGGGATTTGGCAGGGTGGAGCCCATGTACTAGTAGTTTTTAATAGAATCAATACTAGTGAAATTTTTACAGTCCAAAGTAATTATTAAACTAAAAGGTTGCGTTTATTTCAATTCTCCACTCTCTTTTGAAATTATGTACAAGTAAATTTATTTTCTGATTTTGTTTCTCCATAACAACGAAGAATTTCTGATTTTGTGGAATTATATGTAGTATTACTTGAATGAACAGCTAGTTGTATGTATAGTATTACTTAAACAAGCTATGGTGGGAATTCTTAGATCCCAAAACTAGAATTGTCCTTGCATTCATCCAATGGCTGAGGATACTCTAATGTAATTTGTTGACGGGATTATGTATAGCTTACTCGAATGAACAGATTTGTTGACGGGTTTATGTATAGTTTACTCGAATGAATAGTTAGAAGTATGTGTAGTATTACTCAAATAAACAGCTAAAAGTATCTGTAGCATTACTCAAACTTTCTAAAGGTGGGAATTCCTAGATCCCAAAAATGGAATTGTCCTTGCATTCATCCAACGGCTGAGGACATTCCTATATTAACATGTTCTTTATTTTGTTTCATTATTTTTGTTGGTTTGTGTAATCATGTATCAAAATTAACATGTCATTTTCGTTTTATGCCTCCCTGTGTTGGGCACTTGGGCCCTCTACTGATTGATTCTGGATTTTTCAATCAAGTCCTCAAATTTCCAGTATATTTACATTCCCGAATGGAGTAAATTGTAAAACAATCCGAATCAAGCATGGCATGCTTGATGATGAATTGCTTATTAATCCAATTCATCATCAAAATGCATACAAAATTTTTACATATTAGAGTTCCATGATCTTTTTAAGATGGTTTACCTCTCTTGCAGAATAATTTAGAAGCATGATTGAAGAATTGTTACTTGTAGGAATTGAACTCGGAGTATTCGAGAATTCTTCCCACAAAGGAATTCCCTTGCCACTTGAGCTATCATTTGGGTTTAAGTTATTTACCAATTTATTTTATATACAAATTATTTATTTAAAAACTACATTATTAAACAAAAATAATGATGGGAAAAGTGAAAAACATTAAAGAAAATAAATTTTCACATAACAAGTAAAATAAGACAGATGAAATTTATAATTTTTTACACATTTTTTGTGTGTTTTAGAGACCAATCTCGACGCATTCCCCTCACTATTATGAACAATTATATTGGAATATTGGATGGTTAGTATTACCAATATAATTGTTAGTTTTGTTTAAATGAATCTTGTATCAAAGTAGCTAATTTTGTTTGGATTTCTAAAGAGGTATGAAAAATACTAAGAATATATAGGTTGGATCTGGAAAGAAACAGATGAACAAACATGGGCGAACAAGAAAAAGTGCAACAAACATTCATTCTTGAAAGTGAAAAAAGAGTTGAAGGGGTCAAAACGAGAGAAAGCGTAAATCCATTCTCCCGCGCTCAAAACGAGACAAACACAAACCTGAAGGGGAGTGAGAGTGAGAGGAGAGAGTACGTGAGAGACAACCCAAACCCTGCAGTACTCTCACTGAACCCTTTTGTCAACTATAGCTCAGACACCCCACCCCCTCTTTCCCTTTCTCTCTCTCTCTCTCTCTCTCTCTCTCTCTCTCTATCTCCACTAAAATGGCTCTTGCATTTCCCCTCCCACCACTACCAGCTTCTTGGGCCTGAACCCACTCCAAAGCTCTCACCTTTCAGAGCTCTTAGGGATCAGCAATGGAAGAAGCACAGAGTGATGATTACAGGAACAGAGAGAGAGTGGCTCTAGTCACAATCTTAGTCTTTGCTTCCCTTGCCATTGCCTCTTTGCTTCTGGCCTTCAGCTACTACTGTTATCTCCGGAGTAAAGTCTCAGCCCAGCGCCTCAACAACCGGAAAAGTAAGCCTTCTTTTACTCTCTGCAATACTTCAAGAATCTGACTATGGGTTCTATTTTTGCTATATATTTTACCTTTTTTTTTTTTAATGTTTGCTGAGATGTAGGGAAAATATGAAAGTTTGGATCTTGATGGTTTAATGGGTGGCTTTTTTGTCTTGTTTGGGAGTTTGGGGTTTCTTATGTGGGAGCTA
This sequence comes from Ipomoea trifida, assembly GCA_003576665.1. Classification (NCBI taxonomy): domain Eukaryota; kingdom Viridiplantae; phylum Streptophyta; class Magnoliopsida; order Solanales; family Convolvulaceae; genus Ipomoea; species Ipomoea trifida. The sequence continues at coordinate 1,945,478 of CP025654.1, forward strand.
GAATTTATAAAGTTTGGATTTTTATGAAGATCTAGGGTCATTGTCACTGAGCAATAACTATAATAAAACCCTGACCCCAAGCCTGGAGACTGGTGTGTGTATTTATTTGGAATTACTTACCTGCAATTCTTGGAGACAAAAGGGAAGTAATTGTTGATTTGTTGAAAAGGAATAAAGCCCTGACCCCAAGCTTCTAATGAGATGATAAAATAAAGTAGCTATATATTTAGCTAAGGGTAAAATTTCTTTAGAAGGCTGAAACTTTACTGTGTGCTTTTCCTTTTGCTAAATTATAAGGATTTGTGTAGTCTGTTTATTTAGGTCCTAGAGTTATACCCTATGATGCATCTGTTAATTGAAGTTTATTTGGCTTGGGAGGCAAAAAGATTATTTGTTTCTTAAGTTGTTATCTTTTCCACCTTTCTGTTCTTTTTCATGTTTAGTTAAGGAGGGTGATTGTGAGGATAAAGGAAGCGGGATTTCGAGTCTTAAAGTTACTGCTGAAAAGGGGCCTCAGATTTTCACCTTCAAGCAGCTGCATTCAGCAACTGGCGGTTTTGGGAAGTCTAACGTGATTGGACATGGCGCTTTTGGGTCGGTGTACAGGGGAGTGCTCCAAGATGGGAAGAAGGTTGCGGTTAAGCTGATGGATCAGGCTGGAAAGCAGGGGGAGGAGGAATTTGAAATGGAGGTAAGATGCCGATGAAATTTTTTTAGTGTTAGCTGTAGTGAAGCTAGTATTGGTTTACTTTTTTGTGTTCCTTTTTATTTTTATTTTTGTAAAGACCCTTTGCGGTGATTACTTGCTGCAATTGATTATCAGGTGGAGTTGCTGAGCCGGTTGCGTTCACCATATTTGCTGTCACTGATTGGCTACTGCTCAGAAAGCCACCATAAGTTGCTTGTTTATGAGTTCATGGCGAACGGTGGCTTACAGGAACAGTTGTATCCAATCAGTGGTAATACTAAAACTTCTTTTATGGTTAAAAAAAGAAGAAGTTCTTTATGACTCACTGAAGGGCATTATCATATTGAAACCCCTCATGTAATGATGGTCGTTCCACGGGCTTGCATGTTTTCAAACTCCCCCCGAGTGTGTTTGCCCTTTGTTGCGCGCTGTTGTTGTTGGCACTGTTTTGCCTCGATTTCTGTAACTATTTTTGCTGTTTCTCTTTCCCCATATATGGGGAAAAAAAAAAAAGAAGCAATTTAGTTCGACTCCCAGTGGCAATGGCCTATTGGCCTTCTTGGTTTGAGCTGATCAGCTATAGGTAACCTAGGCTAGTTTACCTTGCCGGCTAGGGTCACAAGGCGGGGTTTACCTAGTGTACACCCTCAGGTAGTAGCTGTGGGTTTCCCTCCATCAAAAAAAGAAAAAAGCAATTTGCTGAATAGCAACATCAAATCCCTTGATTTAAAACGCAACTATTATTAACTCTACATCATCTAAAACATGTTTTAGGGCTAGAAACAAAACATATCTGCTTTAGATTTTTGAATAACCTATAGCTTTTTTTTGTTTTTTTGAAACATTTATTTTTGTTCTATAGGTTCCACCAGTGTATGTCTGAAGTTGGACTGGGAGACCCGGTTGAAGATAGCTTTGGAGGCAGCGAAAGGATTGGAATATCTCCATGAACATGTCAATCCGCCCGTTATACATAGAGATTTTAAAAGCAGCAACATTCTTTTGGACAAAAATTTCCATGCCAAAGTTTCCGACTTTGGATTGGCCAAACTTGGATCCGATAAAGCGGGTGGACATGTTTCCACTCGAGTGTTGGGCACCCAAGGATACGTTGCACCCGAGTAAGTCTTTTCTTTGCCTTTGCTTTATATGTAAAACAATATATACTTTTCTGTGCATCATTACATTGTCTCTTTGACTAAAACGACATTGTATTTGTAAGTTTCTGATATGCGTGTGTATATTATTTCTGTCTATGTAGATATGCGTTAACCGGGCACCTGACCACGAAATCAGATGTGTATAGCTACGGAGTTGTCCTACTCGAGTTATTGACTGGCAGGGTTCCGGTTGATATGAAGCGGCCTCCAGGGGAAGGCGTTCTTGTATCCTGGGTAGGTCACTCGTTTCATTTTTACTATGACATTTCATATTTTCTTGAGAAACCCGAGATTAAATTCTCCGTCTTTTCCACCTCAACGACGGTCCTATTTGTGCATCAGGCTTTGCCCCGCCTAACCGACAGAGAAAAGGTTGTCGAGATTATGGATCCAGCGCTGGAGGGGCAGTACTCGATGAAAGAGGTGATTCAGGTTGCTGCTATCGCTGCAATGTGTGTACAGCCGGAAGCCGACTATAGGCCGCTCATGGCCGACGTGGTGCAGTCATTGGTTCCGCTCGTGAAACAGAACCGACCGGGTTCTAAGGCTGGCAGCTGCTCTAGCTTCCACACGACACAGTCTCCCAAGATGTAACGCCGTACTGGTGCAAGTGGACGAGGTATGCCCCGCCATTGCCGGGAAAAGAAAAAATTAGGGTTTTGTAGCAGAAGGTTTTTGAATGGCAGAGCCCTATAATCTTGTTTGCAGTGTAGATGACGCTGAGAACCTTTTATTAGAACTGAAAAGTGGTGTATTGTAGGAATGGTGTTTTGTTTTGTTGTAATTTTAGTTAACTAGACTACCACTTTGATTTACGGGAAAGTACGGGAAAGTCTGTAACCACTACTGAAACTAAGACTTGAGCCACACTATAAGCGTGCTATTTTTTTGGCACATTTGCAAGTTGGTTGTAAGTATGATTTCAATATCTATATTAAATTTCGACTAATTTAGATTGAAGTATGTCTATTGTTTATTGCTTCATTTATAAAATTTCAACTCAAATTTTTATTTTTAAAGATTCAAATTCTTTTAAACTTAAATCACATTAGTTAGTTTGAGTCGATGGCAACATAAAAATGGCATATGCTCTTAATTAAGTCATGTCACAACTCTTGGGCTGGTCAGGTGGATCTGAACCGTTAAATGAATAGATAAAAACCCGAAACACCTAGTTGGTTTAAAAAAAAAAAAAACATTTAAACAATTATTTATTTATATTATTAGAGAAAGGGGTAAAAGTGACATTTCACAGTTAGCAGCAAAACCCTACTGACCTTCGTCCTTTACATAACAGGGTTCTTCTTCGGCTTCTCACTGCTGCCTCCCAGTCTCCCAAATCTGCAAATCTGCAACCTCACCGGGAAGCCATGGTCTCATCTCTCTCTCGATTTCACGTTGAAATGTGTATATCTCAGTCCATTCGTTCTCATGTAACTTTGTGTATGAATGCAGGCCTCAGAGAAGAAATTGAACAACCCAATGAGGGATATCAAGGTCCAGAAGCTGGTCCTCAACATCTCCGTCGGCGAGAGCGGCGATCGTCTCACCAGAGCTTCTAAGGTACGATACGATTCCGCTGTTCTTCATTGCATTGCCGTTAATTGGTGCTAATTTTTGGACTGTGTTTGTAGGTTTTGGAGCAACTGAGTGGACAGACCCCCGTTTTCTCCAAAGGTATGTGTGTTTTTAGGTTTTAGTTACTATTGTCTCTGATCTTATAAGATTGAGAATTTGAGATGCTTTAATCTTACTGGAACATGAAAAGATTGAGGTTTATTGATTTAACTTTGTTTTATTGGGAACATTGTTTTTGCAGTTTCTCTGAGAGTATGGGATTTGTTTGCTATCAATGATTTAGTTTCTATTCATGGATTAGTAGCATATACTGTTGCCTGGATTTGAGATACTTGGGTTATTTCGAATGAATTAACAGTGGATGTTCCTCTTTATTGAAAAAAGAAGAAAAGAAGCTAGATTATGCTAGATTATTCTTAATTGTATGGCATTGAGAGGAGAAGCCTAATCTCTGTTTACTGAACTAATTATGAAATTGCTATGCTTATATGTGTTTATGTTTGTTTTACTGTGTTATATGTTATCTTTCATCAAGTACTTACAAATTATTCTTTTGGGGTGGTAGTTTAAATTGTTGGGAAATTTGGATATTTTGTGTTTAGAGTGATGTAGGGTATTTTGTCTTACAGTTACTTGACTATTTGACTGAGAAGAGATGCATGTGTTTTAATCCCCATTTTGTACTTGTGAATGATGTTTCTGATGTGGTCGTTCTTCATTGACAGCAAGGTACACTGTGAGGTCCTTTGGTATCAGGCGTAATGAAAAGATTGCGTGCTATGTCACGGTCAGGGGAGACAAGGCAATGCAGCTTCTCGAGAGTGGGTTGAAAGTTAAGGAATATGAATTGCTAAGGAGGAACTTCAGTGACACTGGGTGCTTTGGTTTTGGTATCCAGGAACACATTGATCTTGGGATTAAGTAAGTACATGAATTCTTTTAGAATATTGTCCGATTCTGTCATGTTGCCTAGCATTTTTTGTCGTGGAGGGAACATAGTCTGAATCTGGCATTTGCCAGAATGTTTTGTGAGTGCTTTTCATCAAAGTTGTTTGGTTAGAATAAATAGGAATACCATGTCCAATGCATCCTACGAAATAGGAATACAATGGCCTTGACGTTTTTGTTTGTTTGTCCACTTACAGGTATGACCCCTCAACTGGTATTTATGGTATGGACTTCTTTGTTGTCTTGGAACGCCCCGGGTACAGAGTTGCTCGCCGCCGTAGGTGCAAGGCTAGGGTTGGAATCCAGCACAGGGTCACTAAGGAGGATGCAATGAAGTGGTTCCAAGTCAAATATGAAGGTGTTATCCTCAACAAGGCCTCAAATATTTAATGATTTCAATCCTAGGTTGATTGTGTTGAAACAGCATGTTTCCTAGAAATTTTATGTTTTTGCAGTTGTAGACTAATGACTATCATCCTTTTTATTTGAATCACAAAGTTTTGACATTCTGATCACTTTTTCACCTTAAATTTCATTTACATGGTTCTTATTATGTATTGGGAACATGTGCTTTGGAATCCTTTCCACTACCTTTCCCTTGTGTTCATGTATTAATTCATGGGATGATTGGAATTGATTCTTTAGAATTACATTCCAATTTACTGCCTCTTTCTGTGGCATTATCATGACCTCTAGGCATATGGCATACCCCTTTGGTAGAACTTCATCTATAAAAGTAGTGTTCACCCATTTATTTAAATCTGTTTCCAATACAAGTGAAGCAACATTTTTTTTTTTTGCAATAAAAATACTTTAGCTTTAGCTTCTTAAATTTCTTTAGAGTTTATTACCGAAATGGTCCCTCGACTATTGCGAAATTACAAATTTGGTCCTCGACAATTTTTCGTGCCCAATTAAGTCCCTCGACTTTGAAAATTTTAACCAATTTGGTCCTCCGTTATTTTTGCCGTTAAACATTCGTTAAAACCGGGACCAAATTGGTAATTTTGCTATAGTCAAGGGACCAAATTGGTAATTTTGCTATAATCAAAGGACCATTTCGGTGAAAATTTAATTACCAATTTGGTCCCTTGACTATAACAAAATTACCAATTTGGTCATGATTTAACGGCAAAATAAACGTAGGACCAAATTGGTTAAAATTTTCAAAATCGAGGGACTTAATTGGGCACGAAAAATTTTTGAGGATCAAATTGGTAATTTCGTAATAGTCGAGGGACCATTTCGGTAATAAACTCATTTCTTTAAAAAAAAAAACAAACAAAAACAAAGAAAAGCAATACAAAACACAATTCATAAAATCAGGAAACAATAGAGTTATCTAATGGCCCCTTAACTTCTAGTATGTAGGGGGCAAATGGGCGATATTGCCGTCAAACTTTGACATGAAGGCTAAAACTCCATAAACAAGAAACAGTATCACATATAAACCTTTGTTATTAGAAGAGCCTATGCAACATAATAGACCTTTGTTATTAGAAGAGCCTATGCAACATAATAGTTTTCGCCTACCCGGATCCCAACCCGCAAAGCTGTAAACTATTTACAGATATAAGATTGGCCTCTTCTTACAATCCAAGTAAAGACACATTACCAAAACGAGTAACAGATTCACAGGAATATCAGATGTGATAACTGATAAGGCAGCATAAATATTGCATAGTATGGACACCAAGCATTGCCAAATACTGGAACTTCATGGAGCCAAATAAACAACCACCATTTTCCAAAATCATCATAGTTCTTTCATTCTACAATGCATCAAGCAAACACATTTCTGAATTCCCTAACCTCTAAGTCTTTAACTGATAAAACTTAACAACAACAACAGACAAAGGGTAACCGCATTATGGATTTATGGTATTACAAGCTTCTTGCCTGCATAAATTGTGTCCCCTTTAAGATCATTAGCCTCCTTAATAGCCTCAATTGAAACCTAGTCACAACCAAAATCACTATAATATGAGTTACTGCCCAGCTGAAAAATGCATAGTTTGAACAAAATAATTGAAAGAAAAGAAAAATGAATCGTACTCATACCCCATACTCTCTCGACAGCCCCCAAAGTGTATCTCCTCTTACAATCTCGATTACCTTCGATGATGGTTCCACCGGATTTTGCTCCGAACAACAAGTTGATTTCTACAAAACCAGTACGAATAAACAAAAAATTACAAATAAATCAATGTTAGATAGGAAATCGAAGATCGATTTGTGAGAAGGAATTACGAACCGTTACAATGGGTTCAGAAGGAGGCTGAGGTGGAGGCGGAGGCGGCGGAAGCTCCTGAGGCTGCCATTGCTTAAGAACTGGAGGTTGAGTCGACTCAGTGTCGCCGCTTTTTAGGCTGGGATTATTGTTGAAAGGGTTGAGGGCTTTGATAATGCTCATAGCGATTCCCGAGAAGACCACGAATCCAGCTGTTTTAGCGATAGCTTTCTCCCTATCGTCGCCGTCGCCGGCGGAATCATCAGCTGGTCCTCGCTTGTTCCACATCGATCCAACGGTGCGGTGGCGTTTCTGGATCGGAAAATGAGCGGTTTTGGGGGGGTTTTAGGTGGTGATGAGTGGTATGGTATGACCGCAGAAATGGGTTCTAGCCGGAAAAGTTATGTGCCAAAACCTTTTGGTATTTCTAATTTTAACCCAAAACTTATAAATTCTCCCAAATTAGCCGAAAAAAAAAGGTAATGATACACAACTATTTGATTTGATCACCTCTTTAATTAAAAACTTCATTTCCTATCAAAGACCTTGTGGTCTAGTGGCACCGATTTACACTCCCACATCAAGGGGAAAAAAATTTCTGTTCATGTTGGGATTTTAGATGTCATTATATTAAAATCAATTACCTTAATTTTTATTTTCATATTTTTTAAAAATTTTTATTCTTATTTCCTTGTTGATTGTCTTGCATCCGATTTAATGAATTGAGTTTTTCCCTTCAAAAAAATATTTTTATTCTTATTATAAAATCATCCATAACCAAACATTAATATTAACAATCATTATTCTAGTATTCTACTACCAAACATACAAAACATTTTAACCAAAACTCATTACCATTACAAATATTTGATTCTCAATCTGATTAAACAAAACTCATTACCATTACAAATATTTAATTCTCAATCCGATTCTAATTCTTTTTTTGAAAGCGATTCTAATTCTCATGTGCGAATCCAAAATACAGTTGGAAATCCTTTACCCTTTTTCCATTGTTATTGATGAAATGCCATATTTATTGTGGTAAGACCAATTAAACTTGTGATTGTAGAGTTTTTATTTGGAATAAGGTCTCATTATATATTACCGTTCTAATTGCTTCAATTCCATCACTCTCCAAAACACAACCATAACCAACTTAATTAACATATACAACTACCAACCCAACCGTTTCTTGGTGGTTATATAACGACATTGGAAGCAACTTTGTGTGCCCAACACCTGAGCTGATCTTTGATTTCCATTTCATTACTTCCAAATGCTGGGATTCTCCAAGTCTTCATCAATGGCTTCCTCTCCTCTTCCATAACACTCCAAGCTTCAGAAAGGTAAGGCCTCGAGACCCTCGCACCCCCTTTATCATCATCATCATCATCTCCACCTTCTCTAACTCCCAGTCTCTGCAATCCAGGAATAATCGAACCCAGGGTTGAATCCTTATCCTCATCCGAGAACACAAACCCTAGATCCATAAACCCCTTCACCTCCTCAAATTCAAGCTCCGATAAACTCCGTGTCTTCCTCCTGCGGCTAAAACCCGATGAAACGCTGTCGTTTCTTACGTTTGATTTGGGGAATTCTAGGTATTCTTTGCCGGAGAGAACCGGGTGGAGTTTGGGCGACCCGGAAAGAACAGATTTGGGAGAGTGGGTCTCCGATTCTAACCTCTCTTTGCTGATCAAACACTGCTCGCTCAACGATCTGACCATCAACGTCGGAGTTCTGCAAAATTTAGCCGCCGGAAGCTCTTCGACGATTGTTTCTTGGGAGTTTGATGATTTTAAGGTGAGGATTTCATGTTCAAACCAGAAAGAATCGAAGAGGTTGAGAATTGCTTCGATATGTTCGTCGTTTTGGGCCGCCATTTTTTCCGGCGATGAAGACGGTATAGAAGCGAGGAGATTAAATTAAAGGCTAATTATATACTCAGTCATAGGAGGAATTTGATTATATATTACATTAATGGTGGGGACATTTTTCTTTTGCTTTTAAAAAAGAATATATATTTAATTTAAAGGACATTTACAAAATAAATCATGTTTATTTCATGTTTTGCTTTATTTGTAAAAAATAATTTAATGTAACTAAGTTGTTGAATCGATCAATTAAAAAAGCAAATTCCGAGATCAAACTTGTTACCTCTTACTTGTGAGTTCCACAGCTATGCCGCCACTTGACTACAAGATCTTTGGCACCACATTTAGTTCTATTCTTTTAATTTGGTCATATTACATTCATGACTTTGAGCAACTTCCACTTTTAGTCCCCGACTATTATTTAAATGTCACATTTAGTCCTGTTCTTTTAATTTTGACATATAGAAAATTGTCATTTTAGTCTACTGACTATTAGGGTCCTCTTAATTGCAGTCCACGACTTTCAAAAGTGTTAATTGCGTACTCTGACTATTCAATTTCTGTCAATTTTGGACACTCCGACTAAATTGTTGGCCAAATCTCACTTGTATTTTTTAAACCTTAAAATAACGAGGGCATTTTAGTCATTTCACACCCTAGTTCTTCTTCTCCGGTAAGCTACCATTTTTTCCGGCGAGCAACCATTTTTCTCCAATTTAGCAACCATTAGTTATCCATCTTCAAACAACAACAATGGTTGCTAACGAATGGTTCCTACAAAGAAAAATGGTCTAAATTGGAGACAATTCGTTATCCATTTTTCTCCAATTTAGCAACCATTTTCTTCGGCGAGCAAGCATTCTTTTCGGAGAGCTACCATTTTTTTTTGGTCACAGTGTCGCGCTAAGCTTGTTCGGAGGAGCGTGGAGTGACCACCCTTGGTACAGACAAGCAGCCAGCGACATCTGAGGAGTAGCAACTAGTGCCGACGACATTTGCCATCGTTCAGATTTGTGATCGCCACCCAAAGCCTAAGGAGCAGCAAAGCCGGCGACATCTGCGTCGTTCAGATCTGCGACCACCAACCAAAGCTTGAGGAGTAGCAAAGCCGGCGAAATCTGTGAGAAGAAAAAAACCATGGCTGCCTGATCCATCGCCGACATTAGCGAGAAAAAAAAAACCTAGGTTTGCGTCGTCGCTTAGCCGGAGAAGAGGAAGAACAGATGGCTTCGCCGAAGACAAAGCCATTGCTGCCTGGTCCGCCGGAGAAGAAGCAGAAAAAATTTGTTCGCCGGAGAAGAAGAACAATATATGAAATGCCTAAAATACCCTTATTATTTTAACTTCCGGCGAAATTTGGCCGGCAATTTGGTTGGAGTGACCAAAATTGATAAAAATTGAATAGTCATGGTATACAATTAACACTTTTAAAAGTCGTGGACTGCAATTAAGAGGACCCTAATAATCAGTAGACTAAAATGACAATTTTCTCTTTTGACATATTATATCCCAAACTTTAAACAACTTCCACTTTTAGTCTTTCCACGCTAACCAAACTGGTTATAGTTGATAAGTTATTGTGAATACATAAATAATTTAGGTGAGAAAAATGCTACTCTCTCGATCCCATTTTAACTGTCTTACTTTCATTTTTAGTTTGTCCTAAAATATTGTTCTCTTTTCAAAATTAAACATTACCATCATTTTACTTTTCCAATTTAAAAAGCGTGCAAAAAATAAATGAGATATCCAATTCGGGACTGAAGGAGTATAATATATAATTAAGGTAAAAAAAGTGCCATTTTCTTAATTGCATTATTTGACCGACTTGCTAGGGACGGAAACATAATTTCAGGATTTTCGGTAAGTTTCATTTCTTCTACGTACATGCATTTTTGATGGCCTTATCATATTCACCCACGACTGATCGACTGATCCGGTGATCCCAAGCGAATCTCAGTGAAAACCCCATAATGCATCCCTAATTCACAATGCAGCATCGAATATAGAGAGTACTGCAGCCAAAAAGCCTGCATATTTCTGCTAATTCAATTGAATAGCAGCGGTAATTCCTGATTTCTAACTGTGTTCTGCCGATTTGGAATTCTCTGAATTTTGATGTGTTTTTTACAATTAATTGTCATGTTTTCTCGATGTGAATCGGATAAAAAGCTTGTCCGGTTACTAGAGATGGTTTTTGCTTCATTGCGTGTCTCGGCTCGTATGTTTTTTTAACTGAACTCAGGGAGTTTGAAACGTTGAAACGTATTTTGTTTATTTTATGTGCTAAATCTGATGGTTTGGTTTGATATAGATGATTGAGTGTTGCTGTTTTTGCAGAGAGAATAGTAATACTGGAGAAGATATTGGAGTAGTATAGATGTTAAGGTCGTACACGAACCTTTTAGACTTGGCTACAGGGAATTTCCCTGTAATGAAGGGGGAGGGGGAAGGTAGACGATTGGGGGCAATGTCGGCTCGGAAGGATGTGTTTAGTTTTGATGATCAAGAGCCTCACAGTGCCAGGTCTGATAATCCATCTTCACTGGCTAGTGATAGGATGATTATTGTGGCTAATCTATTGCCCTTGAAAGCAACAAGGAGTCCTGATGATAGAGGATGGAACTTTAGTTGGAATGAGGACTCGGTACTGTTGCGGCTTAAGGATGGGTTACCGGAAGATATGGTGGTGCAGTATGTTGGGTGTTTATGTGTTGATGTTGAGCCAATTGACCAGGATGATGTTGCTCACTATCTTCTGGAAAAGTTCAAGTGCATCCCTACTTTCCTTTCACCTAAGATTCTGGAGAAGTACTATGAGGGGTTCTGCAAGAAACATTTATGGCCACTTTTTCACTACATGTTGCCGTTTTCACCTGAACATGGAAGCCGCTTTGATCGTTGTCTGTGGGAAGCTTATGTTTCTGTCAATAAGACGTTTTCACAAAAAGTAGTTGAGGTTCTTAATCCTGATTATGATTTTGTTTGGATCCATGATTATCATTTGATGGTGTTGCCCACATTCTTGAGGAGGCGGTTCAACCGACTAAGAATGGGATTTTTCTTTCACAGCACATTTCCTTCTTCTGAGATTTACAGGTCACTTCCTGTTAGAGAAGAGGTACTAAAGGCTCTGCTCTGTTCGGACCTCATCGGCTTCCACAATTTTGATTATGCACGGCATTTCCTCTCTTGTTGCAGCCGGATGCTAGGTGTAGAGTATCAGTCAAAAAGGGGTTATATAGGTTTGGAGTACTACGGTAGGACTGTAACTATAAAGATTATGCCTGTTGGGATTCATATGGGACACATTGAGTCAGTGATGAGACTCTCAGAGAAAGAGATGAAATTCAAGGAGCTGAGGGAGCAATTTGAAGGAAAAACTGTGTTACTTGGAGTTGATGACATGGATATTTTCAAAGGTATCAACTTAAAGCTTCTAGCTATGGAACACATGCTCAAAGAACATCCAAAATGGCAAGGAAAGGCTGTGCTGGTCCAGATTGCAACTCCTGCAAGAGGAAAAGGGATTAATTTGGAAGAGATAGAGAATGAAATTCAGGAAAGCTGCAATAGAATTAGAAAAGAATTTGGCAAACCCGGTTATGAACCTATTATTTTTATTGATACACCTATATCAAGCTGTGAAAAAATGGCTTATTATAGTATTGCAGAATGTGTTGTCACTACACCAGTAAGGGATGGGATGAACCTGAAACCATATGAATACATTGTGTGTAGACAGGGTATACCCAGTGCTGGAGCAGACTCAGATTTGGATGGACCCAAGAAGAGCATGCTAGTATTATCAGAATTTATTGGGTGTTCTCCTTCACTGAGTGGGGCAATCCGTGTCAACCCATGGAATGTTGAAGCTACTGCTGAGGCAATGAATGAGGCTCTATCAATGGCTGAACCAGAGAAGCAGCTGCGACACGAGAAGCATTATCGCTATGTCAGCACTCATGATGTGGCTTATTGGTCAAGAAGTTTCTTGCAAGATTTGGAGAAAACATGTGTTGATCACTTTAGGAATAGATGCTATGGTATTGGGTTGGGCTTTGGGTTCAGAGTTGTGGCCTTAGATCCCAACTTCAGAAAGCTTTCAATAGATGAGATTGTGTCAGTTTATTTTAAGGCTAAGAACAGGGCAATATTACTAGACTATGATGGAACTGTTATTCCTCAAAGTTCTATCATCAAGTCGCCTAGTGCACAAGTCTTGACCATTTTAAACAAAATCTGCAGTGATAAGAAAAATACTGTCTTTATAGTTAGTGGAAGAGGAAGGGACAACTTAAGCAGTTGGTGTTCACCTTGTCAGAAGCTGGGGCTTGCAGCAGAACATGGTTACTTCATGAGGTGTGATTTTCTCATTCCCTTTACTAAATCAACAAATCTTAGTATTTGGTTGGCATGTTGGCTAAGCTGTGATGATGCATCAACACGGTGGAAAAAATCAGAAACATTTTTTTTTCTTAATTCTCTAAGGATGTACTCTGTATTACATTTTGTGTAGAGTTTTAACTGAGAACTGAACCCATTTATAAATGGCCAAATGGGTACCTAATTATGATAGATGTGTACGTAGTTTGATAGATGGAAGGCTCTAAATCCATTAATTAAATGGACTTATGAATGGGTATACTTAGGGGTTTTTTGTCTTGGTAGGCTTTGATTTTTCTTTTTCTTTTATTAGAGTAAGTCTGCTGAATTTGAATTTGAAAATGCACAGGTGGTCACAAGATCATGAATGGGAACAAACCATTCAGAACTCTGATCTTGGATGGATGCAGCTTGCTGAACCTGTCATGCAATCCTATACTGATGCTACAGATGGTTCTTGCATTGAAAAGAAGGAAAGTGCTATTGTGTGGCAGTATAGTGATGCAGACCCTAGTTTTGGTTATTCTCAGGCCAAGGAGATGCTTGATCATCTAGAGAGTGTTTTATCACATGAACCTGTTGCTGTGAAAAGTGGACGGTCCATTGTAGAAGTCAAGCCTCAGGCATGTATCATCTTTCAATTTGCATTTTTACTTCTATAAGATTTTAGATACCAAGTTAGTTTTTTTCCCCGGCTTCCTGTGACTCTTCATGTGGGCTCATGTGCTGGGCTTATCATCACTTGGGCATCCACTGGCTGGTGGGAAAACATGTTTTTTTGGGCACATAATAGGTTACATCAGCAATAGAGGAGTACTGGTCATGGTGCCAGTTTTATGCTTGGGATGCCTAGTTGATCCCACTCCACATCTTCCAATCCCGTGTCTTGAGGAGTGAGCATTTGCATGCAGTGAGACTTTCTGAGGGGAGAGGCCTCCCAATTGCTAACATCAAAGATCACCCACATGAGCTACTGGGTTTATGGGAAATCAAACCCACTCGGGAGTTGCAAAGTCTTATCCGGGATCCCTTTGCCAGTTGAGCCAACCCCATGGTGGTGGAGAACATGATAATTGTAGATCTTCTTATGTTTGTGAAATTATCCTTACCTTACCTACACGCTTTTTGCTGTGTTGACATTTCAAAGTCTTCCTTTCCCAACACTAAATTCTTCCTTATTGGTACTAAAAGGAACATTTTTGATTCACTAGCCATGTGAGATCTAAGTACTTGTATGTTTTTCCTTTTCAGGGAGTCAACAAAGGCTTGGTTGCTGAAAAGATATTCACATCTATGGCAGACGGAGGGAAACTGGCAGATTTTGTGCTTTGCATTGGTGATGACAGATCTGATGAAGATATGTTTGAAATAATTGAGAGTGCTATCTCTAGAAATACCCTCTCTCAAAATACAAAGGTTTTTGCCTGCACTGTTGGACAAAAGCCGAGCAAAGCCAAATACTATTTGGATGATCCATCCGAGGTGATACTCATGCTTGAATCTCTAGCTGAAATGAGCGATACCCCTGGCAATTCTGACGAAGAAGCTGATAATCCAGCTTGAATGTTTTAGGCATTTCGTTCCTTGCTTAATCCAAGCCCCTGTTAAATAATAAATAATCCAGGTTGGAGGATAACATATTTCTTATTCTTATGGGAAAATAGATTTCAGGCTTGAGAAAGGGAAATGTAGCTGTCTTTTCCACTCATTATTCTTTCCTCTGCTCTTGTGTCTGGATATATTCATGGCTGAGAAGGGAGAAGCGAATTTGTTCATTGAAAGTTTCAAGAGACTTTTATGGAGATATCAACAAGCCATCAAATGGAGGGGGTAGTTGAGGACAGAACTGCTGCTGACTGATAAAATAGAACGTCGAAAGATTGCTAGCGAGTAGCGATGCATGGACTATGCCAGAATTATGCACAGAGGTTCATATTTTGCTGCAGCTTTCTAACATGCTTATTCCATGAGGGCTTGGTTCAATGTCTTGAAATTTCCAAAGTGCTTGAAGAAGTTTTCTTGTTTATTACTATCTGTAATTTGGGGTAGGGGAGAGCACCTGCAGCTATCCATAGAAGAGGAAATACCTTCACCCTTGTACATTGAATAATTCTTAGATAAATAACCATTTTATTAATGCAATTTCATTTGAACCCCTTTTACTTTGCATAGCACACAATTTGGATCTCTTTCACTCTTCATGTCTCACACCAGGTTGATGAGTCCCACATCAGTTATTGACGAAAATTTTTAGATTGTCAATTCAGGTAGCACGAGAATGGGCAGTGTTTTGTGCACCCGACTCACGACCCAAGTCTTATAATGGCCTAAATATCTATCACTATCAGTAGCCGATGAGATGCACCATATACAGTGCGACATTAGCTCTAGTCACTGTTGCAAAAACCGGTCTAGGCGCTTGCCTAGGCGTTAGACGCCCCTAGATCGTTGCGATTTCCCTCCTAGGTATTCACTTAGCGCCTAATTCGGCCGACTCAGCCGCCTAGTGCCTAACTCGACTGAATTAACTCGTCCATTTCGATTGAGTTAACCGAGTTAATTCCGTTAGCTCGGCCTTGCTAATATTTTTCATTATATATATATTTATACACCCACACACATGCACTGTTTTTTTTAGTTAGCTCCATAGGCGCCCGCCTAGGCCGTCTAAGCGCTAGGCACTTCTCTAGCGCCTAGCCCTTACTACAACTATGGCTCTAGCCAGTCTTTTGAGACATGGGGAAGGAGAACTGGATAAGTAACAAAATGGGTTAGGGGGGAAAAGCAAGCACAAAAAGCAGGGGAGGAAGGAGATGCCACAAACACATATATGGATGAAGAAAATGTATATAGTTTTCTGGCATTCTATTTCTAATTGATGATCTTAGTTACATGGATTACAAGAAAAGTAGCGATTTTTATACAAAAAAGGGGCGATTAGGGACACATATAAAAGTCACCTGAAATCACAAATCCAAGTATACATATGATGCTATCATACAGTTGCTGGGGCTGGTACTGCTGGAGGAACGCGGTTCTCAGCAGGGATTTCGACAAACTCTGATAGAATTGCGCGGAATTCATCTCCACTCATCGTCTCCTTCTCGAGAAGGACTTCCACTATCTTATCAATGGCTTCCCGGTTGTTCCGGATGTGGGTCAATGCAATCTCGTATGCACTGTCCGAGATCCTCTTGACAGCCGCGTCTATGTCTTCTGCAAGCCTTTCCGACATGGAGTTGCGGGCCATCATTCTCATGATAACATCGGCGCTTTGAGCCCCCGAGTCCATGAGTGACCAAGGCCCAATTTCAGACATCCCAAAAGTAACAACCATCTGTGAAAAGATACACAAGGACCCTCAGCAAAGTTCTCGAGAATAAAGGGAGGGGGATCTTTTCAGTTTTCGCATTTCATTCACTCTCGACAAAATGTTTTATATACCTGTTTCGCCAAACCGGTGATCTGTTGCAAATCACCAGCTGCACCAGTCGTCACCTCGGGCTCTCCAAAGATAACTTCCTCTGCGGCCCTTCCACCGAGCCCTCCAACAATTCTCGCAAAGAGCTGTTGTTTAGAGATCAAGGTCGGGTCATCTGATGGAATAAACCAGGTCAGACCCCTTGCTTGACCACGTGGGACTAGTGTGACTTTTTGAACAGCATCGTGTCCAGGAGTGAGAGTACTGCATGACATGGAATGCAAGAGACGTTATTTACGTGTACATTTGCTTCGGGTTCAACTTAAGATCACCATAAAACCAGCTATTTGCAGCAAATTCGTAGAGGATAACTAAAAGAAGAGTGAATGAAAATGGCAGAATTTTCGGTTCATTTACATCATTATTAGATTTGAATTGAAGATAAATGCCATTTTAACCTCTCTTTTTTTTTTTTTTTTGGGTTTGCCCAAAGGTATCCCTCCAGCCGACAGCCAGAAGACTAACCCTCGTCCTAACTGTCAGCACACTAAGTGGTCCCCTGGCCAAATGGTTTGCTCCATTTTAACCTTTTGCTTCATTGTTTTCAATGATTAAAAATCAGCTTTGGTTCTTTACGATATGTAAATAGAAGCCATTTTGCACTCACCCGCAAATGGCGTGGCCAACTTCATGGTATGCCACTAGACTTTTGCTCTTGCCGTCTGTCATAGTTGTCCCTTCCATTCCCGCAACAATCCTATCAATTGAATCATCGATCTCTTTAGATGAGATGGCTGTTTTACCCCGTCTACCAGCCAGTATGGCTGCCTCGTTCAAGAGGTTAGCTAGATCAGCCCCGCTGAAACCAGGTGTCCGCATTGATATGACTTCAAGAGATACATCAGAATCGAACTTCTTATTGCTGGCATGAACCTTTAAGATCTCCGTTCTTCCCTTAATATCGGGAACATCAACAGTCACCTGCAGCACAATTTCAAATTTAGCATTTCGTTACGTGATAATTCAGGAGGAAAGCAAATATATATATGCGGTGGTATACCTGTCTATCAAACCGACCAGGCCTCAACAAGGCTGAGTCGAGAATATCAGCACGATTAGTGGCGGCAATAACTATAATTCCGGTGTTTCCTTCGAAACCGTCCATTTCTGTCAGGAGTTGGTTAAGAGTTTGCTCTCTCTCGTCATTCCCTCCGCCAATACCGGTTCCTCTTTGCCGCCCAACAGCATCAATTTCGTCGACAAATACAATGCAGGGAGCGTTTTCCTTGGCTTTCTTGAAAAGGTCACGCACACGAGATGCACCGACACCAACAAACATCTCGACAAACTCTGAACCTGAAATCGAGAAGAAAGGAACGCCGGCTTCACCAGCTATGGCTTTGGCTAGTAGGGTTTTCCCGGTACCAGGAGGACCGACAAGAAGAACTCCTTTAGGGATGCGTGCTCCAACTGCAGTAAACCTCTCGGGCTTCTTTAAGAACTCCACCACCTCCATAAAATCTTGCTTCGCTTCATCCACACCAGCAACATCATCAAATGTCACGCCAGTGTTCGGTTCCATTTGGAACTTAGCTTTTGATTGACCAAAGGCCAACGGGAAACCAGGACCGCCAGGGCCACCCATTCCTCCAGAAGACCGCCTTGATAATAGGAACAGACCCCCAATCAAGATAAGCGGGAATGCCAAGTTTCCAATCAAGTTAAATAACAGAGAGCCAGAGTCCTCTTGAGCATTGTGTGCAGCGAAATCAATATTCTTTTCCCTGAACTTTTGAAGGAGTTCTTGGTTGAGCCCGGGTAACTGCACCCGAACTCTCTGAACCCGATTTCCCAACTCTGGAGATATTGCCTCAACAATAGCTATGGTTCCATTTTCGAACAAATCTACCTTTTTCACCCTATCCTTATCCAAGTACTCCAAAAATCGAGAATAAGACATCCTCGAGTTGGAGACCCCTTGTTCCTCCGCATAAGCATTCCCGCTACCTAACAATGCAGGCACAGCAAGACCAGCATTCCCGAGTAATAATTTCAAAAAGCCTCTTCTCCCCTCACGCGAATTCTGGTCCAGGGACGCCTTTGCAACGACAACTTTTGATGTCTTACTACGCGATGGCATGCGTGAAGCAAATAAAAGGTGCCTTCCATAAATTTCTTTGCTGAAGTTTGTCCGTGTTCTGTGGGTGGATAAACCATTTCCCGCTATGCACACTGATGAAGTTGCCATCTTGGCAAATTCCCAGTAATCTGCACACATTGCATACCACTTCAACAAATGAAATAGAAGAAAATACATACAACACGACATAATCTAGAGGAAAATCAAATCCCAAAATGACAATTTGATATCAAGAATGGCAATATAGATACAAGAATAAAGATGAATCAAAGATTCATTTCAAGATTCAATTTTGTTCCAAATCTCAATTCACATCTTGTCTTGTCTATCTTTTATGCTTCAACTTTAATTTTAAGTATTGAAATGAACTCTGCATCCTTTCACCATGACCATACTTAATAAAGAAATAACACAAAGTAATCTTCTGTGCTAAAGTAGCAATCTTTACATATATTGGTGACAAATCTGGGGAAAAAACAGCTAATTACACTTAATAAAGCTTCTAATTCCTCTGATTTCAAGAACCCAAAAGTTCCACTGGGCAAAATCATCTACTAAGGTGAATACAAAGTCCATAAAAACACACAATATTGAAGAAACATAAACTACCCATGAATCTTGATTTTGCTATTTGTGCATTACTACAAGTATACCCAACGCTATTCCTACCAACAAGAAGTGATTATTGGAAACATAACTGCTGAAAAGAGATTAAAAAGCTGCAGACTTTACCTGAAAATTTGGCGAGAGCTGAGGAGAGAGAGAGAGAGAGAGAGAGAGTGAGAGGAAGAAAGGGTTTGGAAAGGAAATAGGAGGTGGAAGGTAATTTAGAGGGAATGGATGTGGTTTGGGAATGGCATACGTGGCTTCTTCTCAGTGAATGCTACGGGTCTACAATTCCTACAAACACTTCCACAATTCTTAGATTTTTTTTTTCTGCCCGACGAAATTTGGCATTTTTCTCCCTAATGTTTGGTTGATCTTGATATTAGGGATTCAACCTTTTAAGAGAATATAGTAAATAAGTTAGATCGGGTGGGATCGGATCAAATTCGAAACAAGCTGGCCTGAGTTTAGGTTCGAGCTGGATTGAGTTTGATAAGGTTTGGGTTTAGTTTGATTGATTCAAACATAGTTCATAGGTAAACTATGTATAAAAGATTGAGCTCAATTTAATTACTTAATAAGTCAGTTTAATTTGAAATTAACAAAAATAATACCATAATAGTTGAAAGACTATTAATTGTATTCATAAGATATTTAATATATATATATATATATTTTAATTTTGTATTTTCCCATTGTATATAAAATCATTTTTCCTCTCCATTCATATGTTGTTGGCTACTTGGGTCAATATCGTCTTCATGTTTTTTGCCTTTGCCTTGGTGGCTTGGTTCTGAACCTGTCGTGAAAGTTTTGTGTTCAGATTGACATTTTGATTTGTATGCTTTTGTATCATTAAGGAACATTCACACTATGCTATGGCGTTCTTTCAGTTGCGTATACGCTTCAAGCACAAGATTGATGCAAAATGTTACCATCTCTACTAAGTTAGTCGGACAGTTAATTTCGTAATTATAAATTTCAAATTCGATTCTTCGTAAGAACCTGTTAATTATGGACAATCTAGGATGTTTTATCTTCTTGTGGTCTTTTATTGACTAAGGTCACAAGGCGAGCTTCACTCAGACTGTACCTTTAAGTATTTGTCGCGATGTGGTTTGTGATCTAAATGGAAAATTAAAATATAAAGTATTTTTATAGTGGATATGAAAAAATAACGATGAACTTAAATAGTATTCTTATTTTATTCTTTGGGATTTAGTATTGCATACTTGTTCAAGTTTTGGAAGTAAATTAAAGATATTGATTTATTTGTTTTCATACAACATTGATATCCGCACATTTTGCGGTCTAGTTGAACTTCAACTCGGGAGCAACTCTTTCAAGGGTGTTGTTGCGTCGAGGACATTAGTTTACACCCTCTCTGCTTATCTCCCCAACAGAGCAGGTATCATGCTCTGCAACTCATAGTCATCCTCCAACACAAGTGCTCTCATTATGGCAAACATGTCGTTATCACGAGATGGAGGCGGGGGAGGAGGAAGGAGACGGCGAGGGGGAGGAACCCCGGTGCGTCTTGGAGGCGCAGGCGGCGGGGCGGCATTCTCCTTGAGCCTCTCACAAATGGCGAAGCGGCAGACAGGGCACAGCCCATGGTTCTTCACCCAGGGGACAATGCAGTCCTCATGAAACATGTGGTTGCAGGGAGTGAGAGTGACCATTTCTCGGGCCTCGAAATCTTCCAGGCAAACCGCGCACCTCTTCCAGTTCTCGTCTTTGTCCTTTGACGCCTCCTGCGTCTGTGCGGTGTGGTTCCTGTCCCTGAAGTAGAGGTTTGGGAGAGGAGTTGCAGGGTTGTAAATTTCTTTCCTGAGCTTAGCTAACACCTTGTTCTGCTCGTCTGTCGTTAGCTTGGACTCGTTGGTCGAGGACTGAGGACTATCATCTTCGGGCTGCTGCATGAACATCCGAAAAGGAGGAGGAGGAGAGCGAGAAGGAGGAGACTGATCCATTCGAGCCAATTGAGTTTGCCAAGCATTTGCTGACACGCTGTCTTCAAGAACAACAACTCGGATTGGGGGGCGTGGCGGGGCTGGTGGCCTATTTCCTGATTGAACGCTGCAATTTGGTTACCATATCACGTTACGATTGAACTCACAAGATCACAGTTGGTTCAAAATTCAAATGGTGCTAGCCATGAAGAAGTGTTTTGTGATGAGCAAAAGTGCTTAAACTATCATTGAAACCATAGACTAGCAATCAAATGTTCTGCAGAGAATTGCATATGGAACTAATAGCAACTAACCTGTTGAATCTGAGAGGCGCTCCTATGGGTCTCCTTGGATTTGGCAACCTTCGAGGATAGCCTGGGTCCTGGCTCGGGAAGGACTGCGTGCAAATGTGCAACAAGAAACGAGGTTAGAGGCAGAAGCCTATTATTCACGGGCAAAACATACATAGAGGTGAAGGATGGGCTTACTGGAGACTCTTCCCAGTGAGGTAATCGGGTTTGAATTCTGTTCCGGTTGTACTGATTCGCAGGCTCGTCTAGCTGAGAGTGATGAAATCCAGGTTGCGTTCTGTTCCAGTTGTACTGATTACCAGGCTCTTCAACCGGATAAGAACGATGAAATCCAGGCTGCGATCTGTTCCAGTTGTACCGACTAGGAAGGCCATTGACGCTCTCAAACTCATCTCTCTGCACATATCTCTGAACCTGATCTGGCATATAGTCATAATAATGGCCACTCCCGCCCCCGCTACTGCTGCTCATGTTTGGGGCTCTTCTCGACGAAAACAGATGAAGAATTTGGTTGGGACTCTTAGGCACAAACTCAAACCATTGTTTATTAGGTTCTAGCTGAAAAGATATTCCTTTTTGAATGAAAAGACTGTCCTTTTGTGGTGGCCAATTTCTGGAACAAGAGACCATCAAAGTAGATATCAAGCAAAGAATCCAATTCCAAATCTATTATTGTCACTGCAGTGTGTAAAAGGCATCAAGAATTTCTTAGCTTATTAATAGATGAAGATTCCAAATGCATTTAAAATAGTGTGCTAAAGGGTGAAATTCACATATTTTGCCTAGCTTCATATGACTAAATTCTCAATTCAATCCTCACCACACAATAGGCAGATCAAGAAGCATATTTCCCCATCCCGACAAACCAAAGTGTTGCGTGTGGAAGATAAAAATTGCAGGTAATTCTGTTTCTTTATGGCTCTACGCTATACAGGATAAACGGTTGAAAGGAAAACACAACAGTGTTGAGGCATATAAAGGAAAACAGAATCTACAAACACCTTATGTAGCAGCGCAAGCCAAAATGTAAGGCGGTTATAGTAAACCTATTTCAACAAGACTGATAAACTTACTTTTGTCAGTTTTGTGCCATCAGGTAGCGGGTATTTCAGTATTTCTCTGACCACAAAGTGTAGCCTATTGTTATAGACTAACACTTGTGGCAAACGACTCCCGGCTCTAAAACGCTAAGGAGTCAGGATATTCTCTCTTTCGCCGTTTCACCAGAAATCCTTACAGCTGCACACCCCATCTCTGAAATGATGAAACCGGCTTGCATCCCTCACGGTTATTTCTCTTTTTGTGATGGTGGTGATGTATTTCAGTGCAGTATGGCAGTCAACACAGACCCGCAAATTCTTGGTGACAAGAATGGGCTTGCTGGGTTTAAGATTAAGCAACGCAAACGCAACAGCAAGCTTCTCGCTGTGATAAAGAAGAATTTGCTCTTTCTCCTCTTCTTCAACATCTTGGTACACAAAATCAAATTCTGACCTATACCCTAATTTTTTCATCTCGAAAGACAGTTCGTTTAGTTTTTCATTGATTTTGGCCGACTGTGGGTGAGACTGATCCCCACCAACGAATGCATGGACATTACCATTTACTTCAACCCAACTACACCCGGGGCTCTTCTTAAAGCCTGAATCCTTCTGCACGATTCTAATATGAGCAGCATCATCCCATCTCCCTGCAGTACTATATAGGTTCGATAAAAGAACAAAATTACCCGGACTTTCTGGCCCTAAGCTATGAATTTTATTTGAAACTTCTTCTGCAAGTTCAATATTTCTATGGATTCTACAAGCTGCAAGCAAAGCACTCCATACGCGGACATCAGGCTCGAATGGCATTGCTTGGACTAAACTGTAGGCCTCGTCGAGAAGATCAGCACGGCCCAAAAGATCCACCATGCATAAATAATGGTCCATCCTCGGAACAATCTTGAATTCTTCACACATGGTATGGAACCAATGCTTCCCTTCGGCAACGAGACCTGAGTGGCTGCAAGCAAATAAGAGACTGATGAAAGTAATCTCATCTGGTTTTTGGCCTACAGTCAACATATCATTGAACACTAAAATTGCTTCTCTTCCACGGCCATGAATTCCATATCCAGAAATCATTGCATTCCACGAGACAACATCTCTTGCATACATCCTCTCAAAAACAAGCCTAGCCAATTCAACCTTACCACACTTTGAGTACATGTCAATTAGGGCATTACAAATTGAAACATCTGTCATGAATCCATGGACTATGGAGTAACCATGGCCACAAACTCCATACTGTAGAGCAGCTAACTGTGAACAAGCTGGCAAGAATCCCATCATGGTTGAGAGATCTGGCGCAACACGAGAACGTTGCATCTTCTGAAAAAACCGTAGAGCTTCTTCTGCATTACCATTTTGCACGCACCCTGAAATTATAGCACTATATGAGACAGAATCAATCAAATGCATATCCTCAAATAACCTCATTGCGTCATCTATCCTCCCACACTTTGCATACATAGAAAGAAGTGTGTTGCTAACCATTAGATCCAAAAGAGATCCCATCTTAACAGTTTGGCAATGTATCCATTTCCCTCTCCTCAGATCAATTAGCTTAGCACAAGCTCGAATGACTGTCGCAAGCATAACAGAGGAAAGACTGAAATTGCATTCCAGCCTCATCTTCTCAAACAGCTTCAAACCCATTAGTGCAGAATCACACGCTATGCACGCCCCAATCATTGCACTCCACGTGATTTCATTCTTGAAACTCATTGAACCAAAAATCCTCCATGCATAATCCAACTGCTTACATTTTCCATACACATCCAGAATCCCAGTATCAAGAACTACATCTCCAACAAAACCCCTTCTCAAACAATGCCCATGCACACCCTTCCCTTCTCTCAGCTTCTTTCCCTCCCCAATTGCTGGCAGCACGGCTACCATAGTTGAAGAATTGGTATCCAACCCGGATTTCTGCATTTCCAGGACCAAGCTCCTCATATCCCCATACAAACCATGCAAAGAACATCCAGCAATCAATGCATTCCACGCCACAGTATCTCTCTCAAGCATTCCATCAAACACCTCCCGTGCATCAACCAAACACCCGCACTTCACGTAAAAATCAACCAAAGCAGTGCAAACATAAACATCATTCCCAAAACCCTGCCTTTCCGCATCTTCATGAATCCTCACCCCATTCTCCAAATCCTGCAGCCCCGAACAAGCCTTTAACACAAAAGGATACGTGTATTTGGTGGGCCTAACTCCACACTTCATCATTTCATAGTACAACTCAACGGCTCCCTCAAGCGGTCCATCCCAAGCATAGGCTCTGATCATTTGGTTCCACAAGATAGATTTTTCCCTCCTAATCGGGCTCGGAATTGAATTAAAAACGCGCCGAGCCAGCTCAAGTCTTCTGCATGAGATATAGAAACGGGTAAGCTTGTCGAGAAGGATTGAACTATTGGTGAAACAATGATCGTGTTTAACAATGGCTTGATGAATTGCTTTGCCTTGCGCAAGCGCCTTCGACTCTATAGAGGCTTCGAGGAGTTCTATGCAAGCGTAATGGTCTATTCTGAAAACCGGACATCTCTGCTGAACTATACGCCTCGCCGCCACGCAAGACATCCTTCCTTCTTCCTCGAGGAAGCAAAAAGTCGCGTTCTTGAACGTAAAGGAAAAAATTTTAAAGAAAAAAGGGTTAAATGTGTTAAAGGTGAAAACATAAAGGACTAAATTGGAAGGAATAAATGTTAAAAAATGGATATATTTGACCCTTATTCCATATTGAAACGAGGTTAAACCCTAGCCTTATTGTCGGGTCGGGTATGCATTCGAGTGCGAACCCCAGAAGTTCATAATACTTTGTTCAAATTTGATTTAAAAATCATCAAATCATCCACTGCAGCTTCAACATTCAGGAATGTGAAAAAGCAGAAAGACAACACTCTAGGTACGCAGCTTGAATTTGGCATTCAAAAAAAATTGATCTTTTTTTTTAAATTTTTTATTTTTTAGAACAAAATTTGATCTTTTTCTAATTCTTGGAGTTTCAATTTTGGAACTTTTACTGGTTTTTCTTTCTGTCATGTGCTTAGAAGTCAACTAATTGAAGACAATGGTGTAATTAGGGTTCTAAAGACACCTTTTTGAACACCAGATGATTCATGTTTTATTGGAGAACTTGTCTATATCTTTGTGCCATGTGTGTCTCTTCAGTTCTGTATTTCTGTGTAGGAATAATTATTTAGTAGTGTGAAAACAAAACTATAACAAATTGTTGGTACCAATCTGCAGATAGTTTCTTTCAAGGCCAGACTTCATTCCAGAAAGCCACATTGTCCACACTAGTTTATGTCAACCCTCACGGGTAGCTTAGTTGGTTCTAGGCAGTAGATTGTGAGCAAGGAAACATAATCGAGCCTTGGCAACCGTTGGTGGGCACTTGACACTGGTCATCCCCCACCTAATGGGCTGCTGAGTCACCATAATTTACCTCTCCACTATCCTGTCGGGCCAGGGTGTAGGGGCCTTGGGGGCGAGGGAATTTTTCCTTTTGTGGGCAAGACCAGAATTCTTCCCAAAGGGATGTAAAATTGGGCTTTTTTTTAAAGACTTTGAAATGCTTTTTAATGTTCTTCACTGGATTGGTCTTTATGTTTCTTTACAGTGAAATTATGGTTATTTGGAATTTTTGTGGATGCAGAAGGTTGCTTTGCCATGGAGAGCTCAGGTGATGCAAAGGATGACACTTTAGAGACCTCTATATCAAGGGAACCAAGCCATTCTTTAGCATCTCATGGTACAAAATTTGTAGATGGTGTTCTTAAGGGTGAAAACGAAGTCTGCTTGGAGAACTTTCGTATGGATAAACATGTTTTCTACAAGTTGTGTGATATGGTAAAA
Organism: Ipomoea trifida; assembly: GCA_003576665.1. Lineage (NCBI taxonomy): Eukaryota > Viridiplantae > Streptophyta > Magnoliopsida > Solanales > Convolvulaceae > Ipomoea > Ipomoea trifida. The sequence continues at coordinate 1,971,685 of CP025654.1, forward strand.
GCAAGGGGCCTCTTACGTCACACGAATAGAATCAAGATCGAGGAGCAAGTAGCTATATTTATGTTCATTCTTGGTCGCAATCTGAGAACCCGTGCAGTTCAAGAGCTTTTCAAATATTCAAGCGAAACCATAAGTCGCCATTTTAACAATGTTTTGAATGCAATCATGACCATTTCACTGGATCTCTTTAAGCCTCCAGGGTCTGATATTCCACCAGAAATTCAGGACGATCCTCAATTTTATCCGTATTTTAAGGTAAATAGCTTCGTTTTGCTTGTATCGTCTACTATGATCAACTACAATGATCCTTACATGTTACAACAATCGAAGCATATGCTCCATTTCAACTAATAGTTGAATTGCACATTTATGTTTATATATTATATGCTCAACAACAACCGTTTATCAGGATTGTGTTGGGGCAGTTGATGGCATACATTTCCCTGTGACAGTAGGTGTTGATGAACAAGGGCCTTTTCGGAATAAGAATGGCGTTCTCTCGCAACATGTTATTGCAGCGTGCTCTTTTGATATGAAATTCCATTATGTATTAGCTGGTTGGGAAGGTTCAGCACCAGATATGCGAGTTCTAAATTCTGCTCTGACAAGACGGAATAAGCTTCAAGTGCCTGAAGGTATGCCTTTGGAAACATGAATATTATGAATCTGCAAAACTGGAATGAGATGTTTGAAATTTGTCTGTCTTACTTTTTAGTGATAAGAAATTTATTAATGGGTTTCAGGTAAATACTACTTAGTGGATGGTAAATATGCAAACATCCCAGGTTTCATCGCTCCGTATCCTGATTCTTCTTACGCCTTTCTTGAATTCGACGGTGGCTTCCTTCATCAAGATGCCAAGAAGCTCTTTAACCATCGACACTCTTTGCTGCGAAGTGTTACTGCCCGCACTTTTGAAGCACTGAAGATGCGTTTTCCCATTTTGATGGCCGCTCCTTCTTACCCTCTGCAAACACAGGTGAAGCTCGTTGTAGCAGCATGCGCGATACACAACTTCATCCGCGAGGAGAATCCAGAAGACTGGATCTTTAAAATCTACGATCAGGAAGCGGGATTGGCACAGGAGGATCCAACGCCACCTTTGGAAACCGAGCAGCAACAGATGCCTATTGAGACACAGGTTTTGAACATTCCATTTGAAACCGAGCATTTAGAACAGGTTTCTCAGTTGCGAGACTCTATTGCATCTGATATATGGAATGACTATTTATACACAAATGATTTTCCTTCTGTTTAGTCTGTTCATAGTGATTAACATTGTTCTAAACTGAAATGAATTCTCACATTAAATCTTGCCTGTCCAAAGCAAATCGTTTATTTTTATATATATAGAGAAGGGTAGATTCAGTCTGCAGTAAACATTACATAGTACAGAATACATAGAAATTTGATTCAAGACTACAGATTAGTGGATTTTCGGGAACTGGGAAGAAGCATATTAAAGCTTGTGCATAATTAGAGGAGCACCATGCTGAGGTTGAGTGGTCACCCTTGAAAATGGAGCGTGTGCGTAAGAAGGAGAAAGCTCAAACGAGAAGCGTTGCAGAATCATAGCCATAGCCATTTTAGCTTCTACCATAGCAAAGTTTTGACCAATGCATACTCGAGGTCCCCCGCTAAATGGGAAAAATACTTGTTTACCATTTGTCGCCTTCATTATACCTTCCCTGAACCTCTCTGGTTTGAACTCTTTGGCATCTTCGCCCCAGATCTCACTGTCAACATGCATCAAGAGTGTAGGCAACATCAGCATTGTCCCTTGTGGCAGAACTATTTCTCCTAGTTTAGTTTCCTCAACGGTCCACCTAACTATGTCAATTATTGGCGGGTATAGCCTTAAAGACTCGTACAGAATCATTGTCAACTGTAAAGAGGATATCACATAAGGTTATCAAGACGAGCATTACTGTCGGTGAGCATAAATATAATATCTAAACATAAATATGCAGTCCAACTATCAGCAGCTTAGGCTTTTAGTTGGATGGAGCCTATGCTTCAATTGCAAAAGGTCGAGCATAAATATAATATATAAACATAAATGTGCAGTCCAACTATCAGCTTAGGCTTTTAGTTGGATGGAGCACATGCTTCAATTCTGTCAACTATGTATGACTTGGATTGATGTGGTGTCTAGAATACTTACAACTTTAAGGCTATTCAATCCTTCGAAATCTGGTTCCTGATCCCCGAAAACCTGCAACACCTCTTCTCTAGCTCGCGCCTGCCAATCTTGGAATCTGCAAAGGAGAACCATAGTCCACACCAGCATCACCGAAGTAGTCTCCTGCCCTGCAAAGTAGAACAGCTTGCACTCCTCAATGACATCTTCGATGCTCATTCCGAATTCCTTCCCCCCCTGCTGTCTGATTTCTTGTAAGTTGGTTTCCAGTAATATGCCCAATAAGTCATCATTGTTCGTCTCCCCACTCTGCATCGCCTTCATTCTCTTGTCTATAATACCCCGGATTGATGAGTTCACTTCCTTCTCAATGGCATTCATTCTTCTGTTCCTCTTAGTTGGCACAAATCTGCACTAACCTTACTAGTTAATGATAATTCATATACTATCTATGCATATTATGTGACAGTGTTTGTTATGTTACCTCCATCCAGGTACATAAACTTGACGAAAAGCTTCTATGACGAGCGTGGCCTGTTCTCTCTGGAGTTCAAAGATCCTCTTTCCTTCTTCATAGCTGCTCCCAAACGCCGTTCGAGAAATCACATCACAGGTTAGGCCTTGCAGATCAGGCCACACATCCAGTTCACAAGCTCCTTTTCCTGAGACAATCCCTTCCCACTTTCTCATCATTTCACAGCAGCTTTGCAAGAATGCCGGTTGCATAAGCTGTTGCAAGAGTTGTAACAGTTAAAATGCTATCAAGTTTTCTTTTTTTCCTTTTTGAGTGACGAGAAAAACTAGCAGCCACTATCCGAGGATGACTGGGTAAACCCAGTCTTGTAACTTAGCCACCACTATCCCAGGTAACGGGGTAAATACAGCCTTGTGACCTAGCTAACAATGACCTAGCCAACAAATTAAGGATCACAATAAAGTAAACTAGTCTAAATTGTCAATAACTGACAGACTCAAAAAGGCCAATAAGCTCCTCCTGTTAGGAATCGAACTTATAGCCTTGATCACAATGAAGTAAACTAGCCTAAATTGTCAATAACTGACAGACTCAAATCAAGAAGGCTAATAAGCTCCTCCGGTTAGGAATCGAACTTATAACCACGTAGTTACCAAGTCAACTAACCAACTTGAAGGGTTATCTCAAAATATTATCAAGTTGACTGTAAGTTGAGAAACATCAAACATACATACCTTTAGCTTCTCTGTATAGAAGGCAGGATTGAGTAATCTTCTGTGTTTTGCCCACTGATCTTTCTCATAGTTGGCCAGTCCTCTTGCCAGCTTCATGCCTAGTGGGTTGGTCCTAGCCTTCTGATACTGATAAATTTTGTTTAAAACCTCCTTTATTAGCTCAGGATCCCTGATTAACACCATAGGCGTTGGACCCATCCATACATAACAGCTTTTACCTGCAAAAGATCATAGCTTTTAGCTTCATTTAATTGAATTGAAGTCTGGGATGGATGGAATTCACAGCAGAAGGATAAAAGCAAGGAAAACATACCATATTTGTTGACATGCAGAACATAATATGGAATGACTCTTGGGGCTATGTGGTCGTCGGAGAGATTCATGGGCTTGGAAATGGCGTCATTAGTCATCTTTGCAAGTTCTTTCATGTCGCCGGAGAGGATTCTGTAAGGGTTTCCTTTGAGGCATTGCTGTTTTAGGCACTTCTCGAGCTTCTTCGGCTTAAACCACACCCAACCCAACACTCCCCATGCGTATACCAACAAACCCACTGAAAAACACACTCCCAGTAGGGTGTATATCACCTCCATTGTCTCCGGCGAGGCAATCGGAACTGTGGGTTTTCTTGATTTCACGGCGGGGGTTATATAGAGAGCTAAGAGGGGTGTGAGGACGTGGCAGGGATGACGACGGTGGTGATAATGACTCGAAACTGATTCGTCCAAGTTTCGGTTCCCTTCCATTCTGTCCTTTTAATCTTTTATCACTTTCATTTTGCAAAAAATGTCTCCTTTGTGTAGGTACAATCCTGACATTTTCACTTTTTTTAGAAGTGATGTTAAATAATTTGATATTTATAAAAAGGGATAAGGGTCAAACAAGTTTTTTAACTTGTTCAAAATATGTAATTAAGTTTGAGGAAAGTGCAATTCATCCTGTTTCACCACTTATAGCAATTTGCAACTTGCAAGTATAACTATCAAGTAATTACTATATTGGATGACACTTCATGTCTTTCTTGCTTATTTGGATGTCTAAGACATTTGTATTATTATTAGAGTAATCTTAGATTTCTTTCTTAGGTTGTGTTTGGAAACCCGAAAAATAATTTATGGAAATCATTTTTTGGATTTTCAGTGTTTGGCTAGAGGGAGAAAATGGAAGTCAATGGAAAATAAGAAAAATGACTTCTCTTTTTTTGGAAAGTAATTTTCCATTTGCAGCAGTGGAGCAACAAATCACCCGTCACCACCGTTGTCACCACCATCATTATATATTTTAAACATTTAAAATAAAAAATAATTATGCTCATTTTCTAAGAAAAAATGAACCAAACCTACCAAAATAATTTTTCAGAACGTAATAAAAAACTAGTAAAAAAATGCTTTCTGAAAAATAACTCATTTTTCAAAAAATATTTTCAAAATGTCATTTTCCTACAGACCATTATTTTTCTTATCAATCCATCTCTTATGATGGTGTGCAGCATTATTTAATTAGTTATTAAATTCTTTTTTAATTAGTGGTAGGACAGCTAACTCACAGACACCCAATGAATGAAAGTCACATCATGAGGAGAATACGAGAGGGGAAATTTAGGAGTGGTTCAGAGCCATTATTCTTCTCATTAAATATTATTTTCCTTCTATTCATAGTGATTAACATTGCTCTAGACTGGAATGAATTCTCACATTAAATCTTGCATGTCCAAAGCACATCATACATTTATTTGTTTATACACAGAGAAGGGCAGATTCAGTCTGCAGTAAACTTTCCAAAGTACAGAAAATATAGAAATTTGGCTCAAGCCTACATATTGGTGGATTTCTGAGAACTGGGAAGAAGCATATCAAAGCTTGTGCATAATCAGAGGAGCACCATACTGAGGTTGAGTGGTGACCCGCGAAAATGGAGCGTGTGCGTAAGAAGGAGAAAGCTCAAACGAGAAGCGTTGCAGAATCATAGCCATAGCCATTTTAGCTTCTACCAAAGCAAAGTTTTGACCAATGCATATTCGAGGCCCCCCGCCAAATGGGAAGAATGCTTGTTTGCCGTTTGTTGCCTTCATTATCCCTTCGCTGAACCTCTCGGGGTTGAACTCTTTAGCGTCTTCGCCCCATATGTCAGTGTCGAGATGCATCAGGAATATCGGTAATGACAGCATTACCCCCGGTGGCAGAACCATTTCTCCTAGCTTCGTTTCCTCTATGGTCCTCCTAGCTAGTCCACCTGCTGGCGGGTATAGCCTTAAAGACTCGTACAAAATCGTTGTCATCTGTAAGGAGGATAAGACAAGATCGAACGAGGTCCAAGATGAGCACTAGGCCACTAGCTATTGTCAACCATGTATGAAATGAATATTACTTACAACTTTAAGGTTATTCATTCCTTCGAAATCTGGTTTCTTATCCCCGAAAACCTGCAACACCTCTTCCCTAGCTCGGGCTTGCCAATCTGGAAATCTGCTGAGTAGAATCATAGTCCACACCAGCATTGCAGAAGTAGTCTCCTGCCCTGCAAAATAGAACAGCATGCACTCGTCGATAATCTGTTCAATGCTCATCCCAAATTCCTTGTTCCCCTGCTGTCTGATTTCTTGCAAGTTGGATTCCAGTAATACGCCCAATAAATCATGCTTGTTCGTCTCCCCAGCCTGCATCGCCTTCATTCTCTTCTCTATAATAACCTGGATAGACGATCTCACTTCGTTCTCAATGGCGCTCATTCTTCTGTTCCTCTTAGTTGGCACAAATCTGCAGTAAACTAATCACAAGTTAATGAAAACTAAACCACAAACTTTCATTTCTACACCCTATCGACCTATCGTCTCACTCACAGTCCTTGTTATTTTACCTCCATCCAGGTATATAAACTTGACGCACAGCTTCCATGAAGTGCATTGCCTGTTCTTTCAGAAGCTCAAAGATCCTCTTTCCTTCTTCATAGCTGCTCCCGAAAGCTGTTCGAGAAATCACATCACAGGTCAGGCCTTGAAGGTCAGGCCACACATCCACCTCACAAGATGATGATCCTTTTCCATAGACAATCCCCTCCCACTTGCTCAGCATTTCAGAGCAGCTTAGCAAGAATGCAGGTTGCATAAGCTGTTGGTTGCAATTCAAGAACTCTATCAGTTAAAATATTATCTAGTCCAGTGGTGCATGTCACATTTTTCATTATATAGTGATGCAAGTTTAATAGTTCAATCATGGTCATTTTGTGGTTCATAACGCAACAACTCCCACCTTATCAAAGCATATTTAAACCTGTTTGGTAAAATAGTTAGCTTATCAGCCCATTTTGACTTATTTGCCCATTATTAGTTTTCTACAAACAGCTAATATTATCAATTCATCTAATGACTATCAGCTAACAAACAATCATTTACCAAACAGAGTCTTAGACTATTCGTCCTAGGCTATTTGAGGCTAGGATCTAGGCTAGTAAGCCACTCCACTTTTACACCATCAATTCCACAAGACAACAAACTACAATGGAATTTGTTGGTTAAGCATATAATATATAAACATAAATGTGCAGTCTAACTATCATACTAGACTTAAAATACTTATCCAATAGCTAGATGTATAATAGGTGTATGAAATATGAATACTTGAGAAATATTACACACACCTTTAGCTTCTCTGAATAGAAGGCAGGATTGATTATTCTTCTGTGTTTTGCCCACTGCTCTTTCTCATAGCTCACAATTCCCCGTACCAACTTCCTCCCCAGTGGATTGTTCTTAGGCTTATGAAACAGATCATATTTGTTCAAAACCTCCTTGATTAGCTCAGGATCCCTGAGGAACACCATAGGCATGGGACCCATCCATACATAACAGTTTTTACCTGCAAAACATCATTGAATTTAACAGAATCCTGTGATGGATGAAATTCACAGCAGAATGGGAAGAATGAAAAGAAAAATACCATATTTGTTAGCGAGGTGAACAAAATACGGGATGACTCTCGGGGCTACGTTATCCGATAGAGCCATGGGCTTGGAAATGGCGTCACTCGTCATCTCCGCGAGCTCTTTCATGTCGCCGGAGAGGATTCTGTAAGGGTTTCCTTTGAGGCCTTGCTGTTTTAGGCACTTCTCCAGCTTTTTCGGCTTAAACCACACCCAACCCAATACTCCCCATGCGTACGCCAATAAACCCACTGAAACGCACACTCCCAGTAGGGTGTATATCACCTCCATCTATCTCCGTCGAGGTCGCCGGAACTGTGGGCGTTCTGCCGTTCTTGATTTCACGATGGGTGTTATATTGCGAGATTGTTGTGTGGACGCGTCAGTGATGACGACGGCGATAAAGCCGATAATTACTCGAAATTTATCCGTCCAACTGTGGGTCCCATTTTATTTTATTTTGTCCTTTTATCTTGGAAAATGTTACTTTCTGATGTGATATATTAATTACTTTCGTGTATAAGAGCATCCTCATCAATGGGGTTATTTCACGGTATAATAGGAGTTTTTGTAATGTGATTAACAAAGAGAAAATGGGGAGGGATGAAAAAAAATAATAAACAAATCTAATTTAAAAACAAAAAAAAAAAATGGATGTCAGGCGCGCCCCAGGCGTGCCCCAGGCGCGTGCAGTGCGCACTTGTTGCGCCTGACACGAGTCAGGCGCAACAAGCAAAGGGCTTCTTTGGTACAGAGTTACTGTACCAATATTTTGTATTTGTAGGAGGTGTTTTTTTTTCTCTTTCCTAGCCCTTCTCTCCTCCACTTGGATGCTACTGTACTAATATCCTTGCATGAGCCACTGGTAAGAATGCCCTAAGAGCAGCCAGCAGCCTCAATTTTTTTTTTTTTGTAGGTAAAAGTCTATCTCATTATTCACTACGTCACCCAATCTTAAAAAGGATTTTCCCGCAAATTATATTGTGGACCATGATCATAACTGATACTGCAGTTGTGTTGAAAGAATACTGCAGTTGTGTTGAAAGGAAACTGCAGTTGCACAAAACAGAGACCGTTATCCGTTCAACACAACTACAGTATACTTTCAACACAATTGCAGTATCTTTTCAACACAACTGCAGTATCCGTTCAACACAACTGCAGTTCCAGATGGACGACACGGCCTCTGTTCCGCGCAACTGCAGTTCCCTTTCAACACAACTGCAGTATCAACCATGACCCATGATACTATGGTCCATGGTATAACAACTGGGATTTTCCACGTTAATTTTAAGTTTTTTATAGACACACAATTTTACTACCATATTTTAAATTATTTTTTTATTGATTTAAAATTTAAAATTAAATTAATTAAAATAAACATACCTACATTTAATTGAAATAAATAATAATTATAAAATTAAAATTAATTGCTTTAAAAGTAAACTAAAAACTTGTTAACAAAAATTAAAGTATATAAATAAAACAATAAAAAAAAACAAAACTGAAATTAAAAAGCAAAAAAAAAGTAAAATATAAAAATAATTTGAATAAGATGAATGTAAAATTACATAATTTTATCACTATTATTACAAATAAATTATAAAAGATAATATAAATAATTAATTTATTTTGTATAAATAAAAATGTAAAATATGAAAATAATTTGAAATGTATTAGTACTATATATATATATATATATATATATATATTATTTAACGATAAAAGAAAGGAAAATTGAAAAAAAAAAAGTGAAAAGAAATTGTGATTGTATAAGTATGAATGCACAGTACATAATTTAACACCGAATCTTATTACACCAACAGATTTTTTAAATTCTTGTTAAAATCTTGCACCAACACTATTTAAAAATAATTAATTTGAATGACATTTTTATTATTTTTATAATAGTTCCAGTAACTTGACCATTCCTAAGTATGGATTTCAATCAATTCGTGGTTGCCTGTATTTACGTGCAAAAGAAGAATTATGTACTAAAATAGTGGACAACAACCTATTCAATAATGAACGCACATACGTACACCACATGCAAACAATTTTATATTTTGACTAAATGGTGAGGATTTCAACCACTCAAATCACTCACTATACATATAGCATGTTATTAGAAGAAATTTAAAAACCAGTCTCATTTATTTTTATTTTATAAACAAAAAAAAAATGTAGTGACATTCTATAATTTTATTTTTTTAAAAATTTTTAAAATAAAATTTTTTACATTATAGAGTGTAATTTTTAATAACATAGAATGCATTTTTTAATAAAAGAAAAATACTAGTAAAAAGCGAACTAATAAACTAAACTAAAAGGCGAACACTAAACTAAATTAAAAAAAAAAAAAACTAAACTATAAATTATAAAAGGTATTCTAAAATGCACTACATTTTCAAATTGACAAAAAATACACCACATAATATAAATTATTTTAGTGTAGGACTAAAAAATGGAGTAAAAATATGCTGAAAATATTTTTTTGGTTTAAAATTTGGTGCAGAATTTGATATTTGAGTTGGAGATGTCTAACTTCCTCCGTTGCATATGACCCATTCTAGTTTTCATGGTTGAGCATTTATCTTTTCTAGAAGAACTAATGAGTTTTTATTTTGTTGACTCTGTTTGGCAGAGCTTATTTAGGAGCTTATAGCTTATTTTAAGCTACTAATAAGCTATAAGCTTTGTTTGGTAATGTTCTCAAAATAAGCTAGTAGCTTAAAATAAGAGCTTATTTTGAAACGCTGCTTGGGGTAGCTTTTCAAAATAAGCTAGTAGCTTTTTAACTTTTTTCCATCTTTATCTTTATTATTTTAAATAAATGACATCCTTTATCCCTCTCAATTAAAACCCTTTTGACATTTTCTTTTCATTATGTTTGGTTGTAATTTCAGTTTGATATTTATGTTTGAACATTAATTTTTGTATGAACTAATCTTATGAATTATAAATATTTGTTTTTACTTTAATTTATATATTTTCAAATATATATATGTTCTTACTTTATATTTTATTTAAATATATTGATTTCATTATTTTATATTTTAATATATAAACAAACCTATTTAAATTTAAAATTATTTAAATTGTATGAGATGTCCTTTTTAGTCTTTTTACATTTATCATCTTATCAAAAAGCTAATTTTACCAAACACTTTTGAGCATAACAGCTCTTCAGCTTTCAGCTTCGAGCTTATAGCTTTTCAGTTTTCAGCTACTTTTCAGCTTTCAGCTACCTTTTCAGCTAGGTTTGCCAAACATAGCCGTTGTCTATAACTGACTTGTTCAAACCAATAATGTCAATAGGTCGCTCATGTTGAGTGTAAATTTTGTAATTTTATTATTATCAACAATCTCACCAATTTAATTGAAGAAGATGACCCGCTTACATCATTATCATATAATCTTAGAGGGATGATATACACAAAATAAATTTGAAATATTATACTCCGTAACTTTTAATTCAACAGCTCAATTAATTTGTCCAAGTTAACCAAGTTATGGAGTATCCCAAATGTTCATTTCAATCATACGTCATTGTCGTTATTTACTATGGAGTACAATAGTAGACAACAACTTGTTCATTGCCCAATAAATGAATGCATAATGCACACTCCACGTACACCACATACATGCAAAATAATGCATAATGCACACTCCACGTGTCCACATGCAAATAATTTTTATCTTTTGACTAAATAGTGAGGTTGTCAACCAATCAAATACCTCACTATACATATAACATGTTTCTAGAAAAAATAAAAAATAAAAACAATTTTAGTCATTTATTTGATAAAATCTAATAGATTTTTAATTCGTAATTGAGAATAAAATATGGTGACATTTTTTTTAAAATTTTAAAAATGTAATGTTTAATACTATAGAGTGCAATTTTTAATAATGATGGATTTAATTAATTCGAGGGTCCGAATTAATAAACCCGATAAATAATACTAGTAGTAAATAGTAAATGGATAAAGAAGATGAATAAAACGAGCTACTACAAGATAATGTAATGCTATTACAATGATAGAGTAGGACAATGAGTGAGAATATAATGTCTAAACAAGACAAATAAAATGCCTTTTATATTGGCAAGTCACTTAACCGTCCCCACCAAAAAGGGATTGTTATAACCAACTTGAATCGCGCGCCCTGAACCCACCTTTGATCGAGTCACGATACCAACCTGGGATCCGTGACCCAGTCGAGGTTCAAGGTGCGGCACCAGCCACAACCTAAGGCCGAATTGAGGTCCAAGGTCGACACAGGGTTGGCACCAGCCACGACCTAAGGCCAAAACCGAGGTCCAAGGTGCTGACCCGGGGTCGGCCTCGGCCCCGGCGCAAGCCCACCAAAAGTCACATAGCACCGACCCAGGGTCGGCACTCGAGTCGTGGCCTAAGTGGAGCTCGCTTTCGGGTCCGAGTTCGCTCCGCTCTTCCGGGCCGATTTGCACTGCACCACTTCCTAATATATCTATCAAATAATATAGAATAATACATTATTAAATAAATCCTAAAATCTAAACAAATAAACTAAACCCTAAGGTGTTGCCAATGTCTCGTGGCAGTCCATAGAGATTAACATTGCTCTAAACTCTTGCAAAAAAAAAAAAACATTGCTCTAAACTGGAATGAATTCTCACATTAAATCTTGCATGTCCAAAGCACATCATACATTTATTTGTTTATACACAGAGAAGGGCAGATTCAATCTGCAATAAACTTTCCACGGTACAGAACATATAGAAATTTGGCTCAAGCCTACATATTGGTGGATTTCTGAGAACTGGGAAGAAGCATATTAAAGCTTATGCATAATTAGAGGAGCACCATACTGAGGTCGAGTGGTCACATGCGTATATGGAGCGTGTGCGTAAGAAGGAGAAAGATCGAACGAGAAGCGTTGCAGAATCATAGCCATTGCCATTTTAGCTTCCACCAAAGCAAAGTTTTGACCAATGCATATTCGAGGCCCCCCGCCAAATGGGAAGAATGCTTGTTTGCCGTTTGTGGCTTTCATTATCCCTTCGCTGAACCTCTCTGGGTTGAACTCTTTAGCGTCTTCGCCCCATATGTCAGTGTCGAGATGCATCAGGAATATCGGTAATGACAGCATTACCCCCGGTGGCAGAACCATTTCTCCTAGCTTCGTTTCCTCTATGGTCGTCCTAGCTATTTCAGCTGCTGGCGGGTATAGCCTTAAAGACTCGTATAAAATCATTGTCACCTGTAACGAGGATAGGACAATATATTCATCACGATGAGCCCTAGCTACTCTCAACCATGTATGAAATGGACATTACTTACAACTTTAAGGTTATTCATTCCTTCGAAATCTGGTTTCTTATCCCCGAAAACCTGCAACACCTCTTCCCTAGCTCGGGCTTGCCAATCTTGAAATCTGCTGAGTAGAATCATAGTCCACACCAGCATCGCAGAAGTAGTCTCCTGCCCTGCAAAATAGAACAGCATACACTCGTCGATAATCTGTTCAATGCTCATTCCAAATTCCTTGTTCCCCTGCTGTCTGATTTCTTGCAAGTTGGATTCCAGTAATACGCCTAATAAATCATGCTTGTTTGTCTCCCCAGCCTGCATCGCCTTCATTCTCTTCTCGATAATAACCTGGATAGATGATCTCACTTCGTTCTCAATGGCGCTCATTCTTCTGTTCCTCTTAGTTGGCACAAATCTGCAGTAAACTAATTACAAGTTAACGAAAACTAAACCACAAACTTTCATTTCTACGCCGTATCGTCTCACTCACAGTTCTTGTTATTTTACCTCCATCCAGGTATATAAACTTGACGCACAGCTTCCATGAAGTGCACGGCCTGTTCTTTCAGAAGCTCAAAGATCCTCTTTCCTTCTTCATAGCTGCTCCCAAACGCTGTTCGAGAAATCACATCACAGCTCAGGCCTTGAAGGTCAGGCCACACATCCAGCTCACAACAAGAAGATGATCCTTTTCCTGAGACTATCATCCCCTCCCACTTGCTCAGCATTTCAGAGCAGCTTAGCAAGAATGCAGGTTGCATAAGCTGTTGGATGCAATTCAAGAACTCTAGCAGTTAAAATATTATCTAGTCCAGAGGTGCATGTCTGCATTTTTCATTACATAGTGATGCAAGTCAATTGTTATACCATGGACTAGAGTTCATATTACATTGTGAACCCTGATACAAAAACTGTGTACCTTCAGTTAGCACATTCTATACTTACAGTTAGCGGTTTTTGACTTGATAATTGCTGACACATAATATGATAGCTACAAGTACAGAATCTGAAAATTATTTTTTGACCATTTGTCCTAGGCTAGTAGGCCACTCCACTTTTACACCATCTATAAGAAAATACTACTTGTACTCCCAACTTTTATTCTCTTTTACAAATTTTAGATATAGACAGTTTTTTCTGACCCAGAGGATGAAAATGTCCTATCTATGTTTGTCACATCAAGGAACATACGTAATTGATAGGGTAGAACTCCCATCTATATGTCCAAATAGAGTAAAAGACAATCTCTCTGCTATAATTCTACATCAATTCAACAAGACAACAAACTACTATGAAATGTGTTGAGCATATATAATATATAAACATAAATGTAGTATAACTATCCGCATTGAAATTGAAATAGAACACATGGCCACATGGGTCTAAATCTCCACGTCACCAGATAAAAAACACATTCTGTTATACTTATGCAATAGCTAGATGTATAATAGGTGTATGAATACTTGAGAAACATTACACAATACACACACCTTTAGCTTTTCTGAATAGAAAGCAGGATTGATTATTCTTCTGTGTTTTGCCCACTGCTCTTTCTCATAGCTGGCAATTCCCCGTACCAACTTCCTCCCCAGTGGATTGCCCTTAGGCTTAAGAAACAGATCATATTTGTTCAAAACCTCCTTGATGAGCTCTGGATCCCTGAGGAACACCATAGGCGTTGGACCCATCCATACATAACAGTTTTTACCTGCAAAACATCATTGAATTTAATAGAATTCTGGGAATGCATGAAATTCAGAGCAGAATGAGAAGCATACCGTATTTGTCTGCGAGGTGAACAAAATACGGGATGACTCTCGGAGCTACGTTATCCGATAGAGTCATGGGCTTGGAAATGGCGTCACTCGACATATTCGCGATTTCTTTCATGTCGCCGGAGAGGATTCTGTAAGGGTTTCCTTTGAGGCCTTGCTGTTTTAGGCACTTCTCCAGCTTCTTCGGCTTAAACCACACCCAACCCAACACTCCCCATGCGTACGCCAACAAACCCACTGAAACGCACACTCCCAGTAGGGTGTATATCGCCTCCATCTATCTCCGTCGAGGTCGCCGGAACTGTGGGCGTTCTTGATTTCACGGTGGGTGTTCTTATATTGTTGTGCGGAAGCGTCAGGGATGACGACGGCGATAAAGCCGATTAATTACTCAATTTATCCGTCCAACTGTGGGCCCCATTTTATTTTATTTTGTCCTTTTACCTTGGCAAATGTTACTTTCTGATGTACGGAGTAATTATCTTGTCCTTTTACCTTGGAAAATGTTAAGAGCAGCCAGCAGCCTCAATTTTTTTTTTGGGTAAACCCCTACCTCATTATTCACAATCTCACTCAATCTCAAAAACTTTTTTGCACGTTAATTTTAAATTTTTTAAGACACACAGTTTCACTATCATATTTTAATTATTTTTTTATTTAGTTTAAATTTATAATTAAAATAATCTAATTAATTAAAATTAACATACCTACATTTCATTGAAATGATAATTATAAAACTAAAATATTAAATGCTTAAAAATTAAAATTAATTGTTTAAAAAGCAAACTAAAATCTTGTTAACAAAAATTAAAATATATAAATAAAACAATACCGAAATTAAAAAGCTATAAAATAAAAAAATATATATATAGAGCGCGCGCCCGCTGGCACAAATGTGTCTCCACACACTTTTTTTTTTTTTAATTTTTATTCTCATTCGAAAACTATGTTTTGTAAGGATAAAAATTTCTCTAAAAACCTCCATTCCCATTAGCCAAAAATCAATCATCAATTTTTCTTGTCAGCATAACCCCTAGTCCCCTACAAAGTGCACAAATAGTGATACTTTAAATATTACTCCGTAATGAATAAGATGAATGTAAAATTAAATAATTTTATCACTATTATTACAAATAAATTATAAAAGATAATATAAATAATTAATTTATTTTGTATAAATAAAAATGTAAATTCTAAAAATAATTTGCAAGTGTATTAGTACAATATATATGTAATTATATTTAACGATAAAAGAAAGGAAAATTGAAAAAATAAAAAGTGAAAAGAATTTGTGATTATATAAGCAGCAAAATACATAATTTAACATTGAATCTAATTACGCGGACATATTTTTTTAAGATCTCATTAAAATCTTACACCCAGTACTATTTCAAAATGACTAATTTAAATGACATTTTTGTTATCCTTATAACAATTGGACTAACTTTACTAAGTTATTTGAGAAGTATCCCAAATGTTGATTTCAATCATACATGATTGCGTATTTACGTGCAAAAGAAGAATTTTTTTGAAACCAAACCGAGCAGAATTCATTAATTAACATCATAAGATAACACAGTACAAAGATAGGGTAGAGGATTGGAGAACCACTCCGAACAACCAGACACAGAAACGTGCAAAAGAAGAATTATGTACTAAAATAGTGGACAACAACCTATTCAATAATGAATGCACATACGTACACCACATGCAAACAGTTTTATGTTTTGATTGAATGGTGAGGATGCTAACCATTCAAATCACTCACTATACATATAGCATGTTATTATAAGAAAATTAAAAATCAATCTCATTCATTTTTATTTTATAAAAAAAAATTATATATTACATGCAATTTGAGAAAAATATGTAGTGACATTCTATAATTTTTTTTTTTAAATTTTGAAAATTCAATTTTTAAGATTATAGGGTGTAATTTTTAATAACATAGAATGCATTTTTGCATAAACTCTAACACCTTAAAAAAAACACTAAATCCTAAACCTAAATAGAAAAGAAAAAAACACTAAACCCTAAGCAGTAAAAAAGTGAACTAATAAACTAAACTAAAAAGTAAACACTAAACTAAATAATTTTTTTAAAAAAACTAAACTATAAATTATAAAAGGTATTTTCAAAAGTGCACTACATTTTCAAATTGACAAAAAAATTAATACACAATATAATGTTTAAAAGTGCATCTTATAGGGTTGAAAATGTAATCTTAAAGTTTAAAAAATTTACTAAAATGTTATTTTTAAGTACTACTGACGCTGTTACAATATATATATATATATATATATATATATATATATATATATATATAAAATTACTTGCTCAACCTACTGAAGCACAAATAGTCAATACTGTATCCATTGTGGCAGCTCAATTATTATTATTATTATTATTATTATTATTATTATTAAGGATAAAGATCAAATAAGTCATTCAACTTTTATGAAAAGTGTAATTAAGTCATCGAACTCTGAAAAGCTTAAAATAAGACATTGAACTTTAAAAAACGATGCAATTTGACCCTTAGCTTGTTAACCTCTTATAGCATATTAACAATAGGTTATAGCTGATTCAGAGGTGACATTGGTTCCAATTTTGAACCGACAGTTCTCAATTTCATAAAATAACGGACTGGCAATTCTATATGAACGGTTGGTTCGAATTGGATTTTTTAATATATAAATTTTATTTTATATTTTTAAAATAGTCTAAATTTAACTTGTTTAAAAAAAATATTGTCATTATGAATATTACAAAAAAAAAAAAAAAAAAAAAGAAGGTTATATCAAATATCTAAAATTTAAAGTTACTAAAAGACTAAATAAAATTTTGGGCTTGAACTTAATTTATGATAAAGTTTTAATTTATGATAATATAAATTATTTTAGTGTAAGACTAAAAAATGGTGTAAAAATTTATTTGAAGTACCCCAAATGTTCATTTCAATCATACGTCAATGTCGTTATTTACTACGGAGTACAATAGTAGACAACAAATTGTTCACTGCCCAATAAATGAATGCATAATGCACACTCCACGTACACCGCATTCATGCAAATAATGCATAATGTACACTCTACGTACACCACGTGTCCACATGCAAATGATTTTATCCTTTTGACTAAATGGTGAGGCTGTGAACCAATCAAATCACTCACTATACATAAGTGAACCAATCAAATCACTCACTATACATAATAACATCTTTCTAGAAAAAATTAAAAAACAATTTTAATCATTTTTTTTTTGTTTGAGTACTACTGAAACTACTGAAGCACAAAGAGTCAACAATTGACTCCAGAGACACTGGGTGCCACTAGACTACAAGATCTTTGGCATAATTTGAATCATTTATTTGATAAAATCTAATAGATTTTTAATTTCTAATTGAGAAAAAATATGATGACATTTTGAATTTGTATTTTTAACTTTGAAAATGTAATGTTTAATATTATTAAGTGCAATTTTTAATAGTATAGAAGACATTATTAAATAAATCCTAAAGTCTTTGGTGCTCAGCATTACATTAAATCTACTAAATGCTTATTACATTTATATTTTTAATCTTTTTTTTTTAAAATAAAAAAAAAAACTTGCAGCAATAACACTATAATACAATTTATCAAGTCTATTTTTTCGACAAGCCAAACAATAAAATTAAATTCTTATTGTATTTCTATTTATTGAAAGTTCATGCATTAGTACATACATTGCTCTAAACTGAAATAAGTTCTTACATTAAATCTTGCCTTTCCAAAGCATATTTATTGTTTATTTGTTTATATAGCACACTAGTACAGAGATGAATTCTTTTCTTCTTTTTTTTTTTGAAAAAAAAAAAAAAAAAGTACAGAGAGGAATTCTGGGAACTGGGAAGTGAAGCATATAGCATATTAAAGCCTGTGCATAATTAGAGGAGCACCATGCTGAGGTTGAGTCATCATTCTTCTAAATGGAGCATGTGCATAAGAAGGGGAAAGCTCAAAGGAGAAGCGTTGCAGAATCATAGCCATAGCCATTTTGGCCTCAACCAAAGCGAAGTTCTGACCAATGCAGATTCTAGGTCCCCCGCTAAACGGGAAGAATGCTTGTTTGCCATTCGTTGCCTTCATTATGCCTTCCCGGAACCTCTCTGGCTTGAACTCTTTAGCATCTTCGCCCCATATCTCGGTGTCAAGATGGATCAAGAGTGTTGGTAACGACAGCAGTACTCCCGGTGGCAGAACCATTTCTCCGAGTTTCGTTTCCTCTATGGTCTTCCTGACTAGGCCAGGTACAGGCGAGTATAGTCTTAAAGACTCGTATAAAATCATTGTCACCTGTAAGGAGGATATGAAAATATAGCATATGAAGTTTATGGTACTCACAGTGCTCAGAATAGTCTCGAATACACTATCTAAAGTTAATGTTAGATTATATTTATATCTAACAACGATATATGTATGACATGGATTGATGTACTTACGACTTTAAGGTCATTCAACCCTTCGAAATCTGGTTTCTTATCCCCGAAAACCTGCAAAACCTCTTCTCTAGCTCGAGCTTGCCAATCTTGATATCTGCTGAGTAGAACCATAGTCCACACCAGCATCGCAGAAGTAGTCTCTTGCCCTGCAAAATAGAACAGGATGCACTCGTCGATGATCTGCTCAATGCTCATTCCAAATGCCTTGTTGTTCCCCTGCTGTCTGATTTCTTGTGAGTTGGATTCCAATAGTATGCCCAATAAATCATCGTTGTTCGTCTCCCCAGCCTGCATCGCCTTCATTCTCTTCTCTACAATAACACGCATAGATGATTTCACTTCCTTGTCAATGGCATTCATTCTTCGGTTCCTCTTAGTTGGCACAAATCTGCAGTAAACTAATTACAAGTTAATGAAAACCACAAACTTTCATTTCTACGCCTATCTTCAGATTTCAGCTTCTAGCTTATAGCTTTTCAGCTTTCAGCTAGGTTTGCCAAACATAGCCGTTATTTTACCTCCATCCAGGAATATAAACTTGGCGCACAGCTTCCACGAAGTGCATGGCCTGTTCTTTCA
This sequence comes from Ipomoea trifida, assembly GCA_003576665.1. Taxonomy (NCBI): domain Eukaryota; kingdom Viridiplantae; phylum Streptophyta; class Magnoliopsida; order Solanales; family Convolvulaceae; genus Ipomoea; species Ipomoea trifida. Next base: position 1,991,077 of record CP025654.1, read on the forward strand.
GAAGCTCAAAGATCCTCTTTCCTTCTTCATAGCTGCTCCCGAATGCTGTTCGAGAAATCACATCACAGGATAGGGCTTGAAGGTCAGGCCACACATCCACCTCACAAGATGATGATCCTTTTCCATAGACAATCCCCTCCCACTTGCTCAGCATTTCAGAGCAGCTTAGCAAGAAAGCCGGTTGCATAAGCTGTTGCAATTCAAGAGTTGAAGATAGAACTCTAGCAGTTAAAATATCATCTAGTTCAGTGGTAAAGCAAGTTTATGGCATAAAGTAACACTTCCCTGCCTTTACAAAGCTTTTATATATATATAACCCAAGTTTTCCGATTTGCCAAACTGTAGACTTGTGCGCACAAGTAGTAAACCCAAACTCAAACCCGCAATGTTTGTGGCATCCCCCACCCATTGCGGGAAACAAGTCTTAGGTAGACTTCTCATCCACCGCATATAGTTTAGGCTATTTGATCCCTGGTCCTAGGCTAGTATTGTGGTAGGAATCAGGAATCAAGAATCGAACCCCACCATGCTGTGGAGAACAAGTCTTAAGTGAAACTTCTCATAACAGTATATAATTTAGGCTATTTGATCCCCGGTCCTAGGCTAGTGTTGTGGTAGGAAATAGGAATCAAGAATCGAACCCCGCCATGCAATGGGAACAGGTCTTAAAGTGAAACTTCTCATTGACGGTATATAATTTAGGCTATTTGATCGAGGTCCTAGTGTCCTACTCCACTTTAACACCATCTATTTGACCAAATCAGGTAAGAGAAAATCTCTCTGCTATAATTCTACACCAACTCAACAAGACAACAAACTATTATGGAATCAACTATGGCTAGAGGTATGCTCAATTGAGTCAATTCTGTTATAGTATGTTTATTGTCTGAGAGAACAGAACAAAACTTGAGAAACATTAAACACACCTTTAGCTTCTCCGAATAGAAGGCAGGATTGATGAGTCTTCTGTGTTTTGCCCACTGCTCTTTCTCATAGCTCACAAGTCCTCGTACCAATTTCCTGCCCAATGGATTGTTCCTAGGCTTCTGAAACAGATCATGTTTGTTCAAAACCTCCTTTACTAGCTCAGGATCCCTGATGAACACCATTGGCATTGGACCCATCCATAAATAACAGTTTTTACCTGCAAAACATCATTGAATTTAACAGAATTCTGGAATGGATAGAACTCACAGCAGACCGAGAAACATACCATATTTGTCGGCGAGGTGAACATAATACGGGATGACTCTGGGGGCTATGTTATCCGACAGATTCATGGGCTTGGAAAGGGCGTCTGTCGTCATCTTCGCGAACTCTTTCATGTCGCCGGAGAGGATTCTGTAGGGTTTCCCTTTGAGGCCTTGCTGTTTTAGGCACTTCTCCAGCTTCTTCGGCTTAAACCACACCCAACCCATTACTCCCCATGCGAACGCGAACAAACCCACCGAAACGCACACTCCCAGTAGGGTGTATATCATCACCTCCATCTCCGGCGAGGTCACCGGAACTGTGGGAGTTCTTGATTTCACGGCGGGTAACTGGGTTTCTCATATATCAACTGTTGGGCGGACACGTCAGGGATGACGACGGCGATAATAATTAATACTCCCTCCGTCCCATTTTGGTTGTCTGGTTCGTTTAACGAGGCTTGACTGAAGTTATTTTTAATCCAATTTTTCATAATATTAAGTTTAATATTAATATATAAAATTTATATATTTAGAAACTACATCAAAAGTACTATTAAACACAAAAAATTAAATTTAAAAATAATAAAAAATTACTAAAGAAAATAAGCAATGAAGGAAGAGTTGGTTTGACCAATGAATAGTAAATAAGACAGGTAAAATGGGACAGAGGGAGTAACTCAAAAGTCAAAACTACTGGTAAATTAAGTACCCCTTGGAAAATTAGATGTGACATAATTACTTTTTCATTACATTCAATTCAAACAAAATTTTCAACATGTAAATTGTGTATTTTGAGCTCAAAAGTCCACATTGCGAGATAAATCTGAGTCCACGCAATAATTTGCCTTCTAGGAGTATCATGCTTATTGGATCCAGGGTGAAAAATTAGATAAGTAGCTTTGTATAATGAATGCTTATTACAGTTCTATTTTCAATCTAACTCAACATTAGAATACAATTTATCAAGTCTATTTTTTCGATAAATTAAATTCTTATTGTATCCATGGTCTATTTTATTCCTTATAAACTAGGATTAAAAGTTCATGCATTAGTACATACATTGCTCTAAACTGAAATGAGTTCTTACATTAAATCTTGCCAGTCCAAAGCATATTATTTATTTGTTTATATAGTACACTAGTACAGAAAGAAATTCTGGGAACTGGGAAGTGAAGCATATAGCATATTAAAGCCTGTGCATAATTAGAGGAGCACCATGCTGAGGTTGAGTGATCAATCTGTTAAATGGAGCATGTGCATAAGAAGGTGAAAGCTCAAAGGAGAAGTGTTGCAGAATCATAGCCATAGCCATTTTAGCCTCTACCAAAGCGAAGTTCTGACCAATGCAGATTCGAGGTCCCCCGCTAAATGGGAAGAATGCGTGCTTGCCATTTGTTGCCTTCATTATCCCTTCCCGGAACCTCTCTGGCTTGAACTCTTTAGCATCGTCACCCCATATCTCGGTGTCAAGATGGATCAAGAGTGTTGGTAACGACAGCATTACTCCTGGTGGCAGAACCATTTCTCCTAGTTTCGTTTCCTCTATGGTCCTCCTACTTAGGCCAGCTAATGGTGGGTATAGCCTTAAAGCCTCGTATAAAATCATTGTCACCTGTAAGGAGGATATGACAATACAAGCACTATATAAGATCTGCAGTATATATAGCATATGAAGTTTATGGTACTCACACGTCTGCTCAGAATAGTCTCAAATACGCCATCTAAAGTTAATGTCAGATTATACTTACAACTTTAAGGTCATTCAACCCTTCGAAATCTGGTTTCTTATCCCCGAAAACCTGCAAAACCTCTTCTCTAGCTCGAGCTTGCCAATCTTGAAATCTGCTGAGAAGAATCATAGTCCACACCAGCATCACGGAAGTAGTCTCCTGCCCTGCAAAATAGAACAGGATGCACTCGTCGATGATCTGGTCAATGCTTATTCCAAATGCCTTGTTCCCCTGCTGTGTAATTTCTTGTAAGTTGGATTCCAATAGTATGCCCAATAAATCATCGCTGTTCGTCTCCCCAGCCAGCATCGCCTTCATTTTCTTCTCTATAATAACACGGATAGATGATTTCACTTCCTTGTCAATGGCATTCATTCTTCGGTTCCTCTTAGTAGGCACAAATCTGCAATAAACTAATTACAAGTTAATGAAAACCACAAACTTTCATTTCTACGCCTATCTTCAGATTTCAGCTTCTAGCTTATAGCTTTTTAGCTTTCAGCTACCTTTTCAGTTAGGTTTGCCAAACATAACCGTTATTTTACCTCCATCCAGGAATATAAACTTGGCGCACAGCTTCCATGAAGTGCAAGGCCTGTTCTTTCAGAAGCTCAAAGATCCTCTTTCCTTCTTCATAGCTGCTCCCAAACGCTGTTCGAGAAATCACATCACAGGTTAGGGCTTGAAGGTCAGGCCACACATCCACCTCACAAGATGATCCTTTTCCATAGACAATCCCCTCCCACTTGCTCAGCATTTCAGAGCAGCTTAGCAAGAAAGCCGGTTGCATAAGCTGTTGCAATTCAAGAGTTGAAGATAGAATTCTTGCAGTTAAAATATTATCTAGTTCAGTGGTGCATGTAACATTTTCCATTAGGTCAGTTTTAGTGATGCAAGTTTATGGCATAGAGCAAAACTTCCCTGCCTTTACAAAGCTTTTATACATATAACCCAAGTTTTCCGGTTAGTCAAACTGTACACTTTTGTGCACAAGTAGCCAACCCAAACTCAAACCCGCAACATTTAGGGCAGGAATCAGGAATCAAACCCTCACCCATTGCGGGAAACAAGTCTTAAGTAGTCTTCTCATCCACGGTATATAATTTAAGGCTATTTGATCCCCGGTCCTAGGCTAGTATTGTGGTAGGAATCAGCAATCAAGAATCGAACCCCACCATGCCGTGGGGAACAAGTCTTAAGTGAAGACTCTCATCAAAAGTACTCTGCTTATATAATTTAGGCTATTTGATCCCTGGTCCTAGGCTAGTATCGCGGTAGGAATCATAAATCAAGAACTGAACCCCATCATGCTTTGGGGAACAAGTCAAGTGGAGCTTTTCATCAAAAGTATATAAGTTAGGCTATTTGATCCCCAGTCTTACACTAGTATTGTGGTAGGAATCAGGAATCAAGAATCGAACCCCACCACACTTTGGGTAACAAGTTTTAAGTGAAACTTTTCATGTGCAAGATATAATTTAGGCTATTTGATCCCGGTCCTAGGCTAAGTATGCCACTCCACTTTAACACCATCTATTTGTCCAAATCAAGTAAGAGACAATCCCTCTGCTACAAGCCTACAATTCTACCGCAACTAAACAAGATAGCAAATTAAACTATTATGGAATCATGTTTATTGTCTCAAAGAACAAAACTTGAGAAACATTATGCACACCTTTAGCTTCTCCGAATAGAAGGCAGGATTGAGTAGTCTTCTGTGTTTTGCCCACTGCTCTTTCTCATAGCTCACAAGCCCTCGTGCCAACTTCCTGCCCAGTGGATTGTTCCTAGGCTTCTGAAACAGTTCATGTTTGTTCAAAACCTCCTTTACTAGCTCAGGATCCCTGATGAACACCATAGGCATTGGACCCATCCATACATAACAGCTTTTACCTGCAAAACATCATTGAATTTAACAGAATTCTGGGATGGATGGATAAAATTCACAGCAGACCGAGAAACATACCGTATTTTTCGGCGAGGTTAACATAATACGGGATGACTCTGGGGGCTATGTTATCCGATAGAGTCATGGGCTTGGAAAGGGCGTCGGTCGTCATCTTCGCGAGCTCTTTCATGTCGCCGGAGAGGATTCTGTAAGGGTTCCCTTTGAGGCCTTGCTGTTTTAGGCACTTCTCGAGCTTCTTCGGCTTAAACCACACCCAACCCAACACTCCCCATGCGAAAGCCAACAAACCCACCGAAACAAACACTCCCAGTAGGGTGTATATCATCAGCTCCATCTCCGGCGAGGCCATCGGAACTGTGGAAGTTCTTGATTTCACGGCGGGTAACCGGGTTTCATATATGATATATCAACTCGTGAGTTATGAAGACTGTTGGGCGGACACGTCAGGGATGACGACGGCGATAATAATTAAATATTTAAATGTGGCCGACTTGATATTTTAATTTTTTTTTCCTTCTATCTTGGAAAATTATATGTGACATATTTACTTTTCATTTCATTAAATTCTAATATATTCATATATCAACCCTCATTGTCACTCAAATTCAAACAAAATTATAAAATGGATCAAATTGACTCCTAAGTAGGCGGAATTGTGTAATTGGAGTGATTGGACCCCTTAATTTAAAAAAAAAAAAAAAAAATTCCATTCAAATTCCTTAAATCTGTAAAATTGTTCAATTAAGTTCAAAGTGACTTATTTAACAGTTAAGTCTTTACCCGGATAAATTCTATTTTATAATATATTTTTTAAAAAATTCCATAATGACAAAATATTTTTTTAAAAATAATTGTTAAATTTGGACTAAAATGATCAAGGGTGGGACTATAAATAATGGAAAATAATGTGATGACATTTATGTAATTACAACAATGCATTCAGAAACACACTAATTTATCTATTGATAACTAATAGTGCATAATCATGTCAAAGGCCTTGTGGTCTAGTGGCATCCAGTTTACACTCACACATGGAAGAAGTGGGTTTAAGTCTCAGTGGAGGCAACTGTTGACTCTTTGTGCGACTCTTTGTGCTTCAAACACTACATTGTACCAAAGTCAGTAGTATTAAAAAAATGAATGAAATGAATGCGCACCGCATTGTCGTAATTATGAAAATTACGAATTGAATGAGGTTAGTCCTCACGCTTTCACATGGCTACAAGTCTTCATTTGATCATGATTCAATAGACCCGGTTAGCTACATAGTTGCTTTGAGAGGTCAAGAAGTTGAGACTTGTTGAATATACCTCAATAATGTTATTTTATTTTATTTTATTTTTATTTTATTTATTATTTACTCTTTACATAACTTTGTTTTTTGATATATATATATATATATATATATATATATATATATATATATATATATATATATATAATTGTGACATTTATTTATAATTATAGTTGTAACATCGCGATTTCTTTTTCTTTTTGATATTAATAGTGATATTTATAATGTAAATTGGCATGTAATGTATTTCAAGTTTAGAAATATACTTATAATTGAGTAATTTAATACTTACATTTATAACATGTGTTATTTATTGAGATTAGTTATAATGTGTTATGTATAGTAAACATTATTTAACTTGATTAAGTAATTGATCTCAAATATATTTTGTAGTTCAATTTTGAAAAATATTTTTTTAAATGTCCGCTTTTTATAAATCACGTAGTCAATATAATATAGAAATTTATAGTATACATCATCGTATTTAAATTAATGTAGAAAAAAAATTGAAGTTGATTTAACTAAAGTAAAAAATATTTATAAATATCATCTCAATAGAGAAGATGCATGATTTTTTATTTGAACCATTTTATTTAATTAATTATGTTTTATATTTTGTTATGAATATTTCATATCATCTTTCGGAGCATTTTAATTTTTCGTCACTAGTTAATAATATTTCATACGCCACGCTTGAAAAAGATTGAAAAGAGTATCCCAAAATGTTGATTTCAAACATACGTCGTTGTCTGTATTTACGTGAGAAAGAAGAACTATTGTAGAATTGTAGACAGAAACCTGTTCAACAATGAATGCACACTCCACGTACAACAGATGCAAACAATCCCATGAACCTAACCCATACCCATGAGACACATGTGCAAACAACTTAATCTTATGACTAAATGGTGAGTTTGTCGACCAATGAAATCGCTCACAATATGTTGAAAAATGACAAAAATTTTGTGTGAGGTGTCTCATGGGTCTCAACTAGGGGTGTATACGAATCGAATCGAGTCAAATACCTGACTATTCGATTCGAATTCGATTATTTAGGTGAGTATTCGAATTCGGATTCGTTTACTATTCGAATCCTAAATTCGATTCGTATTCGATTCGACCAATCTATTCGAATATATTCGATTCGACTCGAATATTCGAATTCGAAATGAGAAGCTTATTTTTTTTTTCTAAATTCTCCAATAAATTAATATAAAATGTAATACGAATTTAAATTTAAATTTAAATTTAAATAGCATTATATATTACATGAATATACTAATCAAAATTAAAATAGAATAACAAAATCTACAAAAATATACTCCGTAAAAACTTAAATTGAACAAAACAATTCAATACATAAACCACCCAAATATTACAATCTCTCAACAATTGGGACATTTTAATCCTTTCTGCATTCAGTCGGATGCTTTACCTGCAATCCTGCATTTTTCATCAATGGCCAGTGAAACACATTAGACTTCTCCACATAACATTAAATATGGAAAAGAGAGTGAAGAAGAAGATACCTTCATCAATGCAATGGATGGTGTGAGTTCAGTCATCAACTTCAGTGGTGAAAAAACTAGGGAACACTGTAGTTACATCCCTGAAAGGCAAATACAACCAGTCAAAAACACTGAAACTCCTTGAGAATTAGTCAATCTTGATGAGATTAGGCTCCTCTCTCGCATAACCTTTTAATGTACCCAGGTAGAGAAAATAGTATGTAGTAATAATCTCCATCTTTTTTGGTTCTAGTGGGTTGATTAAACTATCATATTAAATGCATATGTATGCTAGCTAGTTCAATATATCTTAAATACATATGTATGCTAGCTAGTCCAGTGAGATTAACTTGATCATAATAAGTAATTAGAAGTGTGAAGGGGAGAGCACATTACTTGAGCTGAGAAAGACTCATTCTCCAATCGTCTTTGTTGATCTTACCATCCATATATATCACTGTCGGCATCCTCAAATGTCTGCAAAAGAGAATCACCATCAGCTTGTTGCAGAAATAAACGTAGAAAACACTAGAAAAAATCTTACCTTTTCTATAATGGCTTCAAGAGCATCACTTGACTGAGATAAACTGGTCTCCTTTAAGATGGCAACCACCATTTTTCTGAACAAGGAAACAAATTCCATATTTGCTCACTTGGATTTGAGGATTTCATAGTTAAGAAGAAGAATATGCTACCTAGATGAATCTGCCCACAGATAATATATAAATAACAAACCATCGGAGTAGAACTCTAGTAATATGCTACTGCCGAATAATAATACATAAATAACAAAGATCAATATGCTACCTACCTACTGCCGCCAGAGAAGCACCATTGCCACCCTCCCTGTTTACATCCCTACATCCAACTATCCAACTATCATGCTTGCAAGGCATCAACAGGTTCATTTTGTACACCAACATCCAAGCTGTCTATATTATCACCTCCATCATTAACCTCATAATTTATTCCCTGCAAATCCTAAGCAGCAAACAAATAAACTATTAGACCATAAATCAACTTCATCCATATCAACTATGAAAAACTATCCATATCAACCATGAAAAACTATGAAAATTTAGAAATGTTACCTCATCCATATCATATTCTCTAATGTCACACATTTGTTTGCTCATTTGGATTTGAGGAATTCATAGCCGCAAAGAATCTGTTGCCAATGACTATAGTAACAAATAAGAATATTTCTTAACAGTTAAAGAACATGCATTAAAAAAATTCAACATAACATTCTTTGACATAATAGAACAAAAAATGGCATTAAAATACACAAACCTATCTAACTGGGAATATGATTTGAAAAATCCTAAACAAGAATATTATACTCACTTTAAAATCAGATCTTAAGAACACACTCACAGATCTTAAGAGAGTAAACAATCATTCAAGAAAGTGTTGTAGATTGTCAAAAAGTTTAGCTAGTACTGCAAGAGAATTAATAGGAAAAATTAGGGACAATTCTTACCTCTGATAGCCAAATCCATACTCTGAAGCAGCAGCTGTATCAACTCATATGCAAAAACAAAAACAAACAAAACAAAACAAAACAAAACAAAAAAAGACTTACCGACTGAAGCTCGTCGTCACCAGATCTGTTGTTTCCCCCCAGTAGTCGCCCGGCAGAGGTCTTCACTCAAAGACGGAAGCGAGTGGGAGAACAGAGAAGGAGGTTGTCAAACCGCCGCTGCTGCCGCCGGAGAAGCTCAGAAAAACGAGATCGAACAACTGCTGCCTCGGCCTGAAGTTTGCGCCGCTGCTGCCGCCTCTCGCAGGATTGGAGGAAGGAAGGAACCGGAGGCGGAGGGCAGGGAGGTCTAAACTCTGAACTTCAGAGTTTGCTATTTAGGGTTTGATAACATATTATATATATATATATATATATATATATATATATATATATATATATATATATATATATATATATATATATATATATATATTCGAATAATTCGAATACTATTCGAATCAAATACCCTCTTATTCGTATTCGAATTCGAATAAATTCGAATCGAAAAAAGTATTCGAATTCGGATTCGAGTTCGAAATATTCGAATTCGAATCGACATATTCGAATTCGAATCACGAATCGGATCAAAACTATTTGATTTGTTTACATCCCTAGTCTCAACTGTGAGATGCTCTAAATCTTTGATTAATGAGGTCAACGATCTGGCCTATTGATCAAATATCTGACCCGTCTCACGAATTGAAACACGTGAGACGGTCTTACACAAATGCTACCATTTAAAAAATACTCCATGAACTCCAATTTCTTAAGCACAACTTTTACTCCTTTTCATAAATCTTTAATACCATTATTCACCTCTGGTCGCCTTCTCCGGCGAGGACCTCGTCGTTGTCAGATCGTTGGAAGTTTTCGCTGGTCGCCGGTGGCCGGAATAGGCAAATGACATGTTAAAAATGTTAATTGTTATCTTTTTTTGATTTAGTGGCTTAATTATTTTGTTTTTCTGAGTTCAGTAACTTATTTGAAACTTATTGAAATTCGATAACTTAATTGCTAATTTTCAAATAGTTCGATGATTTATTTGCGCCTTTTCATTTAATTTAACTAAGAGCACTCTTAATTTTTCGTTCCCATTGTTAATGACTTATAATTCCAAGTAAAAAAAGTTGAGGTTCAATTCTGAATGACACATCTGGGCCTTCTACTTTAGGCCCATTTTTATTTTACGAAAAAGGCCCAGATTTTAATTCCCAAATCTATATGGAGTAGGTATTTTATTACTCCGTATTTTTCAATTCCCAAATCCCAGATGCATGGTGTCTTCAATCTCATGGTTGTCTGAATTCAATTAGGTTTAGGGTTAGCTTGATTTCAAAATTTCAATTGCAGCTGTGTTATCGACTCTTAGTTCGTAGGCGAGATGGGGACGCATGGGAGCAGCAGCAAGAAGGAAAGGGAGTCGTCGAGGTCCAGCCGTGACCGCCGTCGCCGCCGTCGAGCTGAGGATTCCGATTTGTCCGATTCAGATTCCGGTTCTCCCGCCGAAGCCATGGACTCGGACTCTCCCAGTCGCGAATCGTCTCCTCCCAGCCGCAGTTCCAATCGCCGCCGCCGCAGTCGGAGCCGGCGGCGGAAGTCTGATGATTCTGACTCGGAGGAGGAGGAGGATGAACGGAGGAAGAGTAAGAAGAAGAGGAAAATTACTGACGAGGAGATCGCTGAGTACATGGCGAAGAAAGCTGAGAGGAGGTTGAAGAAGGCTGCGAAGAAATTGAACGCTAAACAGAAGCTTTCTAGCTATTCCAACGATTCAAACCCGTTTGGTGATTCGAATTTAAACGAGAAGTTTATCTGGGAGAAGAAAATCCACCGCGATATATCTCGCGGTGTTCCGCTCGAGTCCTTCTCGCTAAAAGCCGAGAAGGAAAGGCAGAAAGAGCGAATAGCAGAAATCGAGAAGGTGAAGAAACGGAGAGAAGAGCGAGCAATTGAGAAGGCGCAGCGTGAGGAAGAAATGGCAATGCTTGCCAGAGAGCGAGCTAGGGCTGAGTTCCAGGATTGGGAGAAAAAAGAGGAGGAATTCCACTTTGACCAAAGCAAAACCAGGACGAAGATCCGGATTCAACAAGGTCGAATCAAGCCAATTGATGTTCTTATCAAGCAGCTAGATCCTTCTGACGATTTCGATATCGAAATCAACGAGCCATACATGGTGTTCAAGGGTTTGACAATGAAGGAAATAGAAGAACTTCAGGAGGATATCAAATTGCACCTTGATTTGGATAGAGCTACAGAGACGCATGTACAGTATTGGGAAGCCCTTTTGGTGGTTTGCAATTGGGAATTGGCAGAGGCCAGGAAAAGGGACGCCATGGATCGAGCCAGAGTGCGGGGAGAGCATTTACCACCGGAGTTGCAGGCTGAAGAAAGGGGTTTACATTCCAGCATTGAAACAGATGTGAAGCTTCTCTTGCAGGGTAAGAGTTATGGTGAATTGGAAGCCTTACAATCGCAAATTGAGTCTCAGATGCAATCTGGAACAGCCAAAGTTGTTGAATATTGGGAAGCTGTTCTTAAGAGGCTTCAGATTTTCAAGGCTAAGGCATGTCTTAAAGAAATTCATGCAAAAATGCTGAGGAGATATCTAGAACGGCTTGAGACACCATCTGAGAGGAAAGATGATGAAAAAGAAGATGATGAAAAAGCTTTCGATGATGAAGAAGAAGATCTGGATTATATTCAGAAGGATGATCGAGCTGTATCTGCAGAGCCTGTGCTGAATGAAGATACTAAGGAGGAGGAGATGGAAGATGAAAAAGAAAATGATGATGATGAAGAAGAAGATGAGGATGACAATGATGGATCATATTCACCTATGTTAGTACATGATGACGAAAAGGAAGAGGCAATTGATCCTGAAGAAGACAGAGCTATGCTTGAAAAGAACCGAATGGCAGTTCTGGAAGAGCGTCGCCTACAGGATATGATTCCAAAACCAAAACCTCCCGAGGACAACTTTGAGAAGAAGGCCTTGAAAGCCATGGGAGCTATGGAGGAAGGAGATGCAGTGTTTGGCTCTAATGATGAAGTTAATCTCGATTCACAGGTTTACTGGTGGCACGACAAGTACCGCCCAAGGAAGCCAAAGTACTTCAATCGTGTTCATACTGGATACGAATGGAACAAGTACAATCAGACTCATTATGACCACGACAATCCACCCCCGAAAATTGTCCAGGGATACAAGTTCAACATCTTCTATCCAGATCTTGTTGACAAATCAAAAGCTCCAACTTATGTAATAGAGAAGGATGGAGACAGTGTTGATACCTGCAACATCAGGTTTCATGCAGGCCCCCCTTACGAGGATATAGCATTCCGAATCGTTAACAGAGAATGGGAATATTCACACAAGAAAGGGTTCAAATGCATATTTGACAGAGGGATCCTGCATCTGTACTTCAATTTCAAACGCTATAGATACCGTCGATGAAGCATCAGGCTAGCAGCTTCTATCTTTGTCTGCAAGCTTGATAAGGTCTTTTCTTCATCATGTTATGAATTCCTGTTAGCCATTATCTATTCCATTTACACTTTATGTTGTTTTAGCCCTGCTGTCATATGTAAAACTAGTAAGCAGTTGCAGTGTTGGAATCTGTTTCTTTCTTGTTCCATTAATCATAGTGTTTAAAATTACTCTAAACTGACATGTACACTATATATTTACTTCCAATGAAATGAAATTCAGTGCACCATTGATTTTGTTCTTCTGGGCTTCAAAGCAGGCAGAAAATGGATTAGATAATTGACAGCAAGTTCCTTGTCCTACATAATTTTGAGACAACCTTAGCCAAGTAGGTCAGATTGTTGACTTGGTAACCATAATGTTACAATTTCGACAATTTATCTTCTTGTCCTTTACATCTATGATCACAAGGCATAATTTATCTAGTTTACATTCGTAAATAGTGATTGCAGGTTTTCCTTGTCAATCAAAAAATAAAAAATAAAAAAAATTGGTAACTTTAGAAACATTTATTAGTGTTCTTGGTTGCCAAGTATACTTCAAACCCAAGCATGGTTTTGTTGACCACAATCCCAAGAGAAATCCAAAAAAGTGGTCAAATTTTCAACATTTTTATATGAATTAATGAAAGGGCACCAAAACCATTCCAGCAGACATAATTAGACTTTGAAAAGGAGACATATATAAGAAGGCCAAGCTGATGTTCCCTTTTGGGCATTCACAGATGTTTCACAGAATATGCTGGACCCAGAGCTCACTTCAGCTAGAAACTCAAGAATAATTCATCTTGTAACCCATCAAAGGAGAACAGTGAATAAGAATGGGGATAGGGAATATGGAATAGGGATTAAACTCTAGAATGCAGAAAACTTCTATTCTGATAAAAAAGATATCTAGCTAGTGACTACAAGCAAAATCAAAACCAAGAAAGCATGGATCCAGCTCTAACTGAGTGAGCCGTGCTAAAAAAGAAGCTTACATAGTGCGATGCTCGAGAATTCTCTCTAAATTTATGATACAACAAGCAGGCAAGAAATCTACAAGAAAACGGTGAAGCAGCATTAGCTTCCGGTCATGGGACTGAGATGCCCCATGCCTTCCGTTAGGTGTTCTATGTTAATTGTGTTCCACCAAGGTCTATGGCTTTCGGCTAATTGGCTATCGTACTTTCTCCCAACAGTTTCCCGTCTTTCAGACTCGACCTCCTGGCGGTCAGAGCACCCGGGAGTGGGAGTCTCTGTGAGGAACTGCTGCCAGAATACATCGTTACCTCCATTAGGCATAGATGTAGAAGAGCTACCCTCCACCTTATCTTTCAAGATAGTAGGCTCGAGAGCACTAGCAGGACTAGTGTTTACATCAATTCCTGAAGGCTTATCTCGGGATTCTAAGTTGGGAAAGATGGACGATATCTCAGGGGTACCAGTGTGACTCGAAGACCCAGCCAACTCAGGAGAGGAGCACATATCCCTTGAAGTTGATGACGGTTGAGAATGGAGAGAGCAAGGCCGGACATTGACTTCAGAATCTCCAGATCGAGCCTGCATCTCAGTTTCAATAATTGGGGAAGGCCGAGGAAGGGCAGAAAACTCGTAAACATCTTCTCCTGGAGTTTTGGAAATCCCATGTAGAACATTCTCGCAGAAATTTATGGAAGAATCCAACTTTGCGACTAGCTCATAGCTTAACTGTGGAAGATGTGCGGTGGAGCCCGAGCAAGGACCCTTTTGGAAACTAAGGAATTGGTTATCTCCAATGTTGTCTTCATTGTACAAGCTATTGGAAATCGATAACCTTCTCTTCTTGTTATGAGTATCCAATTGTTGCATGAGGGTAGAGGCAAACGTAGGCTTTTGAGATATTTGACCCAAAAGAGCCACGAGTCGCCTCTGCCTTTGATCAACCTTCAGCAACCGATGCTCGAACGACTGAAACTCAAGTTTGTATTCTTGATTCTCTTGCTCACGCCTTTCTACTTCTGACTGAAGAAAACTATTCTCGTGTTTTAGCCTCTCGATTTCCTCTTCAAACCCCTGTCTCTCAGAATCATTTAAGGGAGCCACGGAATTCCCTTGACCGGAGTGGCTATGGATTGGCCTACGCCGATGGATATTCTTCAAGAGATGCGTCTGTCCTCTTATAAATTCCTCATTTGCAAACTCCCATTGTTCGGGATCAATCTTTCTGAACCCCTGCAATATGGAAATAAAATGTTAAGAATTGTCAAACATGATGATTCAATCTAGTTTTCCATACATCAAAGTATACGGATTCTATATGCCTTCAATACTACTTCCACATTCACTTCAATCAACTATAGACTAATACAAGGATCGAGCCCAAGCAGCTACAATGTGTGAGTTTCACCCTTTTGTGGGGTGGCTCCTTATACCGTAATCCAGTCGGGACAGGGTGTGGAGGCCCTTGGGTGAGGCGTATTTCGCCTTTTGTGGGAAGCTATAGGCTAATACAAATCCAATTTGACATCTTTTTCATTAGGGGTTCTTGGTTTATAACAAATGAACAATGCCCACATTTTAGACTGATACCTGTGGCTAATCTTTCCACTCACACTTTCAGATTACAACTAAACATGTAGATAGATATGCAGAGAGGAAATGAATGAAGCAGAAGATTTGAGCAAAAAATGAAATGAAAAAGGGACAGTGGGCTTACATAGGTGTTAAGTTGTCTGATAAAGCTGGAAAAGTTGTTGTGCTTGAAGTATTTGGGCAGCAATTCACAGGCAAACTCAGGAGGATTCCACACCACAAAGCTGCGCCCATTTTGATGCCAAGAAACAATATGGTTTGTGGATGGATCATCCACTAGTTCATATGTCTTGGTCAGAAATGGGGCAGGTGCATTAGAACCACTCTGTGTTCCATCCATCATCAATATGTGTGTGTGTGTGTGTTTGATTTCAATGATTTGTGTGTTTTTTTTTGTATCTCTCAATCAAAATTCAAAACCCTCCTATGTTTTCATCCAAATCCCAGAAAAGCATCAAGAGATTTCCAAATCCCAGAGCTCAAATTTGCTGAAATTTTCCCAAAGTTTGAAACTTTCCCACAATAAACCCCAAGAAAAGGGATTTCCAGCAAAACCCAGATTGTGAAATTCAAATTATTAGCAAAAACTCCTATGTTTCCATCCAAATCCCAGAAAAGAATCAAGAAATTTCCAAATCCCAGAGCTCAAATTTGCTGAAATTTCCCAAAGTTTGAAACTTTCCCACAATAAACCCCAAGAAAAGGGATTTCCAGCAAACCCCAGATTGTGAAATTCAAATTATTAGCAAAAACTCACAAGAATGATGATCAGAAAGACCCAGAACACAGTCTGGCAGTTTGATAGAAAATTCAAGAAAACCAAAACTAGAATTCTTGGAGTAACCGCAAGACAGCGGGAGTATATATATAATAAGGAAGACTGGGAGGGGATAATGGATCGCCCCCATGATTCACCTTGACCAGGAGAAAAAGGAGAGAGAGAGAGAGAGTGAAGACTTGACTAGGAACAGGGCAATGGCGATGATCGTTTGATGTTGAATTTTCAACGGTCCTCCTTCTTCATTTGTCTTTTGACCCTCTTTTGTATCGCTGACAGCGTTCCAAGTTTGAAGAGGGGAGCAATTGGAGGTTGAATTCTCCACGCACTGCATGATTATGACTTGGTTCCCAGGATGCCATTTTGACTGGAAGTAGTAAGAGCCCTCTCCTACTTGGTAAAACATGCTACATCAATTTATCATTAATTTTAAGATTCTTGTCATCTAATGTGGTGTGAGTTTACCAAACAATTCAATTGATTTTCGGGTGACAACTTGAATCTTGACCGTTACAGTAAATAGGTATCAGTCATTTTACCTATGAGATCGCTAATTCTTTCACAATTCTTGTAAGATCAGACTAAGTGCGTTCATTGTGGATCTCTTGGTGGCCAATCAATCAATTGGGGTTTTTCTTGGATGTAATAACGTTTTCTAAGAGTTGTATTGTACTAAGTCTCGTTAGGTAAGATCTTTTGGTTGAACTTGGACTAACCTAGTGTGACCGACCTAATGCTCCCTAGTCAACCTCATGTCGGTCGGCCTAAAACGAATCAACATCTCATAAGTCAAGTCTAATCACTTTGGATCGCCAACTGTCACCAAAATATTATACTATCACTGTGTAAAGTATAAACCCTTTTTAACTTACTAATTTTGATCCGTATATATCAATCAAAAGTAATTTTAAATTAGATCGATAACCTTGAAGTGTAGAGTTAAGCTGTGAAGTCTTTATTCGCGAATAATGCACACATAATTCATTTAAAAATACTAAATAAGCTAAGTTCCATCAGAAGTTCACTATATACATTATAGTGTGTCAAATATTGCTTTGTTGGCAAGCAGAAATGTTTGAATAATGTTTTGTATATTTGGTGTTGAGCTGCTCCATTAGAACTCTGCAATCATTGATCAGTGGACTGTGATCTCATCATCATAGACTCCACATTTCAAGATTGTTATTATAACGTCTGCATACCCTTCCACTTCTCTCTCAACTTTTCATCCAAATGCAAAATATCCTATCCCCTTTGCTCTAAGTACTGTGTATAAATTATCCCTACTACAATATATCTTTTCAGACACCGTTAGCTATTTCGTTACGATAAATTACGTACAAAATTCAATAGAATCTTTAACATGACGCATCATTTATAAGAGTGTAACTTTTGACCTTACAGTTGTATTAACAGTTCACTTATCAACTGTCTTGAAATAATAGATTCAATACTAAATATTTTAAGTGGCTAGCTAGTTAGGCTCGTTTTTGTTCTCTGGTTAGATGCTTTTGCATATATGAAATTGGACTGAGATAAGTTGCACAAATTATCAATACTATATTGAGTATATTCATTTGAAATGTTTCACTAGTGGAATTTGAACTATGAAACATATTGACCCATATATAAGTGGATAATGAATGAAAAAATATAAATAAAATATTAGATTATGAGTGAAAGTTGAAGTATGAATAATATAATGCAATATCTTTGGGATGTATAATATTTATTAATAATTTTTTATTCAACACCTCCTCTAATAGTTGCATCAATTTTCTCGCGAATCTAAAATAAAATTTTCAAAAGGAAACAACAATCTTAGCTCAATTCAAAGCGTACTTTGAAGTTTGAAGATATAATCATTCTCAATTTCTCATGTTCCAGTATTGTCAATTTGTCATAACATTATAGTGGAGTGGCATAATCCTATAATAATTTTAAAATAAGAGTTTATATAATCGATCCTAATCACAGCGTGGATAGCCTTAACGTTAATCTGATGTTGGGCTTTGACAGCTTTGGGATAGGCCTATGTACTTATATTTCTGGGCTTACCAGCGGTTGGGCTTCTTGTCTTGAGTTTATGTCCTCTACTCCCCTCTTCTTGCTTCAACTATCCAGATATCCAAATCATTATTCCATGGCCATGGCCCACACATTTGTGTGATCCATAAATAAAAAGTATATTTTTAATATACTAAAAATATATATTATTTATATACGTAAAGTATATTATTTGAAAGTACATAATTTCTTTAATATATTTATAATGTACATGCAGTGAGCAAATGTCTATCTAAGTTAATTCCCAATTTCGTCATAACTATAGTAATTTTTCTTGGTTTAGTTATAAATATCTTTTTATGTATAGTTAGGTCATGGACTTTGACGGTTTTTTGTGTTTTTTTTTTGTTTTTTTGTTTTTCTTTTTTAATCTAATTCAATCATTGACTATTATAATCAATGATTAAATATATAAAAATAAGTAGTCGAAGATTAAATTGAATAAAATCACTATAAATCAATAACTAAATTTTTTTTTGAATACAACTGACCCTATTACATTGTAGTATCTGTTCATCTATACTTTTGTCAACCTGTTGAAACACAAAGAGTCAATTTCAAGATCTCCTCCACTGAGACTCAAACTCATGACCTCCCATCTGAGGGTGGCCACTACATGCCAATTGAGCACAAGGTGCTTGGCAATAACTAAATTAGATAGAGCTACTATAATTAATAACTAAATTGAATATTAATAGAGGAAAAATTACTAAGCTATTTTAACATAGAAATCAATTAGGTAAAACTATCAAAATCTACCCAATTCCAATTAAGCATAAAAAGAGAACTAAATTGAGTATACCTTCTATATAGAAGGTCTCATATCCCAAATAAGGATCCGAATAATTTGTTGAAATGGGTCCGGGAAGGATAAAGTGAACCGGGTGGAACCAAGAGCCATAAAACAACAACAAATAAAAAAACAAATTGGGTATGAACTCCCAAATATATGTCTCGTCAGTAGCAAGTAAAATTAAAGTAAAACGTATGAATGCATGTAGCATTTTTCTTCCTTAATTTGTGAAAGTAGTAAGTTGTACTGTTGTAGTATCCCAATCCCAATGATTTCCCGGTCAGCAGCCCGGCAAAGCTGCCCCACCACCGCTCATCACGAAGACAAACTAGCCAGGAAAATGACACCACTCCATATGATCAAAATCCCACTGGGCACTGCTGATATTTTGGATCCAGATTTTTTTCTTTGTTTCACTCCCAGAAAAGTAAACTTAAATATCTACACACCATCACCATCCCCATCATCATCCTCTCATCACAACCCTTCTTTTAAGCCCAGTTGTTCCAAGAAAATCCAGACTACAATTCCCACACACCTTTGCAGAAAAGAGCAACCTTCACTTGGAGATAAGATAATGGAGAGTCAGATTGTTAGCCGAAGGGTGAACATGATTGCTGCCCACTTAGCTGCCCATGAAGACATTTCCACTGCCCCCACTCATGTCTTTCCTGTGGTAATTTCTTTTTGCCTCCTTCCCTGTTTACTGTTTAGTTCTTCATACATACTACTGTTAGTGATAGTTTTGGGATCTGTATGATCCTGTTATTGATTCTTGAAATATGGGTTTTGCTCATTTTGTGTCCCTTAAACAAAAGATTCAATCTTGCTCTGTTACATCATTTTCTGATGTTTGATCTGATCCCTGGCCCTTTTCCTTGATGAACTTATGTTTTCATTAGCTGTTACAGTACTGCTTTGTGTTTGTTGAAAACTTGAGAAGAGTGGTTATGGTTATTACTTATTATAGATATTCTTCATCTAGTAGCTTGGTAAAGTGGGAAGGGAACAGAAGATAAGGAATAAAGATTGGATTTTTATGTGTATTGCTTTATGTTTATTGTCATTCTGCTTAAAGTTATATGCCTGTATTAACTGATTTTCAAGCTTTCTTCATTTTGTTGGATTAATCTCTCCTATTAAAAAGAAAATGGTTTGGAAATGAGAGTCAAACCCAAACTCTTTGGCAGGGGAAAGTTCTATTCAACTCACCTATAAGCCTTGCTCTTAGACTTCTTAGTTAATGTCTGTGTTTACCTTTTGAGCTACGAGGAAAACCTACCGCCACTACCAAGGGTGGGCACTAGTAAACACTGCCTTATTACCCTAGCCGGTAAAGTACTAAAAGGAGGTAAATCAATTTAGCTGACCGGCTCAAACCAAGAAGGTCAATAGATTGTTTCCATTAAGAGTCGAACTAACATTGTAGTTGCCCCCTTTGTGTTTACTTTTACTGCTATAAGAAGTGTGCTTGTGGGGGAAACTACTTAATAAGGAAGAGAATCAAAACAAAGATAGAGCTGACTAACTAGTTATGCTTAATGATTTACTGCTAATTACTTGCTATGGCTATTGAATGGTGTCACTTAGTTATGTTTAATGATTTACTATGTATGTTGTACTATGTTATTTCGCTTTATAAGAGCTCTATTGTTTCTTGTTTTTGTTCCGATTTCATCATTGCTTTCTTTTCCTGTTCCTCATGCCTGCTATTTCTCGTAGCTTATGTTTTGCCTCTTCATTTGCCTGGCGTTTCAGATTTGCAGCAGTAATCTGAACTCGGTAATCCGGAGGTGTGACAACAGAATGCACTTTGCAAGACAGGGTTCGAGTTCCCAAGGTTGTTTCATGAGGCCGAGTTCATATGAGCAGGTAACACAATCAATTGTTTGCCACTCCTTAATGTTGTCCTTAATGTTATAAGATGCAGAACCATTTGAATCATCTTTAACTTCTGTGACAGGGAAATCCATCCGCGATTCCTCCTAAATCTATTGGTTATGCAAACACCGCCTCTAATGCTTCTGACACACCGATGTTCTCTAGACCTTCCAGCGTGGAACCCTCTAAGAAAAGTGTTCAGCAGATTGCATATGTAGCGCAATGTTACAACTACCAATACTCCGAGTGTTCTCCTGAAGCTCCTAAATTTGCGAGGCCTTGTGGAACAGCAACTGAAGAATCCCGAGTTCAGTCCAGACCAAGAAATTATGCTTCTGAAACTAAAGGTAAACCAATTAGATGTTGAAACACTGAACAAATATGCTTTCGGATATTCTTATCTTGAATGCTACAACAATTGAGTAAATGATTCCACATGAATTTGAACTGTAAAATGATTAGCATATGCAGTTTTTGATATAAAACGATTCTTGACAAATATACTGTTATGTTATATATAGGGTGGTCTCCAAAGATGGATGTTGCAGAGTCGAGATTGAACTATATGGTCATGGTGGAACTTCCCGGTGTCAATGTTAGTGATATTAAAGTGGAAGTCAGCGACCAAAAGTAATAAAGAATACATGATTGGCTAATTTATATTCACTTTTTCTGCTAGAGAAGATTTGAATGTCACGTTTTTGGTTTAATAACATATGGTGTGCTATACAGCCTGATGATATCTGGAAACCGCCCAACCCCGTGGAAAGTGGCAACTTATTTATGCGACTCGGTATCTGCATATCACAAAAGGGACATTTTACAGGGACCATACCAGTTAGCGTGGCCTCTCCCCTCTAATGTGAACAAGGACAGTGTCAAAGCCGAGTTTTTGTAAGTCATAGCTCATCCCCTCAATACTATTTGCTTTCTTTTCTTCTTTTTCCTTTCATGCCTGGTGTTTCGGGAACAGCAAGGTGAAATTCTTGAGCGTTTATGGTGCAGTGATGGGCTCTTGAGGGTTATTGTCCCAAAGCTTTCGTAATCCGGGCAGCACAGTTCTAGGTGCAGATGCACGAGTTTTACACGCCAGCAACTTATATGTCTTTGCATACTTATGAGTGTTTATACACATGATGTTTGTACTATGATTATGCATTTATGCGGTATCTACTGTTTATCTGTGTAAGTACTAAGTATTGAACATTATGGCCATCAATATCAGTGATGAAAACGTTACGAACTATGACTTTGTTCATAAAAATGATGAAATGGTCCAAATCAGATAAGATTTTGAGAGCCAAAAAGGCAAAACCTCATACATTTGGATCTCTATCTAGTCTGGGAATGACTATTCAACTGTAATTTTGAATAAGCCTTAAATCTACAGTGTATTGGCATATATTTTGTTCTTATGGTTTATGATTGAGTAAGCAGGGCTGTAAATAGGAGTTGGTTCCAGGTATCAGGGACTCCAGGCAGACACCAGTGAGTGCAGTCAAGAACACGGTGGCCGCCCGCCCCGAAAACTGAAGGGTGGCCATCTTGCCTGAACTGTGACATGGAAGTTATGTTCAGCAAGTATACTGGTTTGGACACAGTTCTCAGAACTCTCTCCAGTACCAGTTCTCCTGGATGAGCTTCTCCTGTTACTGTGGTTGGCTCTGTTAGCCCTGTGCAGGTCTCTGATTTGGAGCTTTCCACACTGCATTGGCATTGATCAATAAAATGAAATCTGAATCATATAAATAACCATTGTGACAGACTTTTTGGGTGACGAGATAAACTCGCAGCTATTGTTCTAGGTTTTGCACTAGCCTTGTAACCCTAACCGGCAAAGGACCACAAAAAGGCTGGTAAACCAAAGAAGGTCAATATGTTGCTCTCACTGAGGGCTGAACTGAAACCTTATTGAGCTCACTGGCCTTGTAACCCTAGTTGTCAAAGGACCACAAAGAGGTAAACCAGCCTAGGCCTAGTTGTCAAAGGACCACAAGGAGGTAAACCAGCCTAGGTTGCCATAGCTGACCGGCTCAAACCAAGAAGGCCAATAGGTCGTTCCCACTGAGAGCCAAATTTAGAACCTTATGGAGTGCACTGGTCTTGTAACCTAACCGGTAAGGGACCACAAAGAGGTAAATCAGTTTTGGTTGTCCACAGCTGATCGGCTCAAACTAAAAAGATCAATAGGCTGCTCCTAGTTTTTCACTGGGAATTTGAACTTAGAACCTTAAGAATGGACTTACAGGTCATGATCAGGGGAAACTCCTTGGAAGAACACTGCAGTCTTTCTGGTGTCTACTTCTGTTTCCACCCATTTTGCCCAGGTGTTGAGAGCTTTCTCATACATAGCCATTCTATCCCCATCTGGGTAAGTGGCATTTCCATCTTCAACAATGTCCCAGCTGCAGAAAATTAGAAAAATGCAGAATGTGAGACTACATCTGCTAAGCAAGAACAGCAGAGAAATCTGCAGAAACTTGACACTAACTTCTGTTTCCTGCCAGTGTGCAGCCACCAATGCCAGGAATCAAAGATGAGCACATCCATTTCCTTCCACTGGGTGCCATTGCTGATGGAGTTGAGCTTCAACACCCGCCTTTCGTTCTCTGTAACGAGATCAACCAGAAACGCAGCGCGGAAGAGAAAGAGGGAAAGATCATACTTCTGCCATTTCCACACAAATTGAAGCTCATCAGTGTTGAGCATATAATATATACATGTGCAATTCAACTACCAGCTTAGGCTTTTAGTTTAGATGGTGCACATGCTTCAATTTGGTATCAGAGCCAAAAAAATTACTTGGAGCCCATCAAAAGTAATTGGCCCGCACACTTGAGGGGCATGTTGAACATATAATATATACACATAAATGTGCAATCCACTTAATCTTACAGGGAATGTGAAATTGGAAACAGCTCCAGATCTATGTAAGCTGAACTTAGCATCTGGTTCTCCCACATGAAGCATGCATGTGAGGGACTGCCATTGATTCAGACTCAGTGAATCTCCTATAAACATCACTTTCTTGCCCTTCATCTTTAACATAAACTCTCTAGCATCAAACCTGCAGCCCAATTAAAATGCTTGTTTAGATTGCAACAATATATATTATTATAATTGGTACCTCTTTATTTGCATGTAATTTTGTTGGAGAGGTGGATTCAAATGAAAACAAACAACATAACCTCGTAACAAGTGAGGCTGAAATCAGCCGCACATCAAAGTTCATCAATGGTGAGGGATGGTTTTAATAAAAAAAACACCAATTAATTTCATAATTATTGCATTTATAAAACTGACCCGCCTCTATTTTTCATTATTTTTCAGCAACCCTAAGCCGTTGATTTACCCAGATGTATATATATATATATATATATATATATATATATATATATATATATATATATTTTGTTATTAATCAATTATGTTTGAATTTTCTCAAATAATTCTTTAACTCTTACCAAAAAGACCTAATCAAATTAGGGTTCATGCATTTTTCAATTAATTAGTTAACAATTTTTGTTAGGCGGAACTAAAAATGATTGTATACTTCAGATATAACTTCGGGATTAAAATATCATTTCCTCATTATAAAATAATAAATACATATACTTACAACACAGAGATTCCTCAAACCATGATCATAACAAACACAAAATAACAAATGTATCTTTCAACATTAACAGCTTAATCACACATTAATCCAATCTGTCATTACTATACATACATTATTGGACAGCAAATTGGAATCTTGATTTATAGTCAATTAAATACAACTAAAGCTACTTTTCACTGGAAATCATGTGGTGTATGATGGTTGTTTTATGTGGTAGAGGGTGACAAAACATGTCAACAAAGTCTACACAAAAAAATATAAAAGGGATAGAAAGGACCACAAGACTTTTGTCTTTACAGGGAAATTGATTGTTCTATGTTTGCCCCTTTGGGATTTAGGATTAAGCAAAGACACGCAAGTTTATGTTTCTGGGTTTCTACAATTTTGTCACATTTTAGTTGCTTACAAGTCTATCTTATAATAATGATGGGGTTATTTCACCAATAGTGATTAGAGTATATGTGTTATAGAAATCTGACACGCTGCTCAAGTCAAATTCTTAACTCCAGGTTCACTCGCCCGGTCAATATTGAACGTGGACAAGGTAATCCTTTCTCATTACGCACCAGCCTTTCAATAAGAGTGCCAAATGATACGCCATTCAATCCAAGTCCCTAACTCCATCACAAAATTTAATCCCAACTTAAATACCACTTCATAGTATCTTGTGGAGTTGATGTGAGATCATATCAAAATCTCAGATTATTAATACCGATGTTTACAAGTTATGGGCAAAAATTTCTATCCCCCAACAAGAACAAAGAGAGGGGTAGGGTTGCGGGAACAAGGATGGGGAGTATAATTCATGTCCTGTTGCCTTGACTAACATGGATGGAATAATAAAAAATATTACTCTCCGTTTTATTTTACGTGTCCAGTTTATTGAAGTTATTTATAATTTAATTTATTTTTTATAATATTAAGTTTAGTATTAATATATAAAATTTATATATATATTTAGAAACTATATCAAAAAATATTATTAAACACAAAAAAAATTAAATTTTAAAATAAAAAATTAAAGAAAATAACTAAAAAAAGAATTAATTTAACCAATAAATAATAAATAAAATAGGTAAAATGATATAAATTACTAGCTACCTTAGAGTGGTAAACAAATGTAGTGATGATACAAAAAGGGTAAAAACAGTTCATAAATTTCAACAATTCCCTGTCATGTAAACCAATACCCGTGACATGAAACAAACAAACAAACCCAAAAGCAAACAAAGAATTTCATCGACCAAAACATTCATTGAAATCTGTCATATATGATGTTTCAATTCCTTTTTTCTTTCTATCTTATTTTAAATGTCCAATTCAATTAACACTAATTAAACCCGTACCATAAGCTCGTGGCACCTTTAAACCCGTATCATATCTCACTCAGACCAATCAAGCTGGTTCCAAAGATTTATATTTTTAAAACTAAATAAATAAAGTAAATTGTGTGGGAAAATATAAAAGAAAAAGTGAAAAAAAAAAAAAGAATTTGAGAACCTGGGGAGAGTGCAAAGACTGGGCTGCCATGTATACTTGAGGAAGTCTGTGTCAGTTCTTCCATTCTTCTCACAGTCAAACTGTTTCTCTATGAAAGGGCATTGCGATGAATTGTAGAGAGGATTTGATTCTTCATCACGAACCCAGCTTCCTTGGAAGAGATCACAGCCGTTGGTGATCGCCGCCGGCTGCTCCGCCTTGTGCCGCACCGGCCGTTTCCCCTGCACGTGGTTCAGTACACACAGCAGAATCAGCGCTTCCGCCAGGAAACAACCAACACCCATGATGAGAGAGAGAGAGAAGGATGGATGGGATTGGTATACTGTCTTTTATGGAAGGTGATGGAAGAAAGGATGGATGTGTAATATATAGATCAAGACACATTTTAGTTAACTTTTTCTTTTTTAGTATTACTTATTCTGTTATAACGGTAGTATTTGTTCATTTATATTTTTTCAATTTGCTGAGGACCTTGTGGTCCAGTGACATCAAACCCTTCTCTTTATATGGGAGGTGGTGGAGGCAGATACTGCATTGTAATAAAATATTTTTTCAACTTACTGAAATACAAAGTCATAAGTTTAAACATCAGTGTGGAGCATAGCCACAACTTTAAAAAAAAAAACCAATAAGTAGAGCCTTTTAGGAGTTCAAAAGATTAAAGCGTGACATCATCCCATCAATGCAAATATTAACTCCCCTATTCATTAGCATTTTTAGTTTCTTAATGGAAATGAATCTTATTAGGTTCGAAGTCTCTAAATTAGTGTTGAAAGGAGTGATGAAATGTGTGGAGCATGATTTTTGTACTGGACTAGAAGGTCATGAGTTCGATATTTGTCAACACTTTTTTGGTCGAGTCCGTGATTTGTGAGTTATAATGTATATCCTCGAATAGTAATTGTAGATTTTCCTCATAAATATATTTAAAAAAAGAAAAGAAGAAGAAGTAGTGTGTAAATCAAATATTATATCATTTATGCTATGAGAAACATTATTGAGTTATGGTAAATGTTTTTTTGTTCTTCTTTAATTGGGGAAAATAAATTAAGTTAATAGACATTCAAGTGTGACAGTTTAAAGAAACGTGGCATTCAATTTCAACAAAAAGTGACTTTTACTTTTATCCTTGCATTTTTTTTTTGGGTTCATTGAAAGATCACATGTTTGTTAATTTACGCAACATGATCCAACCCCTCTCCAATAAATTTATAATTGATTGGAAATTTCTATAGTTCAGAATAATAATCTTTGAACGGGGTTGGTCAAAATTCGATTACATTAATTTTATTTTTTGAGATGCATATATTAGCAGTGTATACAAAATAAATAAATAAATAAAAATTTAGATCGAATAATACTGATAAATGTTTCATTACAAATGGTCATGGTGAACATGATGTGTTTCATATTTGGTAGAGGGAATTGATAGAAGATATTTTTATTTTATTTTTTGAAAATTCATGTTTTTCATTGACTCCCATTCCCAATAGAGTTCAAACTCTCATTCTACTTCTAAAAGCAAGATTAAACATTGATTGATTAAATAAACATCTTGTGATACTCTGACAAGATAATCTTTTTCTTAATCTTGAAATAATGATCAAACTTGTGATTATTTAATTACGTGGTTTTTGAGCGATGATAGTTCACAATAAGATAATGAGATTATGATAAATTATTATGGCAGGTATGTATGCAATTTTCATTCCATCTGCATGAATGTAGGTGGGTGCTTTGGGTAGGTTTTGCACATAAAAGGTTCTGTGAATTGATTATCCAAAATGTGCATTAATTTACCAAAAAAAAAAATTATATTTTTATAGAGAATTTTTTAAACAGTATTGATATATGAAACTATTTTGGATCCATTGCTAACATGGTAGTTGCATTAGAAATTAATTTCATACAACACATATTACTTCTTTATACTTTTTTTTTTTTTTCAAATCAAGTTGATATGACAAAAATTTAATCATTTTTCTATTTTTAAAAAGATGATATGACATGAACAGATACTACAATGTAATAGGGTCAGTTGTATTAAAAAAAAAAAGATGATATGACAAAAATTTAATCATTTTTCTATTTTTAAAAAACAATGTTGGAGTTATGGCCTATGGGGAATGGTCTCAACTCTCAACCCAATGGCCTAGTAGTGAAGTCCGTTCAAGATAAATTTCATTAGCCCAACAAGAAGTCCAATCCAACAAATATAGTACTAAAAAAAACAAATATAAGAAAATAATATTCAAATATTTTCCAAGCTAAGTAATAAAATTATACTAACTATACCATGTAATAATACATTATGATATACATAATATTCTCTAACTAATCTGTAACCAATCACCTTCTAAGTAATTACACACCCTAATTAATTCTATTCACTAATTAAGTCACCAATTATTTCTTTCTTTTTATGCGTATAACTAAAAAAGTTAGCGCCAATGACCTGGTCTAGTGGCACCTGGTTGCACCCAATGTGGAAGGAATACTACATTGTAACAGAGTCAGTAGTACTCAACAAAAATTATAAAGAAGTAAACTTAACTATTAATGGACATTTTACATGGTGCTTAATTTTGGCGAAACTTGGAAATGATCTTCTTAAGTGCATCAACTACTTGTTTCATGTTAATTCTATTCTCAGGCAAGTCCTGTGTGCATTGAATAACCAACTCCATGATTGATTTTAGGCAAATTTGTTTCACTGCAAAATTCTCTTCACCCTCCACTACCAAATTGCCATCCACTCTCTTCATAATGTTCCTAGGAAATGATTCAGAAATCCATCTTTCCATTGTTAGATCTCCAGAGAACATTTCATCTGTGGGCTTCTTTCTTGTAAAAGTTTCTGCCAAAAGAATCCCATAGCTGTAAACATCCCCCATTGCAGAAACCATTCCGATCGCTCCATACTCTGAAATTTTTGCATAAATCAAGCAAAAAAGTGAATGATTATGAAAGTTTGCAAGAAAAGATTGTAACTTTTACCTGGTGCCATGTACCCAATGGTGCCTAATGTATCTGTTTGTGCTGCCTGGTTCTGTAGAGTCAAGATTTTGGCTATGCCAAAGTCACCTAAATGTGCAACCATGTCTTCATCTAAAAGAACATTGCTGGGTTTCAAGTCACAGTGTACCACAGGGTGCAGATAATTATGATGCAGATACTCTAGTACAGATGCCACATCTAACATGATTTCCAGCCTTTTAACAAAATCCAGGCAATAGTTGAAGCTGTAAAGCCACCTTTCCAGGTTTCCATTTGGCATGTAATCAAGAACTAATGCTTTAACATCCTGGTTGGAGCAAATGCCAATGACCTTAACAAGATTCCTGTGGCGAATGTCACGCATTGCTTTGCACTCTGAATCAAAGCTCTTGAATGCACCCTGTGAATCCAAGTTAAAAACCTTCACAGCAGCAATCGCCCCATCAGCAAATTTCGCCTTGTACACTGAACCATAGCTTCCACTCCCAATCAAATTACTTTCATCAAAGTTGTCTGTTGCCCGAAGCATATCATGGTACGAGATCCTCTTCCGCATGAAATGAGGAGGCTCTAGACTAGCTCCATCTTCGAACTTTGTGTTTCTCCTTCGCGACCTTAACGCCACAATCACAAAAATGGCTACAAGTAGTATCAGTGCAAGTGTTGGCAGAACATACTTTAACAAACTCCTCACTTTTTTTGACTCCCCATGTTTAGGACTTTCACAAGCTTCAAGCTGCAACCCACACAAAGCATCATTACCCATAAAAGATTGAGCAGAGAAGTTTCCGAAAGGTCCCCCATCAGGTATTTTCCCAGTAAGATGATTGAAAGAAACATTTAAATAGACAAGATACTGAAGTTTCTCCAGGGACATGGGAATTACACCAGAAAGATTATTCTGTGAAAGATCCAAATATCCCAAGCCTACTAAGCTACCAAATGATTCAGGTATATGACCATGTAACATGTTTGTTGACAATGAAAGATTTACTAAATGTTGTAGCTGCCCTAAAGTGCTTGGAATCTCACCAGTGAACTGATTTGATGATAGATATAACTCTGTAATGCTGCTCAACGAACCGACATCAGGAGATATAGTGCCACTGAGATGATTTGAAGACAAATCTAGAATTTGGATTTTGTTATTCAACCATAAGGATGGTGGCAAACTAGAAAAAAATTGATTAGAACCTAGATATAATTGTGTGAGTGAAGAAAGATTTCCCAGGCAGCTTGGTATCCTCCCTGAAAGCTTGTTATTGTGCAATCCCAGGAAATATAAATCCTTCAAATTGCATATGTTGGATGGGATTGTCCCATCTAACATGTTGTTTCCCAGATTTATCCTTTGAATTTGTTGTAGATTTCCCAATGTTCTTGGAACCACTCCAGTCAAATTATTATAATCTATGCCAAGCCAGATTAGCTTGGTCATGTTCCCAATTTCAATAGGAATTTGGCCTCTAATGCCACTCCCAGCCGCAAGAAATGTCATAAGAGACATGGATAGATTACCAACAGGGAAGGATCTTGGGAAAGTTCCATTCAATGGATTCTGTCCTATCTGTAGAGTCTGGAGTTGCTTCAATTTCATAAGGGAAGCAAGGAAGCCTAGCTCAGGGCTTGATGGATCCTTTCCCAATTGATTAAACTGCAGGCTAAGGAACAAAAGTTGATCTAAATTTCCCAAAGTTGCAGGTATATATCCACTCAAGAAATTTCTTCCAAGATCTAGATATGCAAGTTTTGAGGCATTTGAGATAGAGGGAGGGATGCTTCCACTGAAGCTGTTGCTAGCCAGATAAAGGCCTTCAATATTGGGAAGCTTGAAAGCCAAGTCTGGTGGAAGATTGCCAGAAAAGTTGTTGCCTACAAGAGCAATCTGCTGCAACCTTGATATGTTCAACAATGGTCTTGGGAATTCATCCTCAAAACTATTGAAATTAAGATAAATTGCTTTCAGACTTGACAGGCGCCCAAGTTCATAAGGAATGTCTCCATTGATATTGTTATGTGCAATATTAAATTCCTCCAAGTTTAACAGATTGGCAATTGAAGCTGGAATAGTACCAGTCAAGTTGTTCAAAAAAAGTGATAATGTTTGTAATGATGATAAGTTCCCAAATTCACTCCATATATTCCCTACAAAATTATGCCAATGCTGCAGATTATAAGGCTTTTCTTGATATAGGAGAATAGTAACTACTAATTTCCCTCGTTACCTAACTAAAAAAATCATTTATAAAATTGAAGTTTAAAATATCATTTGACAGTCGCAAGGTATAAATTTGATTTTTATTAATAAAAAGTACAAAATTAACTTTATTGTGTACATATTGTATTAAAGCTTTGAAACACTTACGTATTTACAATATCTTTTCCATCAAGTCTTATTTTTTATAAATGATGAAATGATAAGATATATATAGTATCCAATCCAATATCCATTACTTATACAAAGACATTTTGGTACACGTGTCAAGAAAACATGCCAGGTGAACTCCGTCTTTACGTTTCTGATTGTCCTACTCAACCACTCTCTCCCTATATCGCTTTTCGTCTCTCTCTCTCTCTCTCTCTAATTCGGTCCGTCCTTTATTTATCGTCGTCTTCTTTATTGCTAATGATCCCTGATCATTTTCTTTTTCTTTTTTTTTTGTTCATTTTAAATTTCTGCTCCAAAACCCCTCAAAAGCTCTTCTTTTAGGCTCTGGGTTTCCGTCTTCTTTCTCAAAAAGTGAGTTCCTCTTACTCAATAACTTCTTATATATACAAGCTAGCAAATACGTGTATGCATATAGGGAGTGATAAAATGTTCTTAATTGGTTTTGGTTTTGATCATGGTTGTGAATTTTGTCCTAATTGTTTGTCTGGGGTAGTGGAAGAGCATTAACGAAGTTTGATTGTGTTATGCTGAAGTTACTGAGCTTTTTCTGTTCTCTGTTTTTATTTTTTTTGAAGGATAAAGATGGAATTTTTTTGGGGGGAATTGTTTGTGGTCATGCAGTTTTGGGTAAATTTTTGTTTCTGATTGTTATGTTATGCTTTAGTGGGTTGATGAATTGCTTGAAGGGTTAGGAATGGTTTTGTGGGAAACTTGGTTTGGAGTGTTGTTTTAGAGGCAAGAAAGCTCTTGAAAGCTTCTTTGCCTGCTGGGGGATTAGTGAAATGGCTTTGGAATCTAGAAAGCATAAGAAATTATTCTCCAATATTTCAAGCTAAGTTATGTAGTATAAATGGCTTTTGTGAAGAATGCAATTGGCTTTATTAATTAGTTAATTACCACCATAATCATATCATTCTCCTTCAATCTTTCCCCAAAACTGCCATCTTTGTTTACCTAAGTATGCTGAAAAAATCTGCTTCATAACAAGAAAGAATATAGTGGTGTTCATGCTCATTTTCGTTTGCTGCTACACAAACAGAATATGAGGTTTGGTGTATGATTTGCAAACAATCCTGGATGAGCTTAAACAGTAATCATTGATTCACAAAAAACGTTTTTTGTGTTTTTTTTGAATTATAGGATATTGGATTGATTGAAGATTGTTCTGCTGTAAAGATATTGGGTTTTTTTTCGCTTTTCTGTAATTCTGTCTGACTCTCTCAATTTGGTTTGGGGCGTATTCCTGTGTAAGGTCCTGATAGTTGTTGAATTCTATACTTAAGCAGCAACACCGCCTTGAAGTGCCTTGTTTCGTTAACTCACGTGCACTCGACAAATTGCTCTTCGATGGATTTGAAAGCAATATCCTGGGTTGGGAATATATATCAGAAGTTTGAAGCTATGTGTCTAGAGGTTGAAGAGGTTATGTATCAGGTGAACCCCGCTTCTAATTGCATAGAGCGTTTCATGCTTAATTTATACTTATAATTTGTATCTAATTAATCGTTTTACTTGGCACCAAAACGAAATCTACTTAAGTCGAAAGTGATTTGAAATTTTGAACCAAACAACCGTTTTAAGGGTTGGGATAAGAAATTGACTTATTTTATTGTTTGTTTATGTTTCAGGACACCGTTGATTACGTTGAAAATCAGGTGCAAACAGTTGGTGCAAGTATGAAGAAGTTTTATTCGGAAATTATGCAAGATTTGCATCCTGAATCTTACGTAGATCCCGTGAAAGTTGCTGCTGCTGACTTGTCTCTGAATCCCTATGCTCACCATGAGATTGAGAAGAAGCAAAAGGCGAGCCTCAAAGAACATTCTAGAGGCATGGATATGAAATTTACTGAAGATACTGAAGTCATCAAGGGTAGTGATACTACTGCTTATCCATCATTTCTTAACAAGCTCTGAGATCATACATAACAGTGTACCTCTGCCACCGGGCACTTCTTTTATAAGTGTATTTTATGATGTATTCAGGAAAAAGCAAACACGGTGGGATCTATAAACGCAGAAGTGTTGGGAACAGAAAGAATGCTAAAGACAACCATCCTCCATTAAGGATGTATTTACCCGTGACTCCTATGTCTTCGGAGAGGACTAGGAAGTCCTCGGCCAGTGGTATAAGAGAAGATTATGAAATGGCATCTGACCACACGGATGCAACTTCTCATCTAGCCTCGGCTAAAGGATTTGCCTCTCGAGAAATGGTAAATGAAATTTGTGATCCTAAATCAGATACAAATATGCACACAACCAGCAGGGCTATAGATAATGCAGTATCTGACACGGGACTAGAAGATGAATATTCTGAGCAGAAGCAAGATCCTGGATGCACTTCCCCTTTCGGGGGCTCATCATCAGGATCGAGTGGTATGTAGTTCTATATATATATTTCTTTTATGATGCGATTCTATTCTATTCCCTTTTTGTTCCAATTTCTACTAGTAATATTTTGTTAACGGTGCTATGACATTAGGTACACCACATGGACATATGACGGATGGCACAATTTCTCATACTGGTGACAGTACAATCAACAATGGATCTGCAGGTGAGGTCATCTTTACCTCCACTATGAAATCAAGATGGAAACTTGGTGGGGCAACCCTAGCCAATTTGGTCGGGCAGTTGGCTTGATAACCACAAGGTTCCAAGTTCAACTCTCGGTGGAAGTGGCCTATTGGCCTTCTTGGTTTGAGCCGGTCAGCTATGGGCAACATAAGCCGGTTTAACTCCTTGTGGTCCTTTGCCGACTATGGTCACAAGGCAGGGTTTACCTGGTTCATACCCTAGGTAGTGGCTGAAACAATTTTATATATAGTGATGTTAACCAGTCTACTTTAGTTCCGCTTTGATGTTAAGTTGGCATGAGTGGTGATCGTTCTTGCTCATAAATATGACACATTTATGCTTAGACTCGTTTGATATATTGGAATTATTTACGGTGTATGCACCATTGGTCATTCTACACACTTCTATGCCCAATTCTTTTAAAGGTTGCCCCATTTTATCTACTAGAGTAAAAATTCTTATATTCCTCTGCTGTTACTGCTCTCTACAGAAAGATCAGAAAACCATGATTTCGATGTACTCAAGGCGAGTGATGTGCTTGAACAAGAAGTGGAAGTAGATCGTGATGTGCTTGAACAAGAAGTGGAAGTAGATCATGATGTTGAGTCACGGTTGGAGGAAACGTGTGTATTGGTTGAAGGGGACGAGCTTCTCGCCCCACAAGATCCCGTCAAACACAAGTCGTACAAGGTTCGAGAGCTCTACACACACACACACACACATATCAACACGCTCACACACAAAACACAAATGCGTATCTTCTGCCATTTATGTGTGTGCATCAATACATATATGCTTACATGTACAATATTTTCCAGAAAAAGATTCGCGAAGCGTTTTCTTCAAAAATGAGATTAACGAGGAAGGAGTATGAGAATCTTGCAACACAATACGAGAATCAACCTTCAAATCGTGATTCTGAAGAGAAAGTGCCTCCTGCTCTGGGAATGAAGGCAAGCACAAAGGTATCAGCAAGTGACTTTCCTGATTCTGAGTGGGAGCTGCTCTAGATATGAATGAAGCTTACTGGAAATAGTATTTTGCACTGTCCAATCAATGTGTATATTTATACAAGAATGTGAAGAGTAAGGAATGTGCATTGCTTATCAGTAATAAATATAATCCTACTATTCTCTTCACAACTTAATGTACCTATCTATAGATACTGCACATTAAGATTGTAATAATAATGTAATAATAGAAAATGTTATACAGAACCTGGGAGTGTGGTTGAGTGGAAGAGATTCATTTCATTAACTTTTAGCTAAAGGTCAATCCTTGGCTTTGGGTATGGAACAGCCTTAAATTTTCAGGTTGGGATTAGTCACTGTGTCCGACTTTTTAGTTTGAACTGGATAAAGGAAATCTAAACCAGTTTATATCTTTAGACTTTCTTAATTTGAACGGGTCAACTATAAACAATCTAGATTAGTTTACCTCTTTATGGTCCGGTTCTTTGTTGATTAGGAAGATGTCATTTCCTTTTCATTTCCATTCCAGACAGCTAAAAATAAGCAAGCAATCACAATAAATATTGTCATTTTGAGTTCTACACTCATGAACCAAAAACACCCATAGTACATAGCTCTACATTTATGAGCCAAACACATCTTTGGTACATATGTATTAAACAAATTTCGAAGTATAATTCAACTGGTTGATTCCAAGGAGAATTAATGGTTTTATTTTGTCGGAAACTGAATTAATAGTTCTATTTCGCTACCAGTCACAAGTAGGGTAATACGGTTTATTTTGCCGGATGGCTAACAAACTCCATGAATTCTTGATCATTTCCTAAAGCATGTAGTGTTTGAGGAAGAAGGCAAACCTCAATGTCCACACTCCCTTTTTCCAGCCCAGGAAACAGGCTGAATTTCCCATCAGCTTTATTGTCCATTCCACACCTCACAGCTACTGGCTTCCCCCACCCAAAATCAGTGGCATACACATTGTTTCTTGGGGAGCTAGCAATGCCCAGAAAGTTGGCAAAGAACACTTTGCTCTTCTGGGCAATCACAGGGGATTTCACCCAATTCTGGTAATACTCCATCACCTCTACATGATCCTGATTAGACACCACCTCGTGTATTTGCCAGGCTGCCCACCCTAATCCTCTCTGCAGCAGCTCCCCTGCATTTGCCTTTGCGTGTTTGCTGTGAATCGCGTTCCCCCAATACCCTTCGGGCAATGGTGGATTCATCCTCCATCTCGTGCCTATTGGCACGTAGATAGACACGTCTTCGGTGGCGTTTAGGCGACGGGCACGAGTGATGGCCCTCCACAAGTGAGCCACATATGATTGCAGGGAGGAGATGGAGTCTGTTCCCATTTCAGAATTGGCTTTTTCCTTGAGCTTTGCAATGGTGTCTTTGCTGAAATGGAACACCCTCTCCTCCAATGGCGGCGGGGCGAAGGAGCTGGACAACATTTCTCCCTGGAGATCAAACGGGAGGCGAATGGGGCGGGCGATGTTGCCTGGAAACCATGGATCAAGAACGGGAGACAAAGATAACTGAGGCATACCCCGCGAGATTTCAGACCAAGAATTGAAGAAATGCCAGAAAGACGAAGCGTCTGCTGCAGTGTGATTCATGGAGAGGCCGATGAAGTACCCGTCTTCAAGCTCTGTCACCTGTGTTGAGCATATATACAATATATAAACATAAATATACAATCCAACGTCACCAGATAAAAAAGAGACTAACTATAGTGACAGTGTTACCTGAACTCCCAGTAATGGCGTGGAGATTCCCTGGAAGTTACAGACGCGGTTAAACGGGAAGAAAGAACGAACCAGGCGGGGCACAATGGCGGGCTCAAGAATCTGAGCCATAGTCACGCCGGCAGCCCTGGCTACAACAAACTCTGCGCCTCCATTGTTGCAGGTAATGGAAACGGAGGTGGTACCGTCGCCGTTGTTTGCGACGGCGAGACGGCCGGCCAGGGGAGGGAAGAAGGAGAGAGTGGAAGAGAGTGAGGCTTTCAGATGATCAGTCAAGGTAGAGGTGAGAGAGAATTGTTGTGCGGGCTTGCAGAAGAGAAGGCCTTTCTGGATGTAATCAAGCAGAAGGGATTTAAGATCCCACGGTGTCAAATCAATCTGGGGAATTCTTTCCGCCATGGCTGCTGCTCCAACTAAGCATTTTGATATCACTTCAACTTCTCCCATCTTCCCTCTGCACCTTCAACTTTGCTTGCTTGCTTCTGTTGAATTTGTAAAGAAGCAAAATGCTGTTTTTTTTGGACTGACAAATTTTAAAATCTTATTTTGGGTTAATGGTCAAATTAAATACTTTCTTCCCAAGTTAGTATAATGGTTGAACAAGTCAAAATGTAATGCCATTTTCCATTAAATCTTGCCTAACAAGGCAAAATCCTTTGCCCAAGGTCCCACACCCTGGGTGGGGAGACAATGATTCTTTCATTAGAGGTTGCCCAGCTGCCCATGCTGACGAAGATTCACAGAGGCTAAACCTTTTATCAGTGTGCACAAGGAGCCCCTCATCCTCACACTGTGGCTGGTGAGATTCAATCCTCTGTGACCAGTTAAGCTGCCCATGCGGACGAACTAATCACTCTTGTGACTAATTAAGAATCAAATTTGCAATTCATGATAATTAGGGACTAAATATGCACTTTTCCTATAAGTTAAAAGGACCAAAAAGTGCAATTTTCCTTAATATTAATATTTATTGTAATTAAGGGTATTAAAATAGACTTTCATTTTGAACATTTCTACCAAAGAGTTGGTGGTTAAAGACAAATTCCACAACCAAGTTGGGATTAGGTATGAATTATGATTACCTACCTCAGATGGTGACACACTTGAAAGGCAAAACCTCAAAATAACCCAAAAAAGCTCAAAAGTATAGTAAATCAGTTTCAGATCACTAATTCAATTCAAGCCCAGAATGCATCTTGCTTTGATATAATCTGATCCATAAGTTGATCATCATCCATAATTCCATATGGAGATTCATTAGAATCACCTTTGCATGCTAGAGTTCTCCTTCTCCATAGAAATTATGCAGGCCAGTCTGTCATAGACCTGTATGGCATTCAGTAATCTTCATACTATTTTCATGAAAACTAAAGCTAATCTAATATTAGAGCTTCAATCTCAAAATATATGTATATGGTACCTCAGAAAGCTGGTTTTCGCCATCTTCTATCTTCGATGGTAGAGGGTCGTACCTGGATAGCATAAGATTAAGATACATGGTTCTCTCAGTTCATTCAGGCCATGAAGTTCATTGTATCGTTGATTATCAATTTATCATCCCCTTACCATTCCCTTGGGATCCCGGCTTCATCTCTAGCGGTATAGTTGAATGGTCCTTTCAGCTCCACATCATACTCCTTCAACAAGTCTGTAAAAGATGAAGAGATTGAATTCACCGGAAAAAATCTTATGTTTTCCCCCGCAAAAGGCACAAACTAGAGCATACCTTTAAAAGCAGAGGAAGGGGGGCGGTCCATTTTCTGACAAACGTGTAAAAACCAGGAGACACCAACTGCTACGTGCGCTACTTCTTCGTCTGCAATTCTGGCCACAATGTCGGCAGTCCTATGATCTCCAAAGCCGATTAGTCTTTGCACTAGTCGAGGACCAGCATCAAGGCCTCTAGCCTCCTATAGTAATAAGAACATGAAAACGGTAAAAGAAATTCAACTCTAAGATCAAATCACGAGACCTTTTGGCTCTCACCACTCGAGTTAGAGAGTATTATGAACAGAGCATAGTAAGCAAGAAAACGAACTCATATAAGCGGGATAGTTCTATGAACTGGTACTAACATCATCAGATAATCTTCTAAAACGAGCAATTCAGTGTGAGTGTATTCTTATGCACCTGGACTAGGGGGATTGCTGCCAGGCGGGCAGCAACATCATTGGATGTCTTATCACATTCCCTCCATAGCAGATTGTGAGCAGGCATGTCACCATAGCTGTTGGTGAAGGAAACAGAAGACGCTAAAAATCCACAAGACTAAACTAGAATTCCTCGTTACAGACAAATTCAAAGGTGTTTTGAATTCACCTGAATCCTAGCTCGGCCAATCTCTGTGAGCACCAAGCAAAATGGCGACTCTCGTCATCAGCCACATGAGCAAAATCAGCAAAGAATCCCTCACCAAGGAGCTCACAATATGGTGAAAAACGAACAACAGTGTCCCATGCCAAATCAATAGCATTTAACTCCACATGAGCAAGATTATGAAGCATATAGGCATTAAGAGGTAACCCCAAGTGTTTGTGAGATGGGATTTCCTTTGGTGAAACCTGGAGTCAAGTAATAACCAAATGTCAATTACAGGCATTCAATATGTAAATTGTGAACATTCAGTATATAAAATGGTGAATATTCAATAGGTAAATCGTGAACATTCAATATATAAATTAAATTGTGTATTTTTGGACCCGAGTCCACATAATAATTTGCCCATTTCAATGCAGAAATACTCTAACAAAGAAGAGTAAAAAATCAATATATCCCAGAAACAAAAACAAAAAAACAAAAAAAACAAAAAAAAAAAAAAAACAAAAAACAAAAACAAAAACAAAAACAAAAAGATAATTACAAACCAGTTTGGGTATAGGAGGCCTGGCAGGCTTAGCCGGCGGTTGAAAGACTCCAATGGGCAATCCCTTTTGACGCCACCTACAATAACCCAAGTGGGAAAGCATTGATTTCTTCAGAGGGTCGGCAGTGGAGAGAACCGCGGCACCAATTTCAGCCAGAGAAGATCCTGACCCCAACTCCTCAGAGCGTCCCGGTAACGCCGGCTCGACATCCGGACCATTGGACCCCCAAAAACGGTCGTGGTTCAGAGTCCCCTGTCTCCAATTCTGCAGACCTGACCACTGGTTTGGTATTTGTGGATAATGAATAGACGAAATTGAGGAAGAAAAGTGTTTGGTTTGAGTGATAATGGTGCGAGCAGTGAGGGGCCGAGAGCATATAGTACACCGCAGTGTGATGGAGGAGAGCATGCTTGCCCCTAATCACTTCATTACTTCATTTCGATTTTAAACTTCTCTCACTTCTCTATGAAGGGGAAGAGTTCCTAGATTCTCAAATATTACCCCCTAAATTTTACTTTGAGTCATCATATCAAGTTTTAGTGGAAGAATTGTTGATTCTTTGTGTTACAATAGATTGAGAAAATATGTATGAATAGATACTATAATGTAATACAGTAGTATATATGAACGGATACTACAATGTACGGAGTAATAAAATTAGTAGAACTCAAAAAAAAAATTACCTTAACCACTGATAAGCTACTTTTTTCATGTGAGTTCTAATACAAGTGTTTAAATCAAAATTTTGTATATGAAAACAAAAATTGAGAGTAAAAAATGAGAGCCGATTTTATCACTCCACTATCCTAGCGAGTTGTAAGGGGGAAAATTTTGTTTTTTTGTGGGGGATAGCAAGTAAAACCAAAAGTACAGCCAAACAAATTAGCTAAAAACACAGAAATGGACCCCAACAGAAGGTGTTTCATTCATTTACACAAATCATCATTACAAATATTGCAACATTCAAGAATTTGACTTGCACGTCAGTGGGGGGAAATCCAGCTCCCTGGATATGCTGTGGTTAGCAATGCACAGAGCTTACACATTACAGTACTACCTACATTATTATTATACATATCCATGAAACAGTGAGCATCTAAAACCAAAAACCTAAAGCACCCAGTCTTAAAAGATATATGATACACTTTGCTGAAGCCAAGAATCTTGATAAGAGATCGCCATATTCTTCGTCACTGCTGACATGGCGGGACCTGCAAATTAATCACAACAGTCATCATGGATGATGTAAGATGAGCATCTATAAAGCATACTACAATTGACTAGCCAATGAAGACATAGAGTTTTTTTTTTTTTTTGAGTAATGAAGACATGAGTTTAGTTTTCCCAAACTACATGAGATATTAGACTGACTATTTCATTACTGAAATTCAAGATGGCAATGCTATTAAACGCATTTTAATCATCAGTGTTTCTGCAAAATCATAATGGCCATGTTTTAAAGGAAAAATAGGCAAGGATAACATAACCACTTCCACATCACATGTTCTAAAAAATTCCATTTACAAAGAAGATATAAAGAGGCTTAGAGAAATTGCAGTTGCAAACACTAGCGACACAATAAAGAGACTGCCTGGTGGAAAATATAAAGATTACTGTAGTAAACAGCAAAGTCAGACCAAAATTGTTTATTTTATTAATAACCAATCTCATTTCAGTTGCAAAAGAACCCACTAAATTTAAACAACTGTCATCTTACCTGGGCAACCAGTTCAACTCCTTGGTGAATGTTCTGTATCAGATTCACCTTCTGAAGAGCTTTCACTATGAGAATCTGTTGTAATAAAAGATGAAACAAATTAAAAAATGAGGCAGAATGGTTGAACATATAGTAACCTGTAACTCCATATCAATCCAACACACAATGCTAAAAGAAAAAGATTATATGAATACCACTTGATGAAGATCCTGAATCGGTACTAGAGCTGCTTGATTTAGCTGCATTATTCTCTAGCTTTTCCTCTTCAGCAGGAGCAGAAGAAATGTCCTTTCCTTCTGCTTATATACAGACTAAGTCAGCAAGCATCACATGAAAAAAAATATTTATATGTAGTCCTAGACAAGGGTAAGCTTCACAACCCACAAAACCATACAGATATAAAGATTAAAGACTTCATTTTCCACATCGAGTAGGTAGTCTTAACTAAAGCAAGTTATTACCTGCTGCTTTGCTTTCTGTTGGAGTTTTGTTTAGAGCTTCAGTTGTAGTTTCTACCACAACTGGGGGATTTTTCTGCAGACATAGCAAGAAAGAGGTTATGCAACTAAAATGTGTGTGTGTGTGTGTGTGTGTGGATAGAGAGAGAGTATACAGGTCAATAGTTTACCTTATCCCGAACATTCTGTTCAATTTCCTTTATAGGTTGAGTGGCAAGTTCAGGCTTTTCAGCTTTTCTTTTGTTCTTGCTCAAACTCTTCTTGTAGTTAGTTACAAACCTATCGAGCTCCCAAAGTGTTTCTGTATCAACACTATCAATATCCACTTCAATCTCATCATCATGTTGGCTGAGAGAAGAGTTCCTCTTTTTTATAATTTGCACTACATTCTCAAGCTTTTCAGAAGGTAAATTTTGTAGGTTCATGCTAAGTTTTTGCTTTTCATCATATGTCATATCCCTTTTATTGGGATCTTTTGCCTTTGGCTTCTTTGGGGCAGGGGTTCTCCCTGTGTGGGGGGGATTCATGGGTTTCGATTTTGGATCTGTGGGGAGGGTCATGGATTCAGACCTGCCGAATTTTTTTCTCATTTCAGAGTTTGGCAATTTAGGACCCTTCCGAGATGTAGGAGTAGGTAAACCCACATCATAATCCGCTGCAAGTCTCAACTCCCGCATATAATCAGCCTCTATAGCAGGCCATTTGTTTTCAAATATCTGCAAGAGCTGCTCAGCCATTACATGAACATCTTGCCCCTTTGGATTATACGTCATAGCATTCTGAAATGTAAGTCTCACATCCTCTGCAAATTCTCTAGGAGATTTATACCAATTACTATCCATCCTAGATTTCACCGTACCAAGATCCATTGGATGCTTAATGATGTCAAAATAGTCATGTAAACCAAGACCAACAGTATCAACCGGTTTGTTAAACACCCAGCCATGCTTATGCTTCATTAATCTTTCCAGCAATGCACAACAATTCTTGAACACTTGATTTGAGGACTTTCCCAACCCAAAACTATGTACTGATTCCATCCCTCCCACTTTTTTCACATTTGATTTTGTTTTTTTGTTACTTTCCGCAGGTGGAATCTTATCTTTTGCAAGCAAGAAATCTGAATTCCGATAGAACTGGTTTGCCTTTGGTGTCCTCTTCTCTTTCTCTGCATTATCACTTACACCATGACTGTTCTCCAACACCGACACACTCAACTGATGCAAAGGCCGTGATTCACGGGGTGTTACTGTTGTTGCTGCCTCGGCTGGCACCTTTTTAGCCCCTCCAGCTTTGTCAATGATGTGGTCATTCTTTTGTATCTCTTTTGTCTCAATATTCTTCACCAAACTCCTAACCGTGTCCAACTCACTCTGCAGCTTCCTCCTTAATTCTCGCATCTCCTGCTTTGATTTCATTGACAAGCTAATGGTAACCCTATTTTCTTGTCTTGTAACTCCAAGCTTCCCCCCTTCATTACCACCTGGTACTCCACGACCGCCCAAAGGCGCAGCCAATGCACGATTAAGACTCGAAGAACTTTCCAAGGCTGCATTAGGAAGGGAATTAACCAGAGGTTGAGACCATTCATCATCTTCTGCAGCTTCTTGAGCTTGCAGCTCTTGTGTCGGATTACTATTATAGCTTTTTAACCCTTTAAATGACTTCCTTGTGTACACTTTGTCGCCCAATTTCGGCTTCTCTTTCGATCCTTCATGTCCTCCACTCCCACCCCCCATCATCATTTCTCACACATTCAACTCCAAAACCCTAATTAAGTCATTCAGAAAGATTGAAATATAAATATGCATACATAAAACGAAGAAATATATGTTTCATCTCAACAAACAGCGCCAAACACACGCTAATCCCTTTCTGAGAATTTGATATATGCATATATGATCTATAATCCATGAAATCGACACCGAGATGCTTACATACATAACTAGGGTTTACGGTAAATTAGAGCTATGAACGTACCTTTGCCGTAGTACGCCTTCTCTCTCTAAACTTCACTCTCCGTGTTCGATCCGGTGCTCTGCATTTACGATTCATGCCTCCCAATCCTCTTTTAGATGAGCCCGTAATCGGCAGAGAATCAAAGGCAGCGATGAAGAGAGGAGGGCGAAGGTCGACGCGAGTGAACCGGGCGTGCCAAGCACGGAGAGATGGAGGGTTGGGATTTTTCCTCTGCGGTAATGGAGAGTGCATCAACGGCTGGGATTTCGCTGTTGTTGGTAGTTGACGATTCAAGTTTGGCTCTTTCTATGCTGGCCCACGCGTTGAGGGTGGCGCGTTCTTTACAGATACAGCTTGTGGATTCGTGGTCCTCTGCCCCGTTCCTTCTTAATTTCGAGTCCGCTGATAGTGAGTGGTGATTGGGCTGGGCTTTCCCAACTAAGCCCATTATAAGTAGTTTGGGTTAATAGAAATTTGAAAATACTTCTTCTAAGCCCATGTTGAAACCGACCCATAGGTATACTATGGATTCGGATCCACTTTGCAAGGTAGACCCGTATCCATTTACATACTGAATGTTCACAGTTTAAATTGTAAACATTTAGTATGTAAATTGTGAACATTCAGTATGTAAATTGTGTACTTTGGACTCGGGTTGACTTTACAATGTGAACCCGGATCCACATAATAATGTGCGGAAATCGACGCATAGTAGACTTGTAGTATTGACTATTGAGACTTATAAGGTGTGGACAAGATGACGCAACTCTCTAGTCTTGAAAAAATGGAATAAGATATGAGATGATCCAACAAAATGCGGGATTAGACTAGGAAACACCGTTTCGACAATAAAATTATTACAAGGGAATGTTACTAAATCAATTACATTGTGAAGCCTTTTTATGACCCTAACCAACAAAGAAGTGGTTCAAACTAAAAGAGCTTCACTTAAGTTGTGGCCCTAGTTGGCAAAGAACCAACTAAAACCGAGAAGGCTTCACCCGCCTTGTTGGCCTAACTAACAAGAATCAACTCAAACTGAGAAAACACTTAAAATCTTCTGGTTACCAAACTAACTGTCCGATTAGCATACGTAGGGTTATATCACATATAAAATTTTGATTAATTTATGAGATTGGGTCTTAAGATATTACACTTATTCCCTCT
Source organism: Ipomoea trifida (assembly GCA_003576665.1). Classification (NCBI taxonomy): domain Eukaryota; kingdom Viridiplantae; phylum Streptophyta; class Magnoliopsida; order Solanales; family Convolvulaceae; genus Ipomoea; species Ipomoea trifida. The sequence goes on from CP025654.1 coordinate 2,035,765, forward strand.
GCACTTAAATTAACAATTATTCATATATTTTAGTAGTGTTGAAGTCACTATCCAAGCTAAAGAAGACAGAATGATTCTGCCTGCCATCATGTTATTATCTAAATATAGAGATTTTGTCTTATACGGTTATACCATTAAGTTAATGCACTTTATTAGTCCGTACAACCTTTAGACTTTGAATGCATTTTACTATAAATATAATCATCAGAAGATTATGAAATGGAAAATAATTTCATGCATCTCATCACCACTCATCAACTCATCAATATATATACAGTTCCTATAACATCTTATCTACTTTGCATCACTTTCAATTCATATGTGATACGAAGCAAGAAAAAATGAGAATCGAACATGAAACCTTAAACTCGTGACGAGTATTTGGGGTATGCATGCATGAACTATAAACTGCTCAACATAAGACACATTAATGCCTATGGCTACGGTGTTTAATCAGTAGCCATCTTTGTTGAGACGGGACACATCATATTCTTCGATTGTTCTAATGATGTATCGGGTCAGGTCCCCCGGGACTATTTCGCATGAGTGTATACAAGCTTCCATTTCTGTCATCGCCTCCCTCGGCAGCTTTCTCTCTTTGGAAAAGGGCACGAAAAGGCGCTGTGAGGCGTTTTTCGTGCTGAGAATGCTGCAGAGGCCGGGGTTGAGATCCTGGCAGCAATATCAGCAGCACAATCAGGCCTAAACAGAAGTTCCCAGAAGACATTTTTACTTGTTTGAATCAAGATAATGGTGAAATGTATCTGATTTGCAGCTCTCTGGAACTGAAATGCAGGTATTTATAGGCAGTTTCCCTTCAGCTTTTTTTGCTGAAACAAGTGGGAGGGTGGGGGCTAGCTTTTGAGCGCACACCACACTGTTTGTTGTTTTGTTATATATATGGTTACACTTTCAACATGGCTATTTATCAATTTCCACAAGTACTGCATTTCATTTGGTGATGATAATGACTTACAGCACATCTGTTTTCACATTGGAGCTATCCAGTTACTGGTTCAGCAGCAAAACAAAACAATTCAGTCCAATCGACATTCGATATCCCCACCAATGTGAGACTAATCTAAGTTCTACCTATGTGACTATGTCGTGCATGCCCGTAGAGTTAAACTCTTACTTGAGAAAGGCCTGGCTGGCTGAGAACTTTCTAACATCACGCACTTTTTTGACTTTGCAGTTGCATTAGCAGTTCGCTTATCAACTGCTCCAAACTGGTGTCTGGGTTAAACTCGATCTTACTTGGGAAAGGCTTGGCCCAGAACCTTTTAACATCAATACTCTTATAGTTTTGTAGTTGCATTAACAGTTCGCTTATCAACTGTTCCAAACTGGTGTCTGGCCTGGGTTAAACTCGATCTTACTTAGGAAAGGCTTAGCTCAGAACATTTTAACATCACATACTCTTAACAGTTTGCTTATCAACTACTCCATATCGGTGTTTGGGTTAGTTTTAATTCATATTAATGTTTGAAGATGAGTGTGCCAACTCAGCTGGTTTGTCCTTGTTAATCTGTGGAAGGGGAGAAAAGCAAGAGAAATGGGCTTATAATAATAAAGCTCTCTTTTAGAACTTTCCCCTTCTGAATCCATGAAGGGTCACAATCTGTCAAGTGGCCTTTTCTTTGATGACCTTAAACAAATCACATAATCCAAGGTTGTCATGTCCACATTCTCTTTTTCACCACTCCTGTCAGCAATCAATCTTAGCTAGTTCTGTCAACTCCATATTCTCAGTAAGCCTCCTTCATCCTCAAAGATTTCATCTTTGAAGCATATATATATGATAAAACTACTCAGCCATATATAGTTGTCAGTGGCCTCAAGAATTCATGGCACCTCAAGAAACAATATCAAAACCTATTGTAGGATTTGCAGGTGCCAACTTCACAGATCTTTGACCTCTGAAATCTGGTTTCAATGATGTATAAGCTATGTATGAGCATATAATATAGAAATATAAATGCGCAATCCAACTATTAGCTTAGGCTTTTAGTTAAAATGGAACACATGCTTCAATTTACATGTTCAAGCTCCTTTTGAGACTATCATACATAAAGATTCCAAGCACTGGAATGAATATTCTTGGAGTGGACTAGTGGAGTGATTCTTAATCCGAATTCTATCTATTATAGACAACTCCAGCCAAATTGGTCGAGCTGTTGACTTGATAATCACAAGATTATAAGTTCAATTTTCTGAACCGATCAGCTATGGACAATTTAGGTTTATTTACCTCTTCCTTATAATCCTTTGCCGCTAGGGCCACGGAATTTTCTATGACATGCCTTAACAAATAGTGACTGTGGGTCTTTCTCGTTAGTCAAAAATATTCTATCCATTATTGGTGGCCCTAACACACTGAAGGTACATTGCAAAATGCTAACAAAGTCAATACAGTATAGTTTATGCAGTTGTGCGCTCAAACGCAATCAACATTGATCATAAGAAAGTGCTGGGTAGACCAGATTTAATCATTGTCTTCTTGCCAAAAAACAAGCAAGAAATGATAGCTAATGCACACTATCATTGATACATGGAATCCCTTTTCTGGGTTCTTTGATAGAGCCAATGGAATCTCAATACTCAATAGAGAATTGATGACCAAAAACTTTACCTAATTACATCACTAAGCTTTGTTGCTAGTTAAACCTTTAGGCTCAGGACCACAACAACTGAATGTAAACAAAGCTAAAGAAAAACAAACAGAATATGAAAAGGAGAAGAACATCTTATTCTTATATCTTTAGCACAGAATATAGAACATCCTATAAAATTTATAAAGTTTGAAGAACAGAATTTCAGAATATATGTTTAGCTGAGGCAAATGGCAAACAGCACATATAAACAGTATCAAGATTTGCAGCAATTAATACCCAGAAAGAATCTGTTTTGAATTTGACAGATTGGGGAAATACCCAGAAAGAATCTAATCTAATACAGTATATTTCTGCTATTGTAAGTCTCAACTAACACTACAAAAGTATAGAACCAAAAAATAATCAGAGAAGATCCAACTATCTGAAGTGCATCCTCAACATCTTGGATGAGCTCTGGGGCAAGAATTCACAATCATTCTCACTGGTTTCTGCCAATTTTCTCTTTCGGGTATTCGAAGAAGCTGCAGGAGGGAGAAGAGGGGATGAAACTGGGCTGTTGGATTGGATTGGAGTGTTGAAAAGGTGAGTAATGTCTCTGAGAGGCCTCCTGGGAATCCTCTTTTTGAAAAGCTTGGTTTTTGAAGGCTTTGGGGTGAATTTTTCTGCAGATAATGGTGGGATGTTCTCTTTGTTATCATGCTCAACAATGGCGGCTGCTATTCCCTCCATTGCAGATTAAAGATTGGAGAGAATTGAAGAAGAATTGGGATTGGAGTGATTGAATGGTTTCTGGGAAAGTTTGGGTGAGCCATTTTTATAGATTATGAAAGGATTTTGGAGGGATGGGTTTGAGTTTTTGAAGTTTTGCTGAAAAAAAGTGTTAATAGTTTGATGGATTCTTGAAATTCTGAGGATTCAATTGAATTTCAGTTTTGGGTGCTGAAATTTTGTTTGGAAGTCGAAATAAATTTCAAATTTTGGAGGGGAATAAAATGGGAAAACAAATGCGAAAACCGTAAACCGCCAAACAGGATTTTGGGACCTCGAAATTTCCGAAACTCACACGTCACGTGAGGAGGAGAGGAGGGAAAAGCCTTCTGAGTTTTGGGTTTTTACTCTTTTGACTTTGAAATTTTGGCTCCTTAAATTAATAAGAGTTTTTTTTTTCTTTTTATGGAAGGAATTTTAATTCCTTCGCATCATTTTTAAAAATAAAAGTAATGTATTCAATTCAATTTTTTGTGGGTAAAACATTAAAAATTCACGCCAGTTTGGTAACTAGTAACAGTATAATTTAGTTGAGTCAAATTAGAATTGCCAACAAAATTTAGTGCAATTTAAAACATTGTAAACAATAATTTTTTGCGAGAACTTAACTTTGACTCAAATTTGAGCTATTTGATCATAACTCAAATAAGTCCAATAAGAATATTTTTTTAACACAAAAATTGTAATAACAAACATTTTAGAGTTAAGGGTAATACTTGTGTGAAATCGTTTCGCGAATATTTATTCGAGAGACGGGTTGGGTTAATATGCAAATGTAATTAAATTAGAAATAAAAGATTTGTTACTTATAAGGAAAAACATATTACTTTTGAGTACAAAATGTAATACTTTTATTTTTTTGATGTAAGAATATTAATTTTTCATCAAAAAAATTATATTTTCCCTTATAAGTAATGTTGCACTTATAAAGTTAAATTTACCTTTTAATTGGTATGAAAAACGAGTTACATGGTCTAAATTATAGTCCACTGAAGTTAAGAAACATTAGTTTTTTTTTTTGTCAGATCACGATGTGTCTTGACTATTGAGTATACCTTAATTGTACGAGGTACCTTTAAGCGCGTGCCATACTCAAAACTATTCCCAATTCACATCGGACTGACCCAATTAATTAATTATAACCCAACAAAACAAAGAGAGAGCTAAGCTGCATGGGCCAATAGGGTGTAGGCCTCAGGCCCAACTCCATTACAGTGGTGAGAATAAAGGAGAAGAAAATATTGAAAAAAGGGAATTGGGAAAAGAGATAAAAAGAAAGATGCAGTGAGAGGGGAGGGAACAAATTGATCTGTATTGAAAGGGAGAGCCCCAACATGCTACAAATCTTCATGTTTACCTTATATGTCTTCTAGCTGCTGCCACTCTGCACATCATATCCCTTTGGTACCTAGCTAGTGCACGGTAACATATACTAACATGCACCATTATCATTACTTTACGACATTTCTTAAACCCAAGGGAACATATAAACTATAGGGTAACGTAGCCGAATTGATCCGACAATTGATTTGGGTAATAATAGAATTTTCAAGTTATAATTTTCTGTGAGAGCTAAGTATTAACATTCTCAAGACAATAATAAGAAAAATAGCAAATATGTCACTAAACGTATAATTTATGTACAAATAAACTGTTGAATTTAAAACATGTGCAATTGAATCACTCAAACAATCAACGTATGTACGGAGTACAATTTAAATGCAAATTGAGTTGAAAATATTTCAAGCTATCTTCCCAACTAGCAGTCTAGCACAATAGAGGAATGATAAACTATTAGTACATACCACGTAAGTAACGTTACTATATTTTATTAGGAAAATTGAGAAAAATATTTTACTTACACATATGTTGCATGTTTGATTGTTAAATTATATAAATTTTAGGTGTATTGTCATAATTATACAAATTACAACTATACTGATTTATTTGCCTTTTTTTTTTTCAACATGACAGCTACAACATTAAAAAAAAAAATGGAGTATTTTTTTTAAGGAAAAGAATTCAAAATTTAGAGTCTGAACTTTCATATTGATGTGATAGGTTTTGGAAAAGCTTTATTGTCTAAGATTTTGATCACGACTAGACTATAAATTATATTTTTACTAAAAATTTATTTGAAAGATAATAAAACTAAAAATGGAATTAAAAAGAAAACTCAGTCAAAAGTTATAAAATACCCTCAACTTTAAGTTAGGTAAGACTGATTTCATTCAAGTATAGTTATTTTATTCAAATTTGAGCATTTAGAGTGCTAAAATGTTCATGACACCATCTTAACTTTAACTTTGCCTATTTTTTGTTCGTCCGATCAAATGACTAAAACTGACACAATATTACAAAAATGATATAGATTTTGCCACTATTAATGATTCTATGAACAAAAATACAAATAAAGATTTAAAATATATATTTTATCTCTCTCTATATATACATATGCAATGTTGTTGAAGTCTAATTTATAATATAACTTGCATTAAATTAAAGTTGAAAATGTATCAATACTACTAACAAATACCAGCTAGTGCAAGTTGTTGTAATTTGTAAAGAAGACAGTGACTTGTTGGCATTTTCTAGTTGCAGTCTTTGCCATTAATTGCAACCAAACAATTTATTTCAACTTTAAAAAAAAAAATATTATTTTTTAAATTCAGCTATTCAATCTGATCTCTTCTGTATGTATATATGCTTTAAAATTTTGTCTGCAGAATTTGAGTAGTGGACATTTAGATGATGATCTTCTTCTGCTTCAATTCTTTTCACACTTCCCACAAAAGGATTTTTTGAATTTGTTAGGCAACTGTCAAACTCAGTAGATTCCTGCTAGGGTTTGCACTGTTTGGTGAAAAATTAATAAGCAATATAGTTGATAAATTTTGATTATATATCAGGAGAGCTACTGAAATGAGACAAAGAAATTGAGGCAACATTTGTGCTAAAAGTTTGGGATCATTTATGATTTAAAACGGGCCAACGTGAATTTGAGTTCTTCGTAATGAGACGAAGAGATTGACCTCCCAATTAGGGGAGCTACTGAAATGCTGATATATATATATATATATATATATATATATATATATATATATATATATATATATATATATATATATATGCTGATGTAGTAATTATTGTGTGGCATGAAACTATGGATTGAAGCTTTCTTATTTATAAATTTCAAGGATGTATTTACTAAAGTATTTCAATTAACCAATCAACTTACATTAAAAATAGTTTATTAAATTCAAAAATAGAAAGTTTAGTTTTTTTTTTTGGGGTGAGGGGGAGGGAGTGAGGGACCCAGCGGTCCCAGATCAACAGCGACGACTAGTAGCAATACTCGAAGCGTCCCGCTGAAAATATTAATCAAATTAACTAAATAAACACCCGTAATTACTGCTTCAAAAATAAAATTTGCACTCATATGCACCTTTTCACCCTCCGGTTTTCTATAATTACTATAAGAAATATTTTTAAGATAAATATTAATATTTGATACATTGAAATATATACCTTTATAATAAACTTTTATGCTATATTAGATGGTGCTGAGAATGAATTATATAAACTCCTTAGACATGCCAAAGGCCTTGTGGTCAAGCGGCATAGCTATAGCTCTCTTACTTGAGAGGTCACAGGTTTGATCCCCAGTGGGAGTGTTGGCTCTAGTCTCTCATTTCTTTTATCCGTTAATTATTAATTGTGTTGGTGTTTTATATATATGCTCAGATTTGTGTGATTTTATTGTTCTAATAATTAAAAAAGTATTATAATAAAAGGATATTAGAGATAATAAATAATTGATTCTTATTAAACCCATCCACACAATGATTAAGCAACAATTACAAGTGTTTTACTTTTCAGAAAGGAAAGGAACATTATCATTAATGCTGAATATCAAGACGTACTAAAACTGCATGTTGAATTCCAATAATTAAGCTGATGATGTCGTATATATCCAAATGGTATAAATTAAAGCTAACCAATAATTTTAATTAGTCGAGTTGGTGCAACATCCAACTTGAATAACTATAAAGTTTTAAGTTTAAACTTTCTATAAGATTTGTCAATTAACTTTACCCATTTAACCCTATCAGCAATTGTTATACCATAGACCATGGTTCATATTGCATTATGAACCCTTATACAACAATTTTGTATATTTAATTAACGCATTCTGTACTTACCGTTAACAGTATTTTTTGTACAGAATATGTTAACTACAGAATCTTAAGATTATTTTTGGACAAGGGTCTACAATGCAAGGTAAACTTGGTCCAAAGTATAAGTTGCCCCCTATCAGCTATAGACACGCGTTAGTTTACCTCCTTCTGGCCTTTTACCAGTAACTAATGTCACAAACTCACAATTCAGCTCACAAGTCAAACTTTATCCAAAGTGTGCATTCATATAACGGCGGACTTTTGCTTTAGATCAGAAGAATAATTTTAATTCAAGTCCGTCACACATCACCCCAATAAAAACACAAACACAAACACAATATATGGCATCCTGATTACAATAACGATTCGATGGAGAAATCGAATCTGGAAATGGGATGAGATCAAGATTATGAAGGAATGAAAAAGAAAGGCGCAGTGTTGTTGTCAACTCTTGTGTATCCAATGGTGGGAATAAGCCCAATCATTTTCACCTAATTAATTCACACAGCATGCTTTGTCTTCCTCAGATTTTGCGATTCTGCCAAAACTCCTTGCACCCTAACTACTCTATCTATTCAAAATATTAATAGGGGTTTGGTTGGGAGGAGGGGAATTAGGAGGGAAAAGAATCGTTCGGTCGAATTGCAATTCAATGGATAAAGTAGGAATTAAAATTACATTGTTTGGTATGCAAGAATAGGAATATAGGAAATTAAAAGGTAAGAAGCCACATAATGACTAAAGGGGCTGAAACAATGGTAAATTGTTACTGTTACTATGATTTACCTCTTTTGTGTGGTTTGTGAATTATTATACATGAGCAAGTTTTACTTAGTACGTGCACACGTCGTCTCACGTGGCATTCGTGCACACGTCGTCTCACGTGGCATTCTAACCCTTCTTAATGCAGTTTACCTCTCATGTACAGAGATTACCTGTGCACACCTCAAATAGTGATCGCAGATTTCTGACTCCACCCAACACTATTTTTGCTCTCTATGAAACAAAAACAACACTCCACATGTTGGAAGATGATTGGATGGGCGGCATACATGATATATTATCAAGAATTGAAGATGTGAAATAAAAGGGTGGGAAAAAGAAGAAAAAAGGGAAGAGTGGAAACTAATGCAAAATAATTGAATGAAAATGAAAGAAAGAGGGAGTCTTTATCATATCATCATCACAATAGGAATAAAGGAACATATATCCATTCTATCTTTTTGGTAAGGCAGCAGCAGCCTAGCTAGCTACTACCTTTAACTAACCCACTCCTTGTACTTTGGAGCTTATTGTGACCAATACTCCATCACATCATTTCATATCATGCTTAGCTTCAATTCCTTCTTCTCCTCTTATCTTTTACTATCATTCCTCCATTTCTATGCACGCCTTTGCCGCCCATTTCCCTTCATTGTACTTTGCAATCTCACTTCATTCACTATTCAATTCAAACCGCCACGATGTCGGGAAGATGTCGAGATTATATTAATGTTTAAGTTAATTTTTAAAAAAAAATCATGATTGAAAAATTGTCAATTTTCAAGAACTAAAAAAGTTAATCGAGATCTAGAGAATTTTTTTTAACTTTTTTTAACTATTAATAAAAAAAAATCAAATTTATGATTGCAAACTCTAAGTTTCTGACAAAGTGGTCAGAAATCTCATATTTTTCATAGTGCAGAGAAAGATAGAGATTGGTTATATTTCATATACAAAACTGGTTCTAATAAATAGTCAGAGTTATTAAGCTTTAATTTGGAGATACCTTTTAATTAAGTTGAAAATTAACAAACTCGTGTCATCTCATCTATACAAATAAATGAACATTTGACTCGACTTGATAGTCAACACAAATTGTCTTGAGCCAATCAAGCTCAATCATGTGTATAAAATCTCACCTAGTCTCTTCTTCACAATTGAGCCATGGAAGACCAATCATATACTCCGTACTAAAATTAAACAATTTTTTGTACATATTTTAAGTGAGCATAATTGTCAAAAAAAAAAAAAAAAGTTGCGTTAGTATTTAAATTATTAAACCAATATTACTTTCAGGATCAAATGCTTATCAATACGTCAAAAACTAGTAACGAATATGTAACTTTTTTTTATTTTAATATTTGCATAACAATCAACACCACATTTTAATGGTATGATGTTGGACTGGCCCTTATCAAGAAAACCAATATAATTGAATCAATATCATATTAAAGCAGAAAAATAAAAATTCCTTGGCGATCACCCTTGTATCCCTACTTTCCTACATGATCAAGTACCTAGGGTTTCAATTTAATTCGGATATAACGTGCAACCTTAATTACTGCTGACTTTTGGTTATTATTTTTTTGGGGGTGGGAGGTAGAATATCACTACTCTAAGATCTTAGGCAAATGTTGGCTTGAGATAAATTTTAATTTTCCTATTCGATATGATGACTATTACAAGTCAAACACGATCCCTATTACTATAAGTGCTAGTACATACTAGTCCAATATTGTATGTTGTGTAATTTACAAGATGAAGAAAAAAGAGTAACATCATAAAGAAATATAACACACACATAAGAATTGAAAATAAAGTTATGTTGTCTTAACTAGTAAGGTAGGCATTTGATTCCTAACGGCACGCATTAACAATATGAAGAAAAATAGTAAAATAAAAAATAATTTACAATTATACACAAATGTAGAGACAACTTATTATCTCAACATAGTTTTTTATTCACATTAGGAACTTATCGTTATTGATAGCTTTTATATATAGGTGCCCGGACAATTGAAAAGTGATGATGGATCACAACTATATGTTTTTCAGTATTCAATGGTTGTGATTGGTTGTTAGCAGTTTGAATGTCTCGATGTTAGTTTTTTTTTGTTGGGCATTTAATTTGTCTCTTTGTCTGTCATGTGATGATAGTGCATTACATGTAGTCATTAATGTGTGCACTATTATTCAGTATTACCGATACACTTTGAACATTATGCTAATGCACTATATATGTGATGCATTGTGTTGCGCTCATATTTGTACACATTATTCTTTGAGGAAGAAGCACCAATACTAATATGGAAAAGCACTAGGTGTAGACCTTATTTGCACCGATATAATATTATACATGCATAGGATAAAACACTCAAGCAATGCTCATGTGTATATATAAGCTCTAATATATTCTTCAAGCAATATGCATTGTAATGCACACTCATTTTATACAGTTAATTTCAATGTACTATGCCTAGATTTTATTTGAAATTTTTCCTATTTCGTCGACACGAATGCTCATCGTTGATTTCATTTCATTCAATAATCTTGATGCGTTCACAGTTCTCACCTGGAGAACCAGTCGCATGTGAACGTAACTATACCATAAATATGTGTGTGTGTGTTCCCCTTAGGTTTTAACCCTTGGTTTTTTCTTGTAGTCTAATAATTTTGTTCATTTAATTTGGCTGAGAAGTCCATGAGAGAATTGAAGCCAGGATGAGATAAGACACAGAGAGTGAATAGGAGCAGGCGTGGTGGTCGTTTCTTTTAGGGTAAAAGTGCAATATTATATTCACTTTCAAAATGGGATTAGAAAAGGACATCTATTTATATATGTATATCAAAGAAGAAAAGCTGTTAGAAATCACTATCATGCTTCAATGAGGTTGGGTGTGCCTTAAGCCTTGGGACCTCCCCACACTACAACATTCATACTCCATCCATACAAATTATAAACACTACACTCTAAATAGAGAGTTTAATTAGGTTAACTAATTCAATGTAAGTTAAGATTTAGCCACAAGGTTCTAGGTTCGGCGTTTAATAGGAGCGCTTTTTTGGACTTAGCTTCTTGATTTGAGCCAGTTAATTATTGGTAATTTAAGTTGGTTTGAGTCATCAGTCAATTATTGAACGTTAAAACTGTTATTTGTAGTAGTGTGGTCTTTTACAGGCTAGAGTCATAATGCGAGATTTACCCCATGTATAGAGTAAGCTAAGATTGATAGCCTATTTTGTGAGCAATCACAAACCTTGTTGCACGAGGATATAACTAGAAGGACAAAATTTAAATCACATCTTGCGAAATACTCTTTCATCGAGACCCTAGCTAGGCACAAACAAGTAGGGGAAGTCAATGTCCTACCTGCTTAAAATTAAACATAAACTTTTCCCTATAGCGTTTCCACCTAAGGGTGCCTAGCAACTACACAAACGACTAGTCGAGTAGCCACATAAAATAAAGACTAGTAGACTACTATGTTTAGGGGTGCCTTATGTTTAGGCAGTTGTCTAGGCACCCGATTTTTTACAATGGTGATAGCCAAAAACAACCTATCAGCTGTTTAGGTGGTCGAATTTTACAATATAATGGTGATAGACAATAACAACCTAGCTAGCAATGGTGACAAGTGTGACAGTAAGTACTAAGTAGTAACCATGGTCGGAGGTACTTAGAAAGCATGGCAAAAATATGTCGTGGACCGACGGCTGGTTGGGTTCGTTAAAGCAGGTACGGTTCACCTTCACGTGGTGACCTTATGAGTTAGCCATCGTTAATTAGATGAGCATGAGCTGGAAAATGGTATAATTTGCGTTGTTGGTGATAGAGATTGTTGTGTAAGTGACCATCCAATCACTTACCCCATGAGAGGCCACTGGCCATGCCATCAACCTCAGTTGAGTCATTCTCTTAGATCCAAGAATTCATTCATCCCTACTGTTCCATTCATCATTCTCTCTCTCATCCCAAGAACCTTTCTCAACCCTAGAAACACACCACAACAAAAACCTACCCAAACACTCCATATATATTCCCCAGCTGAACCCACCCACAACCTCTGTGTGTTTCTTATACGTAGATTATATTATATTCTCCAAACCTAGAACAAAAGAAGAAAAAAAGAAAAAGAAAAAGTCGATCTTGGATCTGGGTTTGTTCTTCAGTTTTCGAGGTTTTGAGACAAAATTATAATCTGGGTCTTGTTTTTATTTCGAGTCTGGATTTGGGAAAGGGAGTTTTCATTGGGGTACGGGATAAGAAGAAGATATCAGTACGCTGCAGACAGGGTTTTTTGGGATCAGCATCAGAAACCACAGAAGCTGCAGAATTCATCAGAAGTTGCAGAAGCTAAAGAGAATTGTGTCATGAAATATTACCAAAGATTGTTTCTCCAGACCCAGAAAAAGTGTGTTTTAGGAGCCCAGATCGGAGGTGAAGAAAATAAATCCCAAGTTTTTTTTTTTAAAAGATTATCGTGAATCTGGATAGCCAGTGGAGCCAAGAAACCCCCCAGATTTTCCCTTCTGGACAAAATCCAGCTTCAAGAACAATAACAATAATCTGCAGAATCTTCAAGCTCTTTACCATGGAAACGCCGTGAATAGCCTCGGAAAAACCGAAGATGCGAAGGGAGCGGCGGTGGGAAGAAAGCTGCGGGGATGAAGAGAGGCGGCGCCGGCGCCGGCGGCGGTGGGAAATAGTGCAAGTTGAAGGCGGCCATATTATCCGGTCTACCGGCCGGAAAGACCGGCACAGTAAAGTGTTCACGCGAAAGGGCCACGTGACCGGCGTGTGCGCCTCTCGGCTCACACCGCCATTCAATTCTACGACGTCCAGGACCGGCTCGGCTACGACCGGCCAGCAAGGCGGTGGATTGGCTCATAAAGAAAGCCAAAAACGCGATAGATAAGCTCGCCGAGCTGCCACCGTGGAACCCCAACGATGACGCCAGCGTTATCCCGGCCAGCCAGGAGGGTGACGTGGCAGGGATGCCGTTGGAACAGAATTCCGATTCTTCCGCTCGGTACGATTTTCCGTTCCAGAAGCATCTAGAAGCAGCGGGAAACGCGGCGGGGAATTCGCCGTTTATTTTGCAGGAAGACGAAACGCAGTCCATAGCGGAAACCATGAAATCTTTCTTCCCGATGAACTCCGGGAGCTCTCTGATGAACTTTCAGAGCTACCATCATGAACTCATGCGAGAGCCTCAATCCAAACCGAAGATAATCTCGGCTTATCTCTTCACACCTTGCAAGACCATAGACGGCCGGCGTCCACTTCCCAGCAACACGCGCTTTTCTCCGGCCAAAATCCGGCGACCTTCGAGGCTAATTTTTCGAGAATGGTTGGTTGGAACGGCGCCGCCGGTAATGGAGGAGGAGAGAGCAGAGTTGGATTCTTCTTGAACCATCCACACCACTCAATCCCGCCGCAGACGGCGGCGCCGGCGGTGTTCTCGCAAGGCGGAGCATTTTCTCAGAGGGAATCCCTTCAGTCCAACTACTCGCACCTAATTCCTGCTTGGGAGGAGAGGACAGCATTATCCTCCGCCATTTCCAATACTCATTTTGCCGCAGAATTCCAAGTTCCGGCGAGAATTCACGGCGAAGATGAACACGGCGCCGCCGCCATCAAACCATCCTCCCCTCCTTCCAACTCTCACTACTAAAACCACCATTATCAACTATCCATCAGGTACTCTCCAAACACCATTCCCACTTAATCTCGAATCAAATTGATCAGATTGTTAACAGCTAATGCCTTAATTTCGAGTCTTTTTTTTTTTTTTTTTTTTTTTTAACTAAACTTCGAGGGATTAAAAAAGCGCCTTAATCTATTCAAGTGTTTGTTCATTTGTAATGATTTGCTTCATATTCATATGAATTTGCAGGACATTTATTGATCTTGGGCGGTGAAAGTTGTCTCTGCAAAGTCTTGATGATATTGACAACTCGATATGGTCTCCTGAGAAAGAGAAGACTGAATGGTTAGAGCTCAAGAATTCTATATGTTGTAACATTAATTCTTGTTTGTCATGTGATGATTTTATTTTTGTTTTATGTATGACTGCACCTTCATAATGTTTTTTGAGTTTATTTCATATTGTTCTTGTGTTTCAATTATTTGCCAATCTGCATAACTGGATTCAACTTTCTATTTCTATTTCTATTTAGCATTCAATTCATCAAGAGTGAATTGAAAAACGATTCTTCTGTTTCAACTAAAGTTTTAAACTAAAAGGAATTTATTATCAAATTAATATTTTTATTCGTGCGTTTAGCACACGTGAAATGTCTGTAAATGTCGGTGCGTTTTACCCGCATTACGTGCGTGCCTTTCACATAATGAATTTATTATAATATTTAAAGAATATTTAGATAGATATACGATTATATAAATTATATTATATAATGCAATTGATGAAATGAGTTGGATCAATTGTGTTTTATGATGTTATGATAATTATATTATTAGTTTAGTTATCATAATAATTATTAGGTAAATATACTAATATTATGCAATTAAACTATTATTAAAACTTAGTATAAAAATATATAGATAAAAATTGTCACATTTATTGAATTATTTATTACTATAATAATTATTAGATTTTATAGGAGTTAGTTTGGATGGGAAGTTGTAAAAATAAGATTTTATTTTTATTAATAGTATAGATTCAACTATTTTCATTTTTTTTTTTGGATTTCTATGTTAGTTATTATGGTGGGTGAAAATAACTCATGCATGTGCTTCCGACTGTCGAGCTAGCTAGCTGAATGTTAATTGTGGCTAAAATGTGGAGACTAGTACACTATGAGGTAATGCATTATTTTCATTTATAGGGTCCTACTATTAATGCATTTTTGGATTTGGTCATAAGTATAGTTTTTGGCATATTTGATATATACATTTTTTTCACGTTTAATTATTCAAGTAACTTGAATGTGTCACATTTTCTTCTCAAGATCATACATGTTTGAACACTGTTACTTTTGGAGAAAAAAAAACATGTGATTTCAAATTGAAAATGTGATGCATTTTGGCTATTTTTAAGTGACGATTTGATTAAATTGACCAAATGGGACAAACAATTAAAAGTATACACTAACTGTGACAAAAAAAAACTTATGACATGAATATGAAAAAAATCTAATAGTTGTGTGACTAGACATGGAGTAGATTTGTTTCTTTTTTTTTGTTTTTTTTTTAACATGATATAAATATTATTAATTAATGCCATTCATCCTTGAGTTTCCTTCCATGTTTGTTTAGACTAGTTAAAAAATATTTTTAAAAAATATATATGTTTAAAAAAAATTCTAAAATATTTATCCTCCATGTGATGGAACAAGATGTGCTGCCCGCATTGACAGTTCAATTGGTCACGAGTTTGGGAGGAAAGTTAGTACTATATGTGCTTTGAGAATCATGATAGCAATCCCCTCCATTAATGTCCAAAGTATAGGGGGTTTGTCTTAATGATCTACAAGGCAGTAACAGTGTAACACTGCAATGTGTATATATTGCCTGATTTGGAATGCTTTGGCATTGATGACTATAAATAGAAAACAAACCATGTAGTTTTCACTTTTGATTTTGGACTCTTATATGTTCACTTTTAGTTCTAAATTTAAATTTTTTATATTACACAAGAGAAAAGCACAATCAGTACTTGAGGTGCACACGTGATAAATTCTGCCTTATGGCCTTAGCAAGCAAAGAACAACAAAGAGGTAAATCAGTCTAAGTTGTCAAGCTCATAGCTGACCGACTCAAACTAAAAAATACCCAACAGGCCACTTCCATTGAGAATCAGACTTAGAATCTTGTGGTTATCAAATCCACAACCTGACCAACTTAGCAAGTTTGGAGTAAAGTTGAGAACAAGTTATGAAGAACCAACCTCCATAATATTCAACATCCTAACACTGGGAATTACATACATATGCCCAAAAACTAACTGAAAGTGGTGAATACACAACAAGGCTGCAGCAAGGGGAAGTAGATATATTCAGATGATACACTACACTTCACTATTCTGGCACATAAAATGGATTGATTCCATGGTGATCTTGAGAAAAATGCTACTTTTACTCTCATCTTTGACATTACATACAAGGGGGAGAAACACAGTCCACCAGCTTCAACTTCCTCGCAAAATGAATACAGATGCAAACAAGGAACACATTGTGATCAAATCCCATATCCATCTGCCCGCTTTTATAGAACTGCTGGTATTTACATCCATTGCTGCAGGCCCTAATCCCATATCTGTTGGTGTGCTAATCTTCCCATTACTTAGACTGCATATATAGAAGACGTACAGAAACTACTCAGCTCCAAATCTAGAACAAATGATGCAATTCACTCGCAAAACTTAAATAAATCTGCGTATAAACAGGCTACAAGTTCTCACTGATCTTCCCATTACTTAAACTCCATAGAAAAATGTACAGAAATTATTCAGCTCCAAATCTAGAACAAAGGATGCAATTCACTTGCAGAACTGAAGTGAATCTGTATATAAACAGGCTGCAAGTTCTAGAGTCGGGCTTTGCATATCTCGCATAGTCATCAAATATTCATATAGCAAGGAAACATGCCAATGTTGTCAAGAACTCAAGATCCATCTGCTTCAAACTACAATCCATTCAAGCTCTAAAGATTAGGAAGGATACATACTGTAAAACAACCTGTGCTTTTAATGTACTTTAATACATGCATTTCCCCATTAAAATTGGCAATCAAAAGCAGATGTAATTCTCATTTTACATTTCAAACAAGCAATATAACAAAAAGTTGAACATTTCAACAACCCCAGTATATTCCAGCACATTACAATAACATTAAGGAACAAAAGTAGCAACTTTAGGAGTTACCCTAGCCAAGTTGGTCAAACTGTTAACTTGGTAGCCTATTGGCCAGTTGGCCTTGGTTTGAGCCGATGAGTTATGGGCAATCTACACTCGGGTAGTACCGCGGGTTTCCTCCGACACTCAAAAGTAGCAACTTTTATTCCAAACATTGAAAACTATCATTAATTTCTCAAGTAATCTTTTTTTTTTTTTTTAGTACTACCGACTCTATTACATAGTAGTATCTGTTCATCTATACTTTCTCAACATGTTAAAGCACAATAATCAATATCGACTCCATTGAGGCTCGATTTTATGATCTCCCATCTAGGAGAGTTAGTACATGTCACTTTAAAGGTCACTACATCCTACTTATATATGGAGGATTCATCAAAAGAAAATTACTCAACCTATGATTTTAATGACCAAATATCTTCAAATTAAGCATTTGTAGCAATTACCTTGATGGGAGCTTGCACTTGTTAAAGCCTGCAAACCCAAAAATTGGAACAAACATCAATTAAAATGAAGAAATGGGTATTCAAAAGGCTAAGCTTTATATCCAGCAAAACAGGCATCATTACTCACTAGGGTTCAGAGAAGTGAGAGCGGCGGTGTTCTGGAAATTACAGGCGTCCTCAGTCATGCCGTGCTTGATGAAGTAATCGTTGAAGGCAAACGACGCCGTCCTCTGGATGTCGGAGGCGTCGTAGCAGGGGCCGCCGGGCTGGATGGGCCCGCAGTCGGCACCGCCGGGCCCGCAGGCCCAATCGAGCGATGACTGGAGTGCGGCATCCTCCGCGTTGTTCTTGGCCACGCACCATAGCTCCACCCTCGCTGCTCCGTCGCCTGCGGCGGCGCAGAGGGTATATAGTAGGGAGAATAGGAGAGGGAGGGAGAAGATTGCGGCCATGTTTGGCGGAGATGAGAGAGAGTGTGTTTTTCTGAAGTTTGAGGGTTCAGGGGAGAGCCGTTAAAGACGGACGGGGTTTATGTATTCGATATTACTCTGCAAATATGACCGTTAACTATGCTGCTATTTGAAAATGTACATTGGCATGAAGTAAAATACATGTTAGACATTTGCGAATAGAGAAAAACTGGTGTGAGATTGTCTCACAAGTCTTAATTTATAAAACATGTTAGATATTTGATTAATGAGATCAAATATACACAATTGAGACCGGTAAAACAATCTCACACAAGTATTGTCCTTCTTATATTAAGCGGTTACAAATTCATTAGAACTAATGAGAAATTATACTATGATGATATTTTATAATTAAGTTGGTAAGTTATCATGTCACATGCATAGGTTAGCCCGTCTAGATATTGTGTATCAAGTTAAACTTATTTGCATATTTCCATCCACTCAAGAAAATAACTATTTTTGGGAAGAAGAAAATAACTATTTTAGTCATTCCCTAATTATATAAAAATTTAAACTCTATCATTGAATTAGAAAAGAATTACTCCCTCCGTTCAAATTTTATGTGCCTGATTCGGCTAATCAAAGTTTTACTAAAGTTATTTAAAATTTAATTTTTCATATTATTGATATTAATACTAGTATACAAAATATATATATTACAAAATTATATTAAAAATACTTTAAAACACTAAAAGAAATTAAATTTAAAAATAATTAAAAAAATATTTTTTTTTGAATTGACCAACGAATAGTGAACATAACATGTAGAATGATACAGATGGAGTTACTATATACTACCTCCGTCCTAAAATGGTTGTCTAGTTCGTTTAACGAGGCTTGACTGAAGTAATTTTTAATCCAATTTTTCATAATACTAAGTTTAGCATTAATATATAAAATTTATATATTTAGAAACTACATTAAAAGTACTATTAAACACAAAAAATTAAATTTAAAAATAATAAAAAATTACTGAAGAAAATAAGCAAAGAAGAAAGAGTTTGTTTGACCAATGAATAGTAAATAGAACAGGTAAAATGGGACGGAAGGAGTAGCATTTTTCTCTTTTACGTATTTTCAAAACAACATTTTTAAGTAGATGTCCAGTGTCCAAAAAAAAAAAACCTAGATGTCCATATTATTTATGAGATCCACCATATTTAATGGTAAATATTATATTACGCATATTGTTAAGTACGGAGTACGACTGAGTGAGTAGAGCGAAGGGCACATTAATGTTTCAATTGAAAAGCGAGGGAGGGAGAGAGTCTACACTGTGATTATGTGAATCTGCTGCGACACTTACAATCTCTTACGGTTTCAATCCGATTACGATAAATGTGCAGTCCCCAGCATTCCAAACAAGACTACCCAAGCGATCCCTCGCATTCACATCCCCAAACCCAACCCATGGAACAAGAACCCCAAAACCCTCAAATCCCAGAAATCCCCTGCAATCAAGAACCGGAGCAAGTGATTCCGGAGGAAAAACCTAATCTTCATCACCAAGAAGGCCCAAAATCCAGTCTTGAGGAAAACCCGGATCATCAATCCTCAGGTAAGCCTCTCGTTTCACCCATTCCCGGTGTGGATGTTCCACACAGCGGTGGAGACATGACTTATGCCCCTTTGATCTCTCAGACTAACCCCCATAAGCGCCTTTCTAAGCGTAAGAAGGGTAAATGTAATGCCAGGAAACAGCAAGCTATAGACAGGAGATTAAATGCCCTTTTGGGCAAATTGCGCCCCATTCCCTTTATCCCCTCCAAGATTCTTGATTTTTGTAGTCACGATAAGCTGCTCAAGGGGCTTGGATTATGGGAGTTTGTTCATATAGGGTTTAATACGGATGTTCGGGTTGATTTGATAGCTCAGTTGGTTGCAACTTATGATCCGAAATCGAGGCGAAGCTGTGTGAATGGGGAGAAGATTGGTGTGAGTAGGGCTGATTTAGCTAGGGCGCTCAGGCTGCCAGTGAAGAAGGAGAAGGGTGATGTTGTTAACTTGGATGTTGAAGCATTTTGTGAGGAGAGTATTGGGTTTATTGAGGATTTTGTGTCAATTTGGGTGCTGTTGCATGATGATACTTGGATGATGCCAAATGAGGTGTTGCATTGGATCAGGGTGATCAAGGATGGGAGTCCGGAGAAGGTGGATTGGGCCGGGTTAGTGTGGTTCATGGTGGAGAAGGAATTGACACAGGGGGAGCAGTTGGGAGACTGTTATTATGCAGTGCATTTGCAGTATTTGATTAAATCACAGCGCGAGGAGGTGTTCTTTGGTAAGGAGTTGGAAAAGGCGGAGTTGGGTGTAGATGTCAAGGAAGTGGAGTTGGAAAAGGCGGAGTTGAGTATAGATGTCAAGGAAGTGGAGAATGAGAAGGCGGAGTTGGGTATAGATGTCGAGGAGGTGGAGTTGGGTGTAGAGGTCAAGGAGCTGGAGAAGGCGGAGTTGGGTGTAGAGGACAAGGAGGAGGAGTTGGAGAAGGCGGAATTGGGTGTCGAGGACAAGGAGGAGGAGTTGGAGGAGGCGGAGTTGGGTGTCGAGGCCAAGGAGGAGGAGTTGGAGAAGGCGGAGTTGGGTGTAGAGGCCAAGGACGAGGAGTTGGGGAAGGCGGAGTTGGGTGTAGAGGTCATGGAGGAAGAGTCGGGTGTAGGGTTCAAGGAAGAGGAGTTGGAGAAGGCGGATTTCTTGGGTGTAGAGATCAAGGGGGAGGAGAATGGTGATGTGAAAGTTGGAGGTGTGACCGAGGGTCGAGATGAAGAGAGCGTGTTGAGAGAACCAAATATCGAGTTGAGTTTGGGGCAGGACATGGAGAAGACAGAAGAGGTGAACGATGCAGTGGCGATGGATGTCGAGGAACACATTGGAGAACAACTAGCGGAGGAGGAACAGAAGCAGTGGCAGCCGTTGGATGGAAACAACAATGTGTTGGAGAACAATTATTTGCGTTTGTGTACCAACGAAGCCGTGACATTGGATGATCACGAAGAGGAGAAAGATGAGAGTGAAGACTTGGTAGATGAGGAAGGAGTAGAAGGCGATTATGGTGAAGAGCAAGTGAAGGAGGATGGATTCACGGGAATTTTCCTTCAAACAAGGGAAGCGTCCCAAATTCCATTTTATTCCAATGTGCATCTTCATGATCAGCCATCCATTGAACTCGTTTCTCCTGGAACCGATCTGAATACAAGCGCTCCATCTTTCGCTTGTGGCAGTAAAAGAGAGGTTGAGCACAACCACGATGATGACATCGCTCATCAACCTCACGGGAGCAATAAAAGGTTGAAGATCGAAGGTCCATCGAATAATCCATCGAATAACATCCCTTCAGATTTTGGGACTATCATGGGACAAATGCAACAATGGATGACAAAAGCTAGGACGATGTACGAAGCAAAGGAGCAGACCGAGGAACAATTAAACATACATAAGCAAATATTGCTCGATGAGTGCCACAGGCGCGATGCTGCGATTGCACATTTGCAAACAACCACATCAGAAGAATTACAGAAACGAGACAACATGATCTATCGCCTCGAACGTGAACTTTTCATGATGGGGAACATCGTGGAGGGTTACAAGAAGGCACTGAAGGACACCCACAAGGCATTTGCTGAGTATAGGCAACGAATTCAGCTCCCCGAAGAACCAATTTACAAGGATGCTGGGCCCGGTGGTCTCGTGCTTAGCACTGCAGAAATCGAGAAGCTTCGCGTTAGGCAAGAGGAGGAATACAAGTCGAATTGCTTGATGCTGCATCTGAAAGCGGAAGAAGCCCTAGAAGACTATACTGGTGAATTCGAAATGTATATGGACAAGGTCAATTTGCTAGGTATCAGGCTAATGAGTATTTCGAGCAATGTGGAGGAACTCAAAGAAATGTATGCTAAGCGCCGCAAAGACCTTGAAACGCACCAGAAAGCGGAGGAAGCTCGAGATGCTACTGCAGAGGAATAGGAATGAGTAGCTAATAATGAAAAAATATTTTTATGCACCAACAAAATGTAGCCAAAACTTCTAACCTGGCAAGTAGTTGATTGATGAGAATGCTGTTTGTGCTATTGTAACTCTTCTTATCAGCTTATGAAATTTATATCCATTTAGATATTAAATTCTCTTTTTGTCTTCTGCTGCTCATTTGGTTGTGTTGTGTGTTGTGTTAACTCTTATCAACTCTCACCCTCAAAAGGTGAAGCCCCTTGCCCTCGGGGCTCATACACCTTGCGGAAGGATACTTAGTGACCTCTTAGGTGGGAGGACCAGTGCCTAGTGTCTACAGTAAGGTTGCGACTGTCAGGCATATCCTTAGTCTACTAACTGAGCTGCTTATCCTTAGTCTACTAACTGAGCTGCCAATGCCAGAATTATTTTACAACTCTGACTGTGCAGTGTTATATATGATAATGTATTTGTGATTTTATGTATCTATCAACCACTGTCTCCCCATAAAGTTTGTCAAGCCCCCAATCAAAAAAAAAAAAATCATTTTAGAGTATTCACACTGAAATTTAAAAAAAGAAATATTTACAATTCTTTTTTCTTTTGTTTCTTGAAGGAGCTTACATGAAATACAAAGAATCCCACCCAAAAAAAAACATTAAAAAAAAGGGACCATGAAACAATGAAAAGTCTTACAGAGACATGGCAAATGAGAAAATGCAGTATCACTTCATCACTTGGCTTCCAGATTTTTTTCTTTAAAAAAAACCCCAATGAAAAGACTGACAAAAAGAAGGGAAAGATATTAAAAAAAAAAAAAAAAACACCCAATCCCTAAGCAGAAAAGCAGCCCTGTGATGGCCTGATGGTCCCTGTGTTTTTAGGGTTCACTGCAGTCTCTGCAGAGATCCAAGTGCCCTTATCCTGTCTCCCCCATGCAAAGAAATTTTTGTAGGCTCCACTCCCACATTACATAAATGCACTAGTCTTCTTTCTCCCCTGTGAATTTGTTCCTGCATGATTAAACCATCAACTTATATCATGTTGCTTCTCATCAGCATCATCTGTATGTGGCCAAAAACTCAACCAGGACCACATTATTTCTTTTCTCACTTCTCCAAGATTCTTTTCTTAATCCTGCTTTTGGACTTTGATCCAGTTTAGAAAACAACTCCACGAGACAGTTTTTTGAAAATGAAACTGCAAGACCATTATTCACAATCAAATAATTTACTCCTTTCATGTTCTTGACAATTATGAGGTCTGGTTATAGAATGATGTTCTGTCCATTGACTTGAGAACATGGGCTCAAGATGGAATATTGTGGGGGATATTTCTACCCGAAAATGATAAGTGTACTCCCAAAAAATAAAATTTTTGCCCGCCAAATATTCAAATTCTACTGGAAGAAGAAAAGAGAATGAATAAAAATCGTAAGGGTAGGGTCACAAGGCGATTTATCCTGTGCACACACTCGAGTAATGATTGCGAATTTCGCTCATCACTCAAAAGTGAGAGCCCACCCCATTTTCTACCCCAATCAAAGTATGACTGGTTTATCTACTTGTAGTCATTTATCGACTAAGGTCACAAGACCGGATTTACTGTGCACAACCCTCAAATAATGGCTACAGATTTCTCGTAACTGAAAAGTGAGAGCCCACTCCATTTTATTCTAAACCAATCAAAGTATATCACGCGAGTTTGTACCTTCCTAATTGTTTCAATTATGAGTTCCCTCTTCATTTTGGTTGTGAATCAAGTTTTGGAAAGAATTTTCAATTTTCACATGGAGGGGACAAAAGAGAGAGACTGGGTTTTTGGGGGGTGGGGTGAGGGTGTTGGTACGTTTATCAAAATGAGATAACATTCACGTGACAACCAACGTCAATTGTTTTCATATGTTGATGACAAATTTGAGGTAGCTAGCGTGACAATCTTAGCTTGATTCAGAAAATAAGTCTGTCCTTGATTAATAATAATAATAATATATAATTATTATATGAATTGAAGTGTACGTGTACCTTCTTCTTCAATATAATTGATCAATTGGCAAGTTGCTCTTCCTTCTCAGAACCACCGCCATTAGTTTCAGCAGGCGGTGGTTGTGGTGGCGTACCATCCTCCATCTTCTTTAAGTTCTGTTGGTAATAAATTTGCCTCAGCCTCTCTATCTCCCTTTTCAATGCGTCTTGGTGAGCTGCATTTCCACCATTATATTAATTCACTCACTAATCAACCTCTACCATACTATAATTACAAATAAATGAGAAATAAAACCCCTATCGCCATGCACCATGACCCATTAGAAAGTACCATATATATATATATATTCAATAGTTACATTAAATTTTGACCAGTTACTAACCTGATTCTTATTTTAATGCACCTATTGCTCCATTATGATGGTAATGAATAATGATGTTGATTAATTGAAAATATAAGTTAATGTATAATAAAACAGATTTTTTATGCCAAAAGACTAGGTGGGTTTGAGTCGCAGTAAAAGCAATATTAGTGAAAATTAGGACGTGAAACAATGAGTTGAATGTATAGTTACGTTGCTAGTATTATTCTTTTGACAATACCAAATATTAATAGTACTTTTTAAAATAGAACTAATTTGTGGAAGCTGGCGAGCACGAAATTATTATCGACTCTAAAAGTCTTTAACACACCCCATAATGGGAGACTTTAGAGCTGACCCACATAACATAATCCGTTTTGAAACCTCTAACTATCAACACCATTAAAAAAGTACTGAAATAAATTTTTTTTAAAAAACTATGTTACTATATATAGGTGAGCCATGAATCATGACCATATATAGTTTATAATTAATGCAGAGGTGGGTATAAGGTGTTGATGAGAGTTGAAATAAAAACAATATAATATAATATAATATAATAGATATATAAGAGGGAGCATGTGATGTGGGTATATTATTAGTGGGGGGCACAGTAGAGAATATGCACAAACCATCCTTGAAGACTTTATCTTGTGCAAGAGCTGCGATTCTTTGCTTCAGCACACTGTTATCCACATTCAGAACCAGACGTTGGTGGTCCAGAAATGCAACCCTCGGCGACAGCACTGAAACCTCAGCCTTTTACATACGCACAACAACAAAAAAACAACACTTTTAGTACCATATATAATACCCAAACAAGTCAAACCGCCCACAACTTACTTATTGCGAGCTAAACTCGCGAACTGCTCTATCAAAATTTGATTTCAACTCGATTAAATTTAAACCGTCTTGTTAAGTAATTGAGCTAAGCTCTAATTTAAAATCTTTTGGTACGTTGAATTCGAGCTCGGATCAATCAAATCGAGTTCAAAGGCTTATAAACAGGAATAATTCGATTTCCAATGAAAACAATTTATCTGGTTTTTAATTTTTAATTTGAACTGATCAGTTATAAACAATCCAGACTGGTTTACCTAATCTTTTGCAAGCTAAAATCACAAGACACGATTTATTTAGTGCACCCTCGGGTAATGATTGCCGATTTGTTTTTAGCTTTTTTTTAAAAAAAAAGGATTGTTTTCAAAAAAAAAAAAAAAAAAAAAAAGGATTTGGAACATACTTGTAGCGTGGTAACACTACGCTCCAGCTCGGATATGTACTGTAACTTCCTCACCCGTGATCGTTGCGCTGATTGTCTGTTGGCCAGAATCCTAATCACAATATTCAACAAATAATTATAAATTGTACAGTGTTAATACAGATAATTAACCATATAATATCGGAAATTAGTGTAGATATGGGTTGATTAACTACCTTTTAATTCGTTTTGGATCGACTATTTTTTCGGAGGAGTTCTCGGCGGCGGAGGCGGCATGTTCGGCGGCGGTGGCAGTTTGATCGTCGGACTTGCATGAGCTTTGCACTTCCTCCGGCTCGGTTTTGAGCTCCTGCGCCGGATGCTGGAGGTGGTGATCGGAGGCGGATATCATTTTGGTATCTTCGTTGATGCTGTTGTGATCGGACGGCGAGGAAGGGTTGGAGTTGGGCCCAATCGACGTCGCGATGTCGTCGTTGAACATCGACATGAGCTGCTCGTCGTCGAACCTCTCGAACTCGGCGGCGTTGATATTCATCGCGGCTGAGCCGCCGGCGGAGGGAGCGGAGAGCCGCCGGCATTCCTCCACCATTGGACTCTCCAGGAAGGCTATCGAGTCGCTAATCGATCTCCGGTGCGAGCCGCGCTTCGCCGACGAGAAATCCAGGAATTCGTCCACCCACGACGGCGCCGCCGCCGCCGCAGGCGGCGGCGGCGGCTTCTGGAGAGCAAAGTCGTGCCAATTCGGCGCCATGTTCGGCACTCTCGGAGGTAATTGCGCCATTCTCAATCCCAATTCTCCACTTAAATCACTAACTAAAAATCTAAAATCTCAGTTTTCGCTCAGAGAGGCAAAAACACAAACAGATTACATGCATGCAAAGCTACCAAGTAAACAACAAAGCATCATATATATCTAGGAAATATCAACCTTAAAACCATCATTCTTCTTCTTCATAATCATCACAGCTAGCTTGTTGATGCACATTGTAGGATTTAAAGTCAATCTAGCTAGCTAAGCTTCCAATGGGCGTTGGGGTGGGGTGGTGGTGGGGGGTAGGGGTGGGGGTGGGGTCACATGGGGAAGATTGGGACAGCTATCAACAGCTGGTGAAGAAGTTGAGACCCAACTGTATAACTGGAAAGCAGCAATATTTTATTTACTAAGAGGAATCAGAGACCACGTGCCCTTGTATATATTATACACCCCCTCCTCCGTTACATTTTACGCGCCTAATTTGATCAACAAGACTTTAATGGATAAACTAAATTTATTACTTGTTTAACTTTTAAAACCTGGTTGAGTAGAATGGACACATACATCCTTAATGAAATGTCAAGGGTTCAATCCTTAATTATGAGTATGAAACAACTTTAAATCTCCAAACTGTTTCATACAAAATGAGTTCAGGGGCCTCTATAGTGAGGTTCAGTGTCACGTTTGACAGTGTAATACAAAATGAGTTCAAGGGCCTTTATAGTAAGGAAGTGTATTAAAGACATAGAAAATCAGATTCCTTAACTAGTTATAGAAGCTCTATATTTATAGTACGTTGGAGTATAAACACTCGATAAGTCTCTTGTTGACAAGTCGAACATGGCTAACACATTGGTTGTGGCTCAAGTCGGTCATAATATGTGTTTGTGTCATGATGTGATGTCTATAGAAATGGTAGCAAGGGTGGTTGTTTTGTAGTCCGCACCTGGCTAATTTTTTTACCTTGATGACCAAGACACGTCTAGATCTAGTTGATCTCAAATTACAGACTAGCAGACTTGCTCTATAACCCTATCATTTGTAAAATCAAAAAAAAAATAAAATAAATAAATAATAATAAAAATCACCCTTTATCTATATAGGGAGAGGAGGGGTTATAATAATAGAGTCATAATTTTTACCATGCAAGAATGAAGATGAGAGGGGAAAGAAAAGTTGGGGGGAAGAAGAGAACATTCGACTGTACTGGCTTTCTGCTCTGCATGCACGTGCTGTTCAGCACCGTCCGATCATCATTAACGCCGTCAATTAACGGAGACCACTTCACTTGGGATTAATGGGTGATCACATGCTAGCATCAAAACTTCTTTTGTGGCATGATGATGATGGCAACTACTTTGCATTTGCCTACCTACCAAAAGAAACTCATCATCATGTGTGTTGTATTGTACTATAGGGATTCGCAACTCGTACCCTTCAACCATGTCCACTACTCTTCTTCTCCATTCATTTCTCTCCCTACTAATCTTCATTACTCTAACCTATTGTGTTCATCCAATAATAATGTTGCTTTCACCCCCAAAACCTACCTTTCTTGTCTCCTAATGTACCATTACTCACCATTTTTTGTTGGTAGAATATTAGCAATTGGCCCTTATTGTCTTACTCAACACAACATCTCAGATCCATAGTCCAAGTCTGTTAGCACGTGTGTCAGACAATATTTAACGCCTTAAGTATGCCAAGGCTAGGGTCACTACCGCCTCACAAGAGATCGATGAGAATTAAGAAGTCATATTGGTTTCGTTCATTTCATGATTATGCCCGCATAACTCATTTTATTCCTAATGAGACATTAATGTAAACGATAATTTTTCACATTATACCCAGATCCAATATTTGGCAATCGTATTGTTACTATATATATTCTCTTTATTATATATAAGCAATTTATACTCGAATTGCTCTTAAAACACTTATAATAATACCGATGACCACACATATTTATTTTAGTATTTGTTGAGCCCAAATACTTTATCTTGACATATTTAAGTATTATAAACTAGAACATCGTGTACAGTGCATTAAAGACTTAAGAAAATTAGATCTCTCAACTAGTTATAGATCAGAAGCTTTATATTTATAGTACGTTGGAATATGAAACACTTGACAAGTCTCTCGTTGATAGGTCGAACATGGCTAACACATTGGTGGTGGCTTAAGTCGGTCATAATACGTGTCTGTCATGATGTAATGTATGTAAAAATGGTAGCAAAGGTGGTCGTTTTGTAGTCTGCACCTAACCAATTTTCCTACCTTGATTACCTAAAGTCTTCTGGTGTAAAAGAGGAGGAAAGTATTGTATATGGCAAGTATATTATAAAGAGATTTACTTATGAAAAATGTTTAGTTTAAAGTCTGATAAATATTTAAGATGGGAATACATGTGATGGTTTAGCTCCACATTCCATGAGAGGTGGTGGCTATGGAGGATCAATGAGCTGTGGGAAGAGAGAGGAAGTGCATGTAGATAATGGCAAGCCATGTGAAAGGTTTTTTTGCACGCCCTAACCTTGCTTTACTTTGTCTCCAAACTATGCTCACATGTAGGGCATGTCTCCCCTCTTCCTATACTTATGCTTCTATTTCCATGTTCCTTCCATCAACCCCTCCCAAATTGGGAATTCTGCCAATTTAATAATGTCCCATCCACACCTCTAATCACCACCTTTAATCTTAATCAAGTGATTAGGCGGTCCAAAATTGTACTTTAATTTGTACTGCCGTACTGGTGATCAATTATTTGTGGGGGTGAAAATGGGATTAGTGAAGAGTGTGTGGGCCAGCTTGCAAATGGGTATGTTAGGGCTCGAATAAAAGCATAATTGCGCTTGGACCCCAAGTGGGGGATCGAATATTAGCTGCAGGCATCTGAATTGGATCTCTGTACATGAACCTGAAACTCTGAAACTAAAGATTTTGTGCCTCAATGCAACTTGATAGGCTCAATTTTTGCATTGTATTAATGTTTATTATGGCCAACCATCATCAACTTGTATAAATGGTAGATATAAGATGCCCCTAACTTAAAGGTGTCAAATAGACATGTTAACTCAAGAGCAGTTGTACCACGAACCAGAGTTGATACAAAAATTTCATACCTTCAGTTAACACATTTTGTACCTATAGTTAACAATTTCTGTATATATAAACAAATAACTTGATAATTGCTGACACATAATATGATAACTACAGGTAAAAAAATTATTAACGGCAAGTACCAAATATGTCAACTACAGATACAGAATCTAAATATTATTTTTGGATCAGGTCTACAATGCAAGGTAGACCCTGATCCATGGTATAATTTGCCAACCCGATTACTATAGAACTCAGACTATGATTGATCTCGTCCGTACTATGAGTGAATTAACCCAAAGCCCAAGTTGGAACCGGTCCATTTGGGTCGAATCAATCTGGAATCATAGTTAATGTTACCTATATTAGTACAGAGTACTTAAAAAATGTTACGGAGTAATTGATATTGTACTATGTTTGCATTGTTCACTATTTAGAGCCATATATTTCATTTATTTGATCAAACGGCGTGACTCTCCCAAATGGGAGGTCATAAGTTCGAACCTCAGTGAAAGCAATATTGACTCGTTGGGCTTCAGTAGGTTGAAAAAGTATATATGAACAGATACTACATGTAACAACGTCAATAATATTATAAGAAAAAAAAAACCTCCGTAAAAGATATAAATAACAATGAAGAAACTTAGTCATGCTCTATATGTGAGAATGAAATTAAGGGATGATAATTGCATGCACGCACGCAATCTTGGGTTTAACAAGACGTGAACTAAACAAGAGCACAAAATATTTACCAAAGCATTGATGCATAACATACTTGCCAACAAGCAATTGAAGCAAAGAAAGAAACAGTTGCAGGGGCACTTAACTGAATTACCAGAACATCTGGTATCCTCAATGACCAAGCATTCATGCTGCACAATCTTACATGCTAATACAAACATGGTTTCAATCTATCTACTTGAGTTATCCCCAATGGTCTGAACCTTTCGGACATACTCATCAGCGATAATCAGTTCGCAGATATCACAAACAATAAGTTTAAATCCAGAAACTCTATAAAATGTTTCATAGTGGAATATATGGCCTTACATTGAAACTCACCTATAAGACTGAAGTATTGGACTAATATTTGATATGCTAACAGAACTCTCAAGTTTGCAATTAGAATATATACAGCATCACCGTTTGGCAGTCCTATAATTTACTATAGGATGAGAATTAAGATTAAAAAATAGCTCATCAAATTAAGAGATAATTACATGCACGTACGTTCAAACAAGACATGAATGAATCAAGAGCACAAAAGATTTACCAAAGCACGCATGATTAACAAATACTTGCCTGCAGGCATTAAAGACATGAAAGACAAGCATGCCTAACTGAATTACCAAACCAACTGGTATCCTCAATCAGCAAGCATTTCTGCTACATATAAGAACATGTTATTAAGACATGGTTCTTGTGCAAAAGTTTGAAAAAAAAACATCAGAAATCAGTAATGAAGGTGTTTTTTATTCTAAAAAATGTCTGCTTTACCATCATGCTTCTGATCCCTCTGTGTTTGCATACAAATGCAAATTTTGGGCAGCGTGAGATGGACAGTCATCGCGTCACTATGGAGAAGAGGTACCAAGATTGGCTGCAGAAACATGGAAAAAGTTATGAAGATAAAGATGAATGGGAAAAGCGTTTCGAGATCTATCAAATCAATGTATTGTACATTGAATTCTTCAATAGTATGAACTTTTCTTACAGACTCATTGATAACAAGTTCGCAGACTTGACAAATAGTGAGTTCAAATCAATGTATTTGCGTTATAAGATACACGAGAATAAGAGGCAGTCACACAACAACTTCACACTTCATGGAGTTAGATTGCCGGAAAGTATTGACTGGAGAAAGAGCGGTGCTGTAACTCATGTCAAAGATCAGGGCAGTTGTGGTATGAAATTCTCAACTTTCTTTAATTCTTTCCAGCATGAAAGGTCGGGCCATATTAACTCCCCGTCCATGTTTTCAATTGCAGGAAGTTCCTGGGCATTTTGTGCAGTGGCAGCAGTGGAAGGTATCAATCAGATTAAGACAGGGAAACTTGAATCTCTATCTGAACAACAACTTGTGGACTGTAACATTGGCCAAGATAAAGATGGTTGCGATGGTGGATATACAGAAAAAGCATATAATTTCATTAAACGAAACGGAGGCATAACTGCAGAAGATAACTATCCATATGTGGGAAAATATGGAAGATGTGAACCTATAGCAGAAGAAAGCCATACCGTTACAATAAGTGGCTACACGACAGTGCCAGAAGGTGAGGAGTCTCTACAAGCTGCTGCTGCCCAACAACCTGTGGCAGCCGTCATTGATGCCAGCATGGATGATTTTAGATTCTACTCTGAAGGCATATTTAATCCCCTTTGTCCAAAAACACTGAATTTTGGTGTGACAGTAGTTGGATATGGTGAAGAAAATGATCAGCCGTACTGGCTTGTGAAGAATTCTTGGGGCACTAACTGGGGTGAAGCTGGCTACATCAAAATGCAGCGAGGGTCTGGAGACAAGAATGGCATATGTGGTATTGCTATGATGGCTAGCTACCCTCTGAAAGACTCTTGAGGAATGTATCTTTGCCACATAACCAACTTGCTATATTGATGTTGGCCAAAATTACTGACAGTAACCTTGTTTAAGTCCAATCAAGATACAATAAGCACTATAAAAAGTTGAAAGTAGTAATAAATTCAGGGGAAAAAAAGGAACTTTATGTGTGGAAATCTACAATTTCAATAATATGTATCAGTATATGCACAATTCCAACTAGTTATCTGAAGAAAGTCCTTGTGCCAAGTCGCGAACTTCCCCAAAATATTAGTTGAGTCCTTTCTCAATTAATGCAGTCCTAGGCAACAGAGCTCTTTGGGTTGAATTAATATCACTGGCATCACACAGACGATTTCAAACCATAACAAGTGTTTTATTTCTAAGAGACTCACATTTTGTTGGTAATATATCAAGTTTATGATACAACTTTTTATTGAAATCCACCTATGAGACTGAAATTCAAATATATAGTATGCAATTACAGTATTTTCAGCATTACCATTTGGATCTCTTATAAGATGAGAATTGAAACCAAAACAGCACATCAAATTGCTCAGCAACACATAAAAGCGCTTAAAATAAAATAAATAAAAACTCGACAAATCAAAGCCTTGAATTTCAGGCTTTCAGCAGAGTTAGTTCATACTGATTTGCCTATGCAGAAAAGCTCATGTCCAATAAGGACCCGAGAGGCCGAGACCAGAACTTCTGAGGCTGCAATAAGAGAAGATGATCAAATTCAGTATCAAATGGGATGATCCTCCATCGAGCACATAAATCCGTGTGTTTCAATTCACCAGCCACAACATCCATACATGTATATAAGCTCGAGAAACTACGAGTTTAGCTCAGCAAATCTCTGTCTCACAGCATTGCCAAGCTCCCATTCCCCAACTTCAGCAAGACCCTCAACCAGCCTCTGCCTCACCCTTATGTATGGGATAAATCCTTTCTTTGTCATATTCATTACAAATCTCCCTGCCAAAACAAACTGCCTGCACTCTATGCAGCCCTCGAGCACTAGCTCGAAGCACTCAAACCCGAGATGCACGCCCTCAGCTTCTAACATCTCAACCATCTTAACCGCTCTCCATATCTCTTTGTTAGCCCGCATTGCCCCTAACACTTTCACCAAAACATCCTGCCTAGGGTTCAAGCCGACTCTCACCACCATTTCCCTCACCATCTCAACAGCAGCATCAATCATTCTAAGCTCACACAATTCAGCAATTAAAGAGCCATAGCTGTCCAAATCCGGAACGCAACCACCTCGCCCCATCCCCTTCAACACGCTAACAGCTTCCCTTAACTGGTCCACCTTGCAGAGCGAAGAAATTAGATAATTGCAAGTGCCGGAATCGGGGCTATATCCAATTGATTTCATCTCTGATAGTATGTCTGAGACAGACAGCAACTGCTTCCTGCGTTTAATCCACGCATTGGAAAGGAGCAAGTGCGTTTGAGGGGTAGGAAGGCAGCCAGAACGGAGAATACGTTGAAGAACCGCGAGGGCTATAGGAAGCGGATTCGAGCTTTGAAGAGTGTACGAAAGAAGATATGAATAAGCTTTAAAGGGACGAGAACGAGGTCTGAGAGGAATAAACGACTGCAGAATGTCGTCGACGACACTGATTCTCGCATTCTCCGGGAAGGCCGAGAGGAACGAGAAAGGGTTGTGGCTTTGGAGAGATTGATCGGTGGAAGCGAGAAGTTCGGGAATTTGCTCGTATCGCTTGCTCTCGACCGCCGCCCTAACCGATTCTTCGAGCTCTGCAGATGAAGAAAGATTGCGCGGGGAAAAGAATTGAATGGAAGACCGATGAATGGGCAGAAGAAATGACCTAAGCTTTGCTGCCGCCATTTACACTCTGTATCATGAAGTGTCATCTAGACAAGTAAGTTGAGCTGCTGAGGTACCGTTCTCAAGAGAGTTTCAATGGTAACAACTTCAACTTGCCCATCTCATAAATTCATAATTGTTGATCAATTTGGATTCAATTCGGTTATACACAAATTACGTTTGGAATGGTTTATGCTGTTAATATTCAAAATTTTAACTCGTTTGCCTTACTTGAATTGCTGACTAATAGTACAAGTTAATTCTCAAATTTATAGTTTGACAACTCGTTTACTAATTGTCACAAATTATTATTAGGTTATATTATGATTCGGGATATCGGGATATTTGAAAAGTATGATTTTGTTCTCAAATTTCTTAAATTTATCGATAATAATGTTATACGCATTTGCTAGATGAGTTGGTTAGTCCTTTCCAAAAAAAAAAAAAAAAAAGGCGAGTATACATCTGAGAATCTTCAAAATTGATGATAATTCACCATAAGATCACAGTCATACCATTCTTGAATCTAAATGATTCCTTAATAACAGCAAATAGTTAGCATCCTTGTAGCAATACATAGGCCAAAAGCTGCAAGATATCTTTCATCAGTTCTCATTTCAGATACCTGCAATAAATGTGCAGAAGCCCAGATTATTGAGAACATCCAAGAATG
This sequence comes from Ipomoea trifida, assembly GCA_003576665.1. NCBI lineage: Eukaryota > Viridiplantae > Streptophyta > Magnoliopsida > Solanales > Convolvulaceae > Ipomoea > Ipomoea trifida. The sequence continues at coordinate 2,070,324 of CP025654.1, forward strand.
CTAAACGCGTTTACTAACCGGAGAAATTGGTAAATATTAGCCAAGTTACGTGCCTCTAACTTCAGCACACTCATTCGACATGGAAGCACGAAATTAACTAGGCGAAAGAGGGACCGAATACACTTACTCGATGTGAATGAAGTTAAGCTTTAAGTCAGTGCTTTCTATACAACAACAAAGGCCTTTTTCTTGATCTGGAGCGTCGACAGAACAGCGTTATCCCCACAACACTAAGCAGAAGTATTGCCTGCAAGACCATCAATACCTGCAGCGCTGGAATCACCAAATCCCGTGATTTCATCGTACAGTAAGAGATACATAGTAACATCACAAAGTTTGTATATATTTTTTTTCCTTCATTTGATCTTACCTGTATAATTCTGTTCTGAGTCCTTGTCAACTTCTTCATGTTTAGTTGCTTTTCTGCCAAATTTATGTAGTTGATCAATTCTCGAGCCTTGGCTCGTGGTCTGGTTGGAGGAATCCCCACCCTTAATGCAAGTATTTGGACAAGAAAACGTCCCATCATTCTCATCACTTCCATCACAGCAATCTGGAGTGGAAGCAAAAGAAACTAAAGTGTAAAATGATCCAGTCCTCCAAACAAACAGCAGTTGAGCACGAGAATTTAAGTACCGCAAATGTGATCATTCACTCTGGAAGAAAACAAAAACCTCGGCTTGCTGCCAATGTTCCTACAATAAAATCTTCCCATGGGGCAAGCTCCGGTTCCTGAAAATCCAATTAATAATCAAACACAGTCACCAACTTCGAACAACATACCAAAGAGCAGTATCCTTTCGACCATTAAAAAACCGTACTAAAGTACTATGATTGCTGCAGACAAATTCACAAGGAACATAAATGTAGTCTGAAGTACTACTTGTTTAAATTCCTGCTGTTATTTAGTGCAGCATTTCAAGATTGTTCAACTAAGCACAAACTAGCCAATGCATAATTACATACATGCTCTATAAATGGAAGTAAAATCAATGAAAGAACAGAAGCGCTGTGGAAGACAAGGATTCCAACAATCAATAGCAATAGTAATAAGAACTAAGCCTGTTGAACACAGAGGCTCAATGTTCAACTTAACAGTCAAATATGAGGTGTAACATAATAAGGCCCGATGAAATATTGGCTCTCAAACTAGCCCAATCCAACCGATAATTCAAGAAAGCGGCCAAATAAGTGGTCCAAACCCGGTGTAGACATGCGTGTTAGACCATCATCATAACATTTAATACCCACACCTAGCAAGGCTGTTGTTGCAACTTGCAACACAACCATTGAGGCGTTGATCCCTAATAACCCATAGCTAATAAGGTTTAGTATTAAATGAGGGTTTAGTTTATCCACAAAGGCGAAATTCTCTCGCCCCCGACCCCGTGTCTTCACACAAATCATTGTGACTCATACACTCAGTCATACATTAGGTGGGAGTGCCCACAAAAAGCCCACCATATTAAGTGTAACTCCCACACTACAACTATCATAACTCAATTATGTGTCATTACACGCGGTCTACCACAAAGAACCAATTAAGCTGCCCGCAGAGGGTTTAGTACAAATAGGAGTTACTGGCATAAAACCCAATTGACTCTAGCTATTTTGTACTGTTATTCTATCGTTTCTCAACCATATAATTGTACTCAAGGCCATAAAGGCCCAAGTGTTCAAATTCAGGCGCTAGCAACTAACAAAACATAGGTCTATTTGGTAACATAGTTAGTCAATTTCAGCTTATTTGACTGTTTGATTTTATTAAACAGTCAAATATGTAACAGTTTATTACTCCAAAATGCTAAAATTCAAACCAGTTTTTTGAGAAAGTCATTTCAAGTATAATGGGCTATCAGCTATAACCAACAGCTAATTTACCAAACACTTTTTTACAATTAACTAATGCTATTAATCCATTCAGCTAACAAACACCTCCAATAACTACAATACACAACTTCAGAACCAAAAGAAGGGAGCTGAGAATGAACGAAGAAATGGGCAGTGGAGCAAATGCATACCAGGCTCATCGGTGCCGTCGGGGCAGTCGCAGAAATTGTCGTTCAGGCGGCTGATGGCGAAGGAGCTGGACCCGTCCTTGCATTTGATCACCTTGGAAGCGTAATAGTTCTTATCTGCAAACACATTATACCATGTTAGCAGAGCACTGGTTCAACAATAGATGTAAAGATGGAGAGATAGAGGACCTTTTGGGTGGATTCCGGTGGGCAAATCGTGAAAGGAGTGGGAGAAATGGAAGGAGAGAATGAGAAAGGGGAGACTGAGGAGAAGACTTGGCTCCATTACTTTGAAAGACTTTCGTTCAGTCTGTTATAATAGGAAGAGGGAACAATATAATAAAATAGAGTAAATTCCGGGCAATGTTGACTTGTATCGCGTCAAAATGGAAAATAGTGTACCTCAAATTTTATTTCTTAGCACAAAATTTGTATGTAGAAATTTTTATTGAGAAAAAATTAGTTTATCAGTATTCGTCACATCAATAATCTTAGTAGTCTTGAAACCAGTGATAAAGTGTGTAGAATATGTTCTCGTATTTAATTAGAAATAATAACATGTGTTAATGCAACTTATTATTATTATATGATTTAAAAAAAATAACTTCCATATATTTATATCTAAATCATAACCAAATGAATTCTAAATCTAACCAACAAGTTATAAATGTAGTAAAATTTGTAGGTCAAAATTGTGTTTCACACACTTTAACTTAATATTATTATTTTTGAAATAAACTTAATATTATAATATCTCAATAACGTTTGGCAATTGAAAGTGATAGAACTCGACCTTTGAAAGGTAAACGAAGAGTAATCAATTTGCTAATAGAACTTGGCCGAAGTTATGCTCAAAGAAATGATCCGACATAGTATAGTAGTTAGAGGGTACGATTATACTTCGAATAACCAAATTTAGTTCACAACGGGAGAATTTATTTAGTTAGATAGTTGTGATTGTTATTTATCATGTACAAATATGGCATAAGTTATAATATTCAAACACTTGATTTTTGAGTTTATTAATAAATGCGGATAGATTTGGCAACTTGTGCAAATGGATTGATATGAACTCGATAAGACTAAACACGAACATGAACCTTTAAGATTAACAAGTTATAATTATAAATACGAATATGAAACACGATTTTTAAAAATGTGTTTAGCATATTGACACAATAAACAAAGTTAGTTAATAGGTTTCGAACATACACGACACGGTAACTCATTTAAAATCTATTAGACATGTTATTATTAAATCTACAATTAAATCAATAAAACAATAAAAATATTTAATATATAACATACCCAATATTCAAAAAGTGATAAAATAAGATATAAAATCGTAACTGATACTATATATTAACAGAATAAGCGAGTTGACATATTAAAACACGAATTTTAATAACTCAACCGGCCCGTAAAATGTTAAAACTAAATATTAGCTAGTTATTTGTTGTATTGTATCACAAATTGACAGGTCTATGGAGTATTAAAATTTTTAAAAATATAGATTATTTGGAAAAGAAAATTAATTAATTAATTATTTATACTCCAATTAATAAAAATAATTGAAAAGTAAAGAGAAAAGATAAAGTTGAAAGGTAAAATGAGAAGCAAGGAACCAGGATTGTACTGAAACAGCTTTGAGTAGATCTCCCTCCTCTCTCCTTCAAACGTTGCGGCCCCTCTTCTTCCTCCTTCAGATTCTATCACTCTCTCTTTCTCTGCATACACACACATATAGAGAGAGAGAAGGGAGAGATACTCCTCCACTCCCTGGCAGTGTACGGCGCAATAGGTACGGAGAATGGGGGCGTACAGAGCGGACGACGATTACGACTACTTGTTCAAGGTGGTGCTGATCGGCGACTCCGGCGTCGGGAAATCCAACCTTCTATCCAGATTCACTCGCAACGAGTTCAGCCTCGAGTCTAAGTCCACCATCGGCGTCGAGTTCGCCACTCGCAGCATCCGCGTCGACGACAAGGTCGTTAAGGCTCAGATTTGGGACACCGCCGGCCAGGAACGGTAGCTTCATCTTCCCTGTCCTGTCGTTTCTCTGTGTGTATACGGTTGAAATTTGAGATCTGTTTGTTCTCATTGTTTGTTTGTGTAGCGGGATGTGATTCACTGATTCGTGCATTTGAGTTTTGTTGGAGTGATTTTGGTTTTCAGTAGGTGATATATAGCTGTAGGAATAGATCTGATGTGATTTCTGTTTTGTTTTACTGATATTGTGATTGATAGGGACTGAAAGGTGAAATGTGATGTATTATGTTAGATCTCACCTCGTTGTTAGAGGAAATGGCGTTTTCACCACCTATATTGATCCCGAAAGGAGTAAGTTTAGATTCGGGATGGAGATTGCTGCTTCCTTATGTGGCATTTCCTGTTACTCTGATTATAGATTGAGCTTTTTTTGGTTTAAAAGCTAACACTTAGAGTGGAAGTAACGTAATGTGCTAACTGTAGCCTCTCTATAGTCACAATGCTGTTGTTTCTTATGTCTGGGAATTGTCTAGTTCTTGTTGGTTGGTTGATGTTTGAGTAGCACCATATAATGTTGGTTGCAGATTGTATGTGTGCTTAGGTTTGATTGTTCAGTTTGTTGCGTGGAGAGGGAGAAATAGATGACATTTAAGAAACAGTGGCATAATAATGTTTCATTAACACAAATATGGTATCACTTTAGCTTGCAGTAATTGTCTTAAAGAAAATGCTTTCTAGCCTTCTAGGTCATCCAGTCATGGTGTTTTGCACTTTTATAAGTGGCAGTCCTTGCTTAATATGATTGTAGTTGCATTCATTAGTCAAATTAGGTGTCAAATTTTCACCTGCTGACATATGGGATTCTATTCTTGGCTTATTGCCATTATTTACAAGTAAAAATGCTTATGTGAATTGTGATGGCATTATCACTGGCAATCTTGTCTCATTTTCTTCAAAATACTTGTATCTTGTCATATTATTTTTCCTTGGAGAACGACTTATGGTTTGAACTGTTGAAGATATCGTGCAATCACAAGTGCCTACTATCGAGGAGCTGTTGGTGCATTGCTTGTCTATGATGTCACTCGTCATGTTACCTTTGAAAACGTGGAGAGATGGTTGAAGGAGCTCCGCGACCACACAGATTCCAGCATCGTCATCATGCTCGTGGGAAACAAAGCAGACTTGCGCCACTTGCGAGCTGTTTCAACCGATGATGCCAAGGCATTTGCTGAAAGAGAGAGCACCTGTTTCATGGAAACCTCTGCCCTGGAGTCCATGAACGTGGAAGACGCCTTCACAGAAGTGCTCACTCAAATATACCACGTCGTCAGCAAGAGAACTCTTGATGGTGGGGACGACCACACAACTTTGCCCAAGGGACAGACGATTAGCGTCGGGAGTAAAGATGATGTTTCAGCAGTAAAGAAGGCTGGTTGCTGCTCTGCTTAGAGCAGATACCTAATCCTATGTCAGTTGAGGTTCTTTTTGTATTCAGTTATAATCCTTGTGTTGCTATTGAACACTTCCAATTATATATAAAATTGACAGGCCATTAAAGTTTGTCATTTATTGGCTCACAAAATCTTAGTTCACACCATTATAACATACCTTATTTGCACTGTATGATTATGGCTGCTTGTTAACATCCATTGGATAGACTATATTGAATTGGTAACTTTTTAATTAAACATTAGCTCCCTTCTAAGTTCATTGTTTGCAAATGTTGTGTGAAATAAATAATGTTTTGGTTTTTCTTAGGATCTGTTCCCAGTTAAGAGCTTTCATATTTTGCATGCTGGTTTTTACTAAATAATGGTAAAAGCATATGCTCAAGAAATGTCAAAACAACAAGATTCTTATTGATGATAGTTTTCATATGGTAAACTGTGACAAAAACAATACAATGTTCTGTGTTCCACTATTGGCTGGCCTATATATATGGAAGAGTTGGGAAAAGGAATTAAAAATGGAGATGGAAAAGAACAAAGAAAGAATAAAACACTGATGGGTTTTGATCCTTAAAGCACTTTATATCCCCAGATCATAAGGAGCCACCCCACCTTGTCAGAATCCAACTTCCATGGCTTCACTATCTGCTGTTAATATAGGACTAATATCCATTCGCAAGCACTCATTGCTGAGTTCGTTTGCTTCCAAAGAGATCGTTCATCCTTGTAGGCAGATTGGGAGCTTCGCACCACCAAATCCTGCATTTGGGCAATAATGAAGTCAGAATTTACCCACAAGCCTTTGAATCTTTGAAAACACTAATACGAAAGCAATGTTTGTTATAGCAAATTGTTATACTGCTGCACAGAGAAAATGCTAATAACACAGATGCGAAGGTATAAACTACACCGACTATGAGGTAGGGTTTGGCCTAACAACTCAAAAAATGAAAGACAACCGTCAAAGGTGATAAACACTAACTAATATACCACGTTACATTCATTGTAAGTGTAATAGAGGCAAGAAGGAAATGATGCAAACCCCGCTCTAAGAGACAAGCTTTGCAGAGTATATATAACCAGTGCACACAAGAACCTGTCTCTGTAATGGAGTTGTAACAGTTTGGACATGTTATAGACATATTTCACAAATACCTTTCGGTATGCCTGAAGATTCACGGCCAATGCCACTTTTCGAGACAGAGAACTACAAGTACGGTGAGACAAACTGTTATAGACATTACCCTCGATAACTATACAACTGAGATATATGGTACCACATTTCTTTGTAGGTAAAACAGAAGATCTTTAATTATCATACACTAATTACCCATTTCTTCCTTCTGTCATGTTTGGATCACAAATTAATCAAGCAAAATAGGACATAATGAAAACTATAAAGACAAAGATAAGCAAAGATATACACAAAATTTCTTTCATTTTTTCGATATGCCAAAATGAAGTAGTAACTATTTGCTGATGTAATTAGAAACATCATTGAAAACAGTGTTTAGATTTCCTATCTTGCATTAACTCACATTACGGTTGTACTCAGTACCTCCTTATTAACAACACGGAACGACGAAAATTTGTCCTGCACAGCAAAAACACCACATTTACTACCTGAGTGTAGCAGTCTGATCATGAAGGGTGCACGAAATTCATTTGAGAGCCTTACCGGTAACACCTCTTTTACTTATTATTACGAATAGCAACAATCTAGAAACCAAAGATATGATGCAACAACACAACATAGAGTTCCTTAAAGCCAGCTCAAAACTCGAAAGTGCTTTGCCATCACATTATGTTTGATAAGCATTCAGACAATATGGCAACTTTATCAAACTCGGTTCTTGGTCAACAACAATTTAGTCTACTGCTAACATTCCTGCAGACTCATTACAGAATGCAGTGGCTAAAGGGAAATGAACATGTGCAAGTTTCTTGAATGGTATCAGCATCTTATATGCAGATACAAGCATCATTTCTGTGGATGGTATTACTCCTATTGGCATCTTTACAAGTATATTCAGTTCAAAATCAAAGGATTCAAAGATATATATCATGAAAGCCTGGGAGTTATACCCAATGTGGGGCCGCTGAGTCACAGTGACTTTCCCTCCACTATTCTGTCGGGCCAGGTAGGGAGCACCAAAGCAAAAAAAAAAATTGGTCTTTTATATGCACGTAATACTTAAGTCTCCGCGACATATTAACCTTCTTAATATGAACCGAACCTATGATCTATGAAAAACCTATTAGTTTATCCTTTATCGATTCGGGTCAAAACGGTTTCTAAAAACAAAATAAAAACTAGCAAGATTAGGGTCAAAAAGCTGCGGTTTCTAAAAACAAAATAAAAACTAGCAGAAGTATATACTGCAAAATTTAATCTTTATAACATGGAAAGAGATTAAGAAGCCATATACCATATGACATCTCATCCACTTGAACCGGGGCGGTTCATGAAGTCCGAGAACTTGCCTTCGCCGCCGGTCGTTCTCATTGAGTCATGCCCACCGCCGGATTTGGGCCGGCCGTCTTCGCCGTGGGGATCAGGGAAAGACACAGAGTGCCCATAGCGCGGCCCGCCACCGCCTCTCCCTCCCGGCTTCTCTTCGCGGCCCTTGAACCCGGGCCTAAGATGCGGCGGCACGAACCGGTCGGACTTCGACACCGGCGATTGCAGAGGCGAGATTGCGCTCGATGGAGAACCCAAAGAAGGCGAAGAAATGATCGGGCTGGACCCCGTCCGGCCCTGCGGCCGCAGAGAAATGAAGTCCGATTCAGATTCCGGCCGCACACGATCCGCCGGAGATGATGACAGCGAAGTAGCCGGCGTCGGGCTTAATGATTTAGCCTGGTGCTGGATCGGGCCGGGCTGGGATTGCGGTATGGCAATGGGTTTGGGCGTGGGACGGCTCAGCACAAGCATGTGGCCATGGATACGCGAGTTGGAAATCACAGTCTTACTACTATGATTCGCAGTGGCCTGAGACGAAGAAGAATTGGGGGAGGTGGCGGTGGCGCTTCTCTTTTCATAGATGTCGTTGAAGTTGAGGGAAGCGTATTTATTGCTTCTGGCCATCCACCACGACCGTCGGCGCCACCGTGTAGGGAAGAGCAAAAATGGGATCTTGTGGGAGTTGCAGCGGTCGGCGAAAGATTTCCGTTTTCTGCCTTTCCTGTGGGTTTGATTAGGGAACTTTTGTAGTTTTGTCCCCCATCTCTTTCTTTATTCTCTTTTTCTTGTCATACAAAAAAATCTACTCTTTTTCTTCTTAATAAATTATACGTAGTATGATATTTGTAAACAATTTATATACATATGTGCCGTCAAAAAATTCTTTTTATATACATATTATAGAAAAGCAATCATAGTTGTAGGATCAAATCGATCTCGATCGTCAATTGAGGAGGTGGAATGGATATAAATACCTTCTGAGGGGTGTGTTCCCTTTAGCATCTATACTTTCTTTCGTAGCCATCCCATCATTTATTGGGAATGAAGGCCGCACAAGATATCGTTAGATTAAATATATAGTTCTTCTTATTATTCAAAAACATCTTTTCGTTCGTTAAATATATAGTTCTTCTCATTATTCAATAATTAAGTTTCAACCACATAATTTTCTTACCCATTGCATTATATCTAGAGTTGATAAGTAATGATGTCACTGTCGCAATAAGGTTAATACTTCTTTCTCGAAATCAGATTTAAAATTAAAGAATAAAAGATTAAAGAGTATAATCGGGCTAATCTTGTAACTTTGGGCCCAATTACCCTGTCATTACAGTGAAATATGGGCTTTACTGACGGGCTTTCATACAAGGCCCAAAATTTGGATCCGGATAAGATCTAGGGGAAATTTTTTACATTACAAACACAATAATAATAATAAATACTGCAAAATTTACGTCAAAATAAGTCCCTAAAAACCCTAAAGTCGTTAAACCCCTTCTCCAAGCCTTCAGGCTAAAATCCCAGCATTCTTCATTTCCAAACCGATCTTTTCTTCTCATTTGTTTGTAATCGGCAGCTCTTCTCGGTGTTAAATCAGGTATACTCAGATCTCAATTCCTAGCCCTCTCGTTCTATGTGTCTATGCAATCGATTGAATTTAGTTTCTTTCTTTTGTTTGCAATAATGCAATACGTGTTTTTCTGAGCTACTGTGGACTAGGGGTGACAACAATCTGTCTTAGAAACTGTTTTTTAAGCCTATTTGTGCATTTGCTAGGGTTGCCCTAGAGCGGTGATGGAGATTTTTATTTTTGTTGGGGGTTGGGGGTTGGGGGTGGGGTGGGTGAGTGAGGATTTATTTTATCATTTCTATGCCTATACACTCTTCATGAATTGAAATGAAGATTGTTAATGCAACGTAGGTTTACAGACAAGGTTACACTAGAGAAAGATGAAGATTGTTAATGCAAGGTAGGTTTACATTAGAGAAAGTTCATGAGAGAGAACCATTGCTCTATGGATTGGATATTATGGTAATTGAGTGAGAAATGGAAAAGAATAACTGATTTTATATTCATTTTAGTTACTTTAGCATTCTGGTCTCAACATTGTCCACCTTAGCAAACCTGTAATGCACATCTTTTCTTTAATTCCAGAATATGGATAACTTGGTCTCTGATCCAGTCACACTGTGAAAACCCTTCTTCTAAAGATTTTATTTAGTTTTGGATCAAATTTGTACTACAATCTCTTTTGTATTTCATATCAGTGTATCACTCCGTACTGTATTGTATTCTGTGGTATGCATCAGCCAACTAAGAATAGTTGTTATATTGATAGCAATAATAATAGTATAAAAAAATGACATCTATCAAGTGTAGGGTACCATGATTATTAAATAAGATAATGTGTGTATGCCCTGCCATAGAACCTATTTGCCTTACACATGTAAGAGAACATTAAGTGCATTTTGTATGGTTTCTAGTGACCATTGCTGTGATCCATTTTTTTGCTCGATACTCGTTATTACCTCACATTCTCGTTTTCTTTCAGGGATTGGAAAGATGAATCTCAACAATGTTAAGGTTCCTAAAATGCCTGGTGGTGGTGCTGCTTCTGCTTTGATCAAGCTTGGTCTTGTTGCTGGTATTGGTGTATATGGAGTTGCCAACAGTCTCTACAATGTTGATGGAGGGCATCGTGCCATTGTCTTCAACCGTATTGGTGGTATTAAAGATAAGGTATTTTCCTGTCTGTACTTAAATTCAAATGAGTTGGATGTCTGTGTCGCATGATTACTTGGTTTTGAAAGTTTATAATGCCAATTGAAGTTTCCCTCTTTAACTTCAAATCACATTTACTATTAAAGAGATCTGAAATAAAGACTTTTTTATTTTCTGCTTCGTTCTTGTTCAACATAATAATTTTATGACCTTTGAATAATTATCAATTTAGGCACAAACTTAAGTTAACACTAAGAATCATCGTATACAATTCAGGCTTCATCAAAATTTCCATTAGGTCCCCACTTAATAAAGACATTAAAGCATATACTATGATTGTTAATGTTATCTTAAGTTTTTGAAATTAGTCTAAATTTAGGCAAATTGTTCTTGTGGGTTTTTGACATTTGTATTTCATTGGTTATGTTTTCTTGAACTTAAATAGAACAATTGTCTAATTTCATAGGATTATTCATTTACTTCTAAGTTCTAATGAATGACTAGATTTATGTGAACTATGCAAAGTTTCTAATTCTGAAACTGCAAGCTGTCAACTTGTTAACAAATACATGGTGTGTCTCCTGTTTAGCAATATATATTCGCTCGCTAAAATTATGTACAAAAGATTTCTATGTTGTGGATTTTGATTTGTTGCCTTATGCTTTCCCTTGGTAGGTTAACGTCTAATTTGCTTTATCCTTTGGTCTCCTTGATGCTGCTACTTTGCTGACATATCTTGAATGTTTATGAATAGGTCTATCCTGAAGGAACCCACTTTATGCTTCCATGGTTTGAAAGACCAATTATCTATGATGTTCGTGCAAGACCCCATTTAGTTGAAAGCACGTCAGGAAGTCGTGACCTTCAGATGGTAAGTCTGCGGCCTTGAAGACTCTCCCTGTTTCAAGTGCTTTAACCCTCTTTATATTGATTTTAAAATTTTGATGAGATTTATTCTGTACCGGAAAGTGATCACTATCTGCTTAAAGCTTGAATAATGTTGACCTGGCATATGACTAAGTTACAGAACAGTGGTATTTTCTAATTTTCTCGCCATGGATGAGTTGACAGGGAGGTCCATCTTTTCTGTTTGCAAGGATGGCTCACTGAGGCTATTTTCTTCTTTAGTTTTAATACATGAAATATTTTATACTCGAGAACTAGTTCAAACTGAATTGCAATAAGTGGATTGTTCACAAGGACGGTTCATTGTGGATATTTATTTCTTCAGCTTCACTATGATGAAATATTTGAAGATTAGTTAGTTCTAACTCTATTGCATTGAAGTGGGAGCAAGAATATAATGATGAGATTCGCTTTATTGGGGCTTGATTTGCACTTTAGGTTCCCATCATTATCTTCTTTTCATATGGTTTATCTACATACTTATCCAGCATGTATGACCTGTGTTCATCCTTTGTTGCAAAGGTCAAAATTGGTCTTCGTGTTTTGACACGTCCAGTGCCAGATCAGCTGCCTACTGTATACCGGACTCTTGGTGAAAACTATAACGAAAGGGTGTTGCCTTCCATCATTCATGAAACCTTGAAGGCTGTGGTTGCCCAGTATAACGCCAGCCAGCTCATCACCCAGAGAGAGGTGCGTGCCAAATATCTTTAGCCGATACTAATTCTAGAAAGCTGGTTATACTGAAACATTTATCAATCCTAATAGTTATCGCTATATATCTCGTGTTTACTTGAAACTATGCTGTGCAGACTGTGAGTAGGAAGATACGTGAAATTTTGACTCAGAGGGCAGCTAACTTCAACATTGCACTAGACGATGTGTCTATCACCAGCCTGACTTTTGGGCGGGAATTCACTGCTGCCATCGAAGCAAAACAGGTGGCAGCACAGGAAGCCGAGAGAGCCAAGTTCATTGTGGAGAAAGCCGAGCAGGACAAGCGCAGTGCTATTATTAGGGCACAGGTGAGTACAATTTCCAATCCTCGAGCTTTAAGAGCCGAGGCAAGTTATATTCCAAAATTTGGGCGTAAAATCTAAATAAAACGTGTGCTGGCTTGCAGGGAGAAGCTAAGAGTGCACAACTGATTGGCCAAGCTATAGCCAACAACCCGGCCTTCATCACGCTCAGGAAGATCGAAGCAGCACGAGAAATCGCTAGCACAATCTCAGCCTCGGCCAACAGAGTATACTTGAGCTCCGACGATTTGCTGCTCAACCTCCAGGACCTGAATCTCGACTCGGGGAGGAAGTGATCGAAAAACCGGTAGAGCCATACAATTGAGTCTCTCCCACATTCACTTCTCGTGGGAGAAGTTCCTTTGAAGTCTGAAGTTCTGAACAGGAAAAACTTTTTACCTATGCTTGCTTTTGTGGATTGTTGAAAACAGGAATGCATTTTGCTCAAGAAATTTACTTTTTAGGTGAAAAAAAAATGCAAGTGCCTTGAGGGATATGATTTCAGATGGTTTTAATCTGGAAGTTAGTTGGTTCTTAATTGACAATTTGACTCTATTATTACTAATAAACAGTGGTATTCATATAAGGAGATTACTGTCACTATAATTGAGATTTTAGTTTGATTGATCGCATCCTACTTATAATGTCTTCTTTGTTTTTAATATTATATTTTGTGGTTAACGTGGCTAATGAGATAAAAAAGCGTACGTGGAATTGTGGAAACTACGACCATGGACCATCATAGGCGAAACCTTGTAAACGCCCACCTGTCTTTGCCGGCAGATTACTTGTGTCGCTTGAAAATATCAACTAAAAATATCCTCCCATCCTCGTCCCCTTCGCCTACCAACCACTTTCATTTTTCTTCCTTCCCCACCTTTGATTCTAGAATCGCTTCCTGTTTATTGCTACATATGGAAACCGACCGTTCATGCCTTCATTTTTATTAGCATTCTACATTGCCTTTCTTTCATGTCTTCATTTATTAGCGTTTTACATTGCTTCATTGCTCTAAAAGAGTGACTGAGTGAGTAGAGTATGAATGCCCCAGACCATTATTCTAATTGTTCCAAAAGGGTGTTTGAGTGAGTAGATGATAAGCTTCACTTAACACCTTGCTTTTAGTGGTAAGGTGATGTTCGATTCTTACCACAAAAGTTGAGCGTGTAGATTTGGGATGAGTTCTTACCACAAAAGTTGAGCGTGTAGATTTGGGATGAGTTCCTTGCGCAAAATTGTGCAATTTTGTGTTTAGTTTTAAAGTTAAATTGATTCAATTTTACCAAACATTTATCAGTAGTCCATATTGCAATATGGGCTATGGTTCATTTTATAGTTTGTCATTTACCTTATGATCACGGGCTAGCTAGGTCCATGATCAATGTCGACCATGGATCCCGCATTCACCTTACAAGGTCGACTTGACAAATTATATTATGGACCCAGGTCCATGTTCACAATTTAAAAACTCTATATTCACAATTTTAGAACTCTATATTCACAATTTTAATTTAAATATACAAAATTACATTACTCAATATTCAAAGTTTTTGAACGCTATATTCACAATTTTGTTATATAGTCATATAAATTCAAAAATTGTGTTATAATATTGAATATAGAGTTCTGAAATTGTGAACATAGAGTAAAATTGTGAACATGGACCTGGGTCCACCTAGCAAGGTGGTCCACCTACCTAGCAAGGTGGACCCGGGTCATGGCATAACAACTCAGGTGGACCGTGGACTCATCACAATTTACGTGTTGAATGTTTACAATTTAAATTGTGAATATTTAGTATGTAAATTGTGAACAATCAATTGCGATTGCGAACATTTAGTATGTAAATACTGTATTTTGGTCCCGAGTCCACTGAATAATTTGCCATCATGAGTTATAAAAAAAAAAAAAAAGAATATAGATAGAAAACATCCGCCAATTGAACAGTGAGGCAAAATGGATAAACGTTGAAGCAAGGAGCATAGTAAGTTACAACGTTAATACAATGATGGTTGTGGGCAGTGTGGGTGGACGCAGTAATTGCGAGGTGGCGTCACGAGACTCACGACCCCTACCTAATACTTGGTTTGGTCTACGGCAGATACGGCCACGGCCGCCGGTGCCGCTGCAATGCTGCTGCGTACTATTTATCTTTTAGAGTCAAATATGGGGTTCTCTTTTGGGTTGTCATTTGCTTTCCACTACTCCCATCTTATATGCTTTGTTTAAATTAAAGCTATCTTGTGAGCAACGCCGGTAGGCCAACCTAGCTGGCTTCTAATAAAGTGTGTATTCATCATCAAGATTCTTCCTGCTTTTTTTCTTTCTCGAACCAGTAAACCCGTGAAAGGATAAATCACTATAAGACTCTGGATGACAGATTCGACTGAAAACGTATATGGTGTGGTACACGAATCATGTTTTATTCATTTGACCATTCTTTTTGGACAGTAGTCTATAATCCTTTGGTAACATAGTTTATCAGTCAATTTTGACTTATTTGACCACTATTAGCTGTTTGACTTTGATTAAATAATCAATATAAGCGTTTGATTAATTAGCTTTTTGTAACAACTTATTACTCTAAAAAGCTAAAACTCAAAAAGTTGCTCAAAACAGCATTTTCAATCAACTTTTTGAGAAAGTCATTTTGCATGTAATCAGCTATCAACTAACAGCTAATTTACCAAATACTTTCTACAATAAACTAATGATATCAACTAGTCAAACCTACTAGCCCAATCAGTAAATAACTATTTACCAAACATCCCTTACAATTATTGAATTTAAGCTCATATGATATTGATCTAATAGATGAAAAACATCGACTTGTTTTCCGCAGCAACATGGGTGTTTGTTTTCTGAACTCTTTGTGCATAGAAGTGTATAATTTAGTGTTAATATTTAATTTTGAAATTAAATTAGCGTGATTTATTCAATCATAGGCATTAAGGTGGGTTCATCTGGTCTAGGGTGTAGTCTACGAAGTTGAAATCATGATTTATAAAAAAGGAAAAAAAAGGGAAAATTATTGAGTTTAAAAAAGTAGTGCTAAACTTAGTGCGTGACGTTAAATAGTTGTCAGCATTATCATGTGACGAGGTTCAGTCATAATGTTGCGAGGCTTGTTTGGTACCGTATTTTGTCATGCGAATGACATGGGCCACGTGGAAGCAGAGGAGTGGACCACATTTTCTTTACTGTTTGGATGGAGAGTTGTGGAAACCCACGTGTTTGGGGCCCACGCTGAGGCTAGGTGACGTCGGCGTCGACGCCATACCAAACTTGTCCTCCGCCTTACGTCCTCTTCGCTCACCGTCCACCTTTTTATCTTCTCCTTCCGCCTCTCTACGTCACTCTCTTTGCATCTAGAAAAAATAATTTAGTTTTTTTTTTAAGATACAAAAAAATAATAATTTGTCAGGTCTAAGGACAACTGGAAGAAATAAATAGTAAATCGCTCTGTTAATCTTTAAATTTTCACCTCTTGCATGTATATCCTGTGCACAGAGAATTTTCATTACAATCATCGTTCAATGTGTAAACAATTAATGATTGTTTGACAAATGAGCTTCTTTATGAGAAAAAACTCTGGGATAATTTGGATTTGACTCTCACAAGTGAGAATTTTCTTAGAGTCAGGTCATGTGCCTCTCGAAATAAGCAAAGATTAGCCGGATAAACTATTACAGTTAAACAAATAGAAATATCCAAAACACCTCGTAAGGTAAAAAAAAAAAACCAAAAATTTTGATCAATTCAATTACCAATCATTGATTATACTGTATATCAACTATTTCACTCTTACCATTATGGTCTACCAAAAAAGATTTGAAAAGACATACAAATCTTGGAAATCTTAGTCAAATTACTCAAATCGATGATAAAATAAAGGAATCACAAAATGAGGGATGGCCATTTAATATAATTACTCCATAAAATATTGCCTTAATTATATTTTAAAAAATGTTATCTTTTCCACAGCATAACATGACTCCTAAATTGGCAAGATATCTGACGTGGTCATAGTTCGTAGCTTGACGTCACCATAATTCTAGATTTTATCAATGACCGTATAACGCTTCACACTGGGCCGTCTGAGTTCTGAATACATAAAACGAATCTTTTACTTTTGTGTATATTTTTTTTCTTCTTATTTTTATATTTCATTTCTTTAATTTTTATTTTCCATTTTTTAGTTTATACGGTCAAATTAGAAGAATAAATACAAATACAAATGAATGATGGTAATTTTTATATAAGAAAAGAAAATGCGTATGTGTAATTAATTGTAGTGATAGTAGTTTGTGTATCCTATTTACTTTATTATAAATTTATAATTTTTTTTTAATTTTATCCTTTATTATATAATTGTATCTCTCATCAATAAAATGTTGACAAATTTCTTTTCGTCTGACGCTATAAAAGCTGCTTTATTCTTCAGACAAAAAGATTATTAGACTAAAAAATTCTTAGTACCTCCCAATGTATCTAGAGATTCCAAACCTAAACTCTGAAAACTTTTCGTATACTAAGAGTTATTTATATTAAACACTATTTTAATCTATAAATCTATAATCATACGTTAATATAACATTCTTTCAATAGAAAATGAACACCCTCGGTAATCAGCTTGATTGATGTGAGTGATCGTGCACTCTCGTCCTTTAAGAGATGTCGAGAGTTTGAACCGTGGGAGAAGAAGAGTTTGAAACGTTTCTTGTATGAAAAGTTCATTCAGACCAATATTTTGTCCATTATTTTAATCGACCATCTTATAGTTAAGGTCTACTCAAAAGACCTTGTGGTTTAACAAAACAAAAATTAACACCATCAATACATTTATTTAGTTTTGCAATTTGCAACATGCAATATTTGATTATTTCTTTTTTTTTTTTTGCATATTAATCAATTATATAAGAGTACAAATATGTCGGTATGTGTCATCTATCGACTGACAAAATACTAAATGCAATTAATGTGTGCATTAATGCTATATTTCAATTGTCAAGTTGACGTACATATCAATCCATTTCAATCCTATTTGTATCGATGTGATTTTCAAGACCAAAACATTTCGGTTGCATTCATATTTAATGTAAAACGTTACAATAATAATGGATAAGAACCATATATATTTTATTGAGTTAATTCTATCTTTTTTTTCGTCTGTGAGGATGTAAATCATCTTAACTCAATCAACACAGGGAAACTCGATCTCGGGTCTCTTTTCTCAAACTTCACTCATGTGACCAGTTAAGGTGTCTATGCAGGTAATTCTTTTTTTTTTTTCTAGATTTATAGGTGACAGTTCACTTTTAGTTTTTTTATCAGAACATTCACATTTGGTCTTAGAATTATTATGGCATGATAATTTTTTGTCATCTATCAACAAAATTGTTGAAATGTCGTTAAATACAATGGTAGTTCGATCATTTTTATACAAAGTGAGTTGATCTCGCTATATTTTATGTTTTTTTTTTTTTGAAAAAATCTGCAATTGAAGATTGAAATGCATTTATATTTAATGACATTACAACTATTTTGTTGATAGAGGACCGAAAATGGTCATGTCACAATAATACTAGCACCAAATATGGATGTTCTAATAAAAAAAGACTACCACATATAAATCTACGACAAAAAATGATATTAACTCTACTTTATTTATTCATTTATTTATTTAGTGATATTTAAATTAAAAGATGAAATCGCTTACCCTAAGCGTTTTCACATCTCAGCTCGACAAAAAGGATTTACCTGATAAGTAACACGAAGGGTGTATTTCGTTAACAAGTTTAACTATTAGAATAGATATTTAGTTGATTCGACGAACCATTCTAAATTTTCGTGTATGGGTTCGAGGAATTCTAATATTTTAGTATTAGCCTTGCCCTTTCTTTTGGATTTTATATAATGTATAATGTATAATAATAATAATAATTATAATATAAAATCCAAAAGAAAGGGCAAAGCTAAATCCGGCCAAAAGAGTCGCAATCAGTGAGGAGGTGGTGACATAATTTAACGTAAGCCACAACCTGTGTAACGCGTAAGAAAACGTAACTGCCGTTGACGCCAAAACTCTATCTTCTCCACTACCCCCCTCACCCCACCCCACCCCACCCCACCCCACCCAGCCTCCCCCTAGCTAGTGCTTCTGTATGTATATATTAACATAACATATTTCCTATATCTAACACACCTCTTCGGCTCTTCCAGTATAATTCCCCATCTTTTTCTCGCTCTTTCTCTCTCCATTTCTCGTTTAGATTACCCTAAAAACCGCTAACAATTATGCAGGAAGCGATTCCTTACAAAACATGGCTAACGGTCCCGATGAGATCTAATCCGCTGCTAAAAACGGCGAATTCTCTGCCGTTAACGATGAGCAAAACCGCCGCTTCTTCCGTCTACTCCGACGGATCGGTGGAGGATCTGAGGAACATGGTGGCGGAGAACGCCGTGATCGTGTTCGGCCGGCGAGGCTGCTGCATGATTCACGTCGTGAAGCGTCTCCTCCAAGGCTTAGGCGCCAATCCGGCGATCTACGAGGCCGATGAGGGCTCCGAAGACGACGTCGTAAACGAGCTCGAAGCTATCAGTGCGTTTGACCGGAAAGACGGCCGGTTGCAGTTTCCGACGGTGTTCATCGGAGGACGGCTGTTCGGCGGGTTGGATCGCGTCATGGGCGCTCATATCACCGGCGAGTTGACTCCGATACTCAAAGACGCCGGCGCGCTTTGGCTTTGATTCATGCTTTTTCTCAGTACTGATTTTCACCACAGCGTTGAGTGTTTCAGACACTGTTAAAATTTTTTATGTTCTTTTTCCCCTCCTCTGCTATGGGGATATAAATTACAGAGTAATTAATTAATTATTATAAATCCATGAGTTCAACGGTTGCGATTGCGTGTTTGATTTCTTGATTCTAATGTAAACACGGATTCTAATTCTAAGGATTAAGGAAAGTCTTAGGGTCGCAGGTTTAGTTGACTAAGATGATAGTACTATGGTGTTTATTATGCTGAAGAGGGTATCTTTCAGATGTAGTTTTCCAATGAATTTAACATGATTCTGGAAAAGAAAAAAAAAATTCATTTTTTCGTTGCCCAAGTTTATTAATGATAAACTGTTAGATAGTATGAAATAATAAATCAAAATCACCCAGAAATTTATGAGGAACTGCTTTTACCTAGGGGACAGATGATATGTTACCTTTTTTTTTTTTTGTGTTGCCAAGAATCGACAACACTGCTGCCATTTGTCTATGTGAGTAGCAGCTTTAAACAGAGTTCAAAATCAGTCTACTTTAATAACAAGAATTCTCAGGTGGGTACCCATATGGCTAAGGATATAAATGTATAACCACTAAAACCACAAAATTACGAGTTTGAACTTTAATCTTATTGATTTGAGTTCGTCATTTATTAATAATTTAAACTGATATGAATCTCTTTAAAGTTTGACAAGCACTAAAATGTATGACCAAGTGTTTAAAACATGATTATCATATGTAGTTTATTAAAAATTACAAAAAAAAAAAAGCAATAAAGAAAAATAATTTGAGCAGTGAATAATAAATTTTACAAGTAAATAGTAAATATTGATGGTACATGTTAGGTAAATTCCCTAACGTTAATAACATTTATATAATTCACATGAAGGCCCAACTGCCCAAGGGCTCAATAGTCCGGCTCATGAAAGAACTAGATAAGAAATAACGGCCATTGACAAGCGTCGTGTTAGTTTATTTCAGAAGCACCAAAAAAAAAGAGAAGTAAAATAGGGATTTTGACTAAAAGGCTACTCGTATTTAAATTTTTAGTGATTCTTGAAGTAGGAAACTAGAGATTATGATTAATGTGAGATAAGTTGAGAAAAATTGTATTGTGCAAAAATAGTGGGGTTTTTATATTTCTTGGATGAACAGTTCAGATATCCCAAGTTTAACAGATTGTTTCTTGTTGGGTTCACATGAGGAATGACCTTAACGGGCCGTTCGAAGAGGGCCCAAAAGTTATTATTGGGTTATAAGTTTATAACTAGATTTACAGCCCATATCAATGAATTTGGTTTACTTCCATACTTTTTAGTGAATATACTTTGCAGTTATACTAGAAAAAAATATACAGCAACACCTCCCCTGAGACTCAAATCCACCCCTTTCCACACGGGAATGCAACCGGGTGCCACTAGACCACAAGGTTATTAGCTATTACAACAATGTTCAAGGAGAAATAATACATATACATCTATGACTTTTAATATTATTAGTAATCCTTTTGTGTTTGGGGACTAAGTTCAAGTACAATTATTTTTCAAGGATGCTATATATATAGAGCAATGGTATTGTTGGAGTTATTATCATCACCTTATATCACTCAGAATGAAGGATAGATCTAGCTCGAGCTAAGTGGAGGCAATATCCCTGATCTTACAAGATAAGATGACTTAGGTGTCTCAATCTTAATTTAGTATCACTTGGGTGTCTCAATCTCGACCAACATGCATACAACTACCTTTGAGACAAATGGAAGTTGGGATAACAACCTTATATTAATCACGAGTAAAATCATCTATGGACTATGGACACTTGTTTGTGTTTTATTAGCCCCTTTGTAAGGATTATATTCCATCTTTGTCAATAAATCCAAGTCAACACTCCGCTAAACTAATAATAAACTACTGAAGCACAAAAAGTCAATATTGCCTCCACTGAAACTCAAACCCATCTCTGAGAGTGTAACTAGGTGTCACTATACTTTCTATTTGTGAGTGTAACTAAGTGTCAGTATACCAAAAGGTCTTAACATACAAATTACTAGATTCATAAACACCAACATATACAATATAATTGGTGAAAGTCGAACTTGGATTCCATGTAAAGAATTTCCTCTATTTATATTGTAGCATTTCCTAGGATACTAAACATTATAACTATATATAAGCTATATAATTAAGTTCTAGACATGCTTCGTTGTGTTGCGACGATAACTTATGCATATGCTATTTAATTGTGACAACATAATAATATTATATTGCAATAGTTATTGCGTGGATCGTGATCCATACAGCTAAAAAGAAGTTGTTTTGCGTAATTTTTTTTTATACGACCCACAAACATTTATTTTTATAACTTATAATGTAAATTTTTATAATTTATAAGGTACATTATTCATTTATTCTAAGATATACTATTAAGCTTGACCTTTCACATTTTGGATTGCTCTAAAAGTTGTTTCATTCTAACTGTTGGGGTTAGGTCTATCGGACGAATTTGTTACCCAATATTCCATTAGTTACGCTATGCTTACAAATTTACAATTAACCTCTATGAGATAATGTTGGGTCAATGAGAGAACACATTGAAGTTCAAATATTTGAGCTCCATATGCTTTTATATTATGTTTTTGTATCTTCTCTTTTTCTTTCCGTAGAGTGGCAAACCAAGTGGAAAGTGGAAAGTGGACAATACCTTTCAAGTCCATTTATTATTGATTGATTTATTTATTATATATTATAGTTTTAGTTAGTGATTCCTACCTTTAAAATTCTAAAAGCAATTTTAAAATTAAAATAAAAATTTAACTACAACGTACGTACCATTCTTCCATTTATGATGTGACATTATATTAAATCATAATGACACAAAAATTAGTTATTTTACATTGAGATTAGATTAAGTTGTTTATTACGTGGCTCTTATTCTCTCAAAAGGGTTATTAGAGTATGATTACCATAGAGTTTAACCTAGCTAATTAGTTCTTCTAACACATACCATACTTCATCTTTGATTTATAGAAGAACCTGAAACTACTATCCGAATGTGTGCTCTCGTAAAACTTGCTTTATAATCCCTGGCAGCAAAAGACCATAAAGAAGTAAACCAGCATACGTTACACATAGTTGATCAACTTAAAGAATAGTTGCCGACATATACAATGCTTCATCTTGAATCTAATATAAAATATTATGTAAGAAAAATTAATTAAATTTATGTTTTTTGAATTACCCGTTATGGCTGTTTTTAATACTAAATTTTAATTTTCTAATTTATGACGTTTTATTGTCTTTTTCCCTCTCATACGTATCATTCATCAAAACGTTAGTCTCCAAGCCATTAATCATTCGAATTTTGATCAATCAATCAGGAAAATTCAAAGCTAAAACATCTCAAACTTTAGGTAGTGGAATTCCTGTTTAAATTTGCCTTGATATATCAATCATGCATATAGTCTACCTATAATTAACACGTAACTTTGAGGCAATTAAGCTAATAAAGTATAAAATTCAGCTAACATTTCATTATCAAACAACACATCTTTGTCTCACGTCATAAAGGTAAATCATAGGACTATTTCCTAGGTTATGGATATAGAGGGACCATCCAATGCATTTAGAGATATATAGGGAATATATAATATTCTTTGTTTAAATAAATTTTCTATAAGCAAATGTAATAATCATGATCTACATTCATTATGTTGATTGAGGCATTGCTTTATTTATCCACTTATTAAAGAGTTATGATATCGAAAACGGTGACAGAGTGGTGGAGCATGATTCTTGTATCAAAATGTCATAAATTTAATTTTTCCTAACACCTTCTCCTTTCAACTCATTCGACAAATGAATCTATATAGAAATTTAAATAAAGTGGATGATGGGAATGAAATCCGCAACCACCACACGAGAAATTTTGCTTTCAAGTAATAGTACGAAAATCACACGTGAGCAGTAAATCACACAAAAAAGATAACGTGTGACGAATTCGACTGAAATGATATTTTGACAAAAATTAAATTCAAAATTTTTTAATATAAAAATTATGCTTTATCCGCTCCACGATTCTTTTAGGTAAAATTCCTTTTACTTAAAACTATAAAATGGTTGCTTTATACTTTCACTAGGAGTCACCCTAACGCACTTAAACTAAAGGTGGCTTTAAACTTGCCTTTCCTTCTTGAAATAGTATACTTCACCATGACACTCAACTAACAAAAGCAACGTGAACTTTTTCACAATTTGACCCAAATATATATACATCAATCATGCATATAGGGAACGACTTTTAGGAGCTAATCTAATTAAAGTTAGAATAATCCATAATCGTCATACAAACAATCATCTTTCACTTATATCTCATGCCTTATAGAGTAGGTGAAACTTTTAGTCAATAATTCTCAAACACCACACAATTAACTTCAAAAGAAGAAAGAATTGTACGTTTTGGGGGCCACAATACGTAATAAGCTCCTAGAGAAAGATATCCGTCTACGTCCAAAACAAAAGAAGAAGAAGAAGAAAAGACTGAACTTCAATCTGGATAGCTCCTAGTCCTCTGCCTCTAGGGCTTTCTTGTCTAAGATAAATTGTGAGATGTGTTTCAATGAGTCAGAGATGTAGACCTATATACATAAATTTTTGCATGCAAGTTTATCTAGCAAAATTAAAATGCATTAATAGTTTCTTTGTTTTGAAGATGAATTTTCTCTTCAAATAATGTTATTGTTGCATATATATATGATTAGAACAAAGGACCACACTCCTTACACCCAAAAGAAAAACAATGCCAACCTCATCAGCTCCCTTAATTTGTACTTTTGTAGCTTTGTTATGCTACACGACATATATTCCATTCCTAGTTCTTGATTTGGGTATAATAATATATATCTCATGGACCACCTTTTTCCTTAAAGAACATGACCAAAATCCTGCCAAAATATATCCATCTCACATGAAATATGAATGCCATCGAGGAAATTGATTCTCTATTGAGGTACGTATATTCAACCATTTATAATTGGAAATGCTGTTAGAGACCATATAATTCAAAATGATTTTGTTGGGGCAGAGATTTGGAGAGTCGGGCCAAGTCCAATTGTCTGTAACAGAATCATGACGCTAACTGATGCTACACAAATATAAAGACATGCATTAGGTTGTATATATATTTGATTGTTAATAATTATAACTTAGCTTTGTGCTTGATCTTGACAGATTTATCATGCTCACTGTGCAATATAGGTAAGAGTGATGTTGCACATCCCTCCTACACTAAAATGACTATTCAACAACCTTAAAATTAAACTTA
This sequence comes from Ipomoea trifida, assembly GCA_003576665.1. Taxonomy (NCBI): domain Eukaryota; kingdom Viridiplantae; phylum Streptophyta; class Magnoliopsida; order Solanales; family Convolvulaceae; genus Ipomoea; species Ipomoea trifida. The sequence goes on from CP025654.1 coordinate 2,094,993, forward strand.
ACGATATATGCTGTTAAATTATAAAATCTTTACTAAATACCTTATGGTTTGATTACATCACCGTTAGTTAGAGTTTATTAGTTCCGATTAATTAATTCAAAGGTTTAGATTGCTATTGTAAGGAGCTACATCCATGTTCAAGGCAAAAGACAAACACCAATACAAACCACATGAATGTGGTTTCAAACCTAAACAAATCCTATCTAGATAGTATTAGTTCACTGTTTTAAACCCTAAATTTAGATTTATAATGCTAATCCAAGCTAGTGGTATATTAAAAAATGATTAAGGGGGAAAGAGGGGTGATTAAATTAAAGAAGAGAGTTGGACCTCGAAAGTTGAAGCCAGTGAGAGAGAGTACAGTGTTGGGGAAGGAGAGAATATTCTTTGGGGCAAGAAAGTTCAACAGCTAAACTCCAAAGATTATATTGTAAACAAACATAGGAAAACATCATTAGATTATGATTAAGGGTTGTCTGCAGGAAAAGTCAGCCCGCCAAAGGAGGTGAGATGACCCACACTTCCAAAAATTCACTGCCTTTGTCAGTTCATTGTCTTTTAACCCAAAAATACTACTTGAATTCCAAAAATCTATCTACTCCAAACTTTTACTCTCATTAATCGTTCAAATTTTACTGGAAGGAAAAAAAATAATGGATACAAATCAGGAGAATACTATATGTACTCGATGTCATTTTCTACTCCCAAGTTTTACTTTCACACACAAAAGCTTGATGTGGACACTTGTATTGACCCACATGAAAAAGTAGCTTATCAGTACCTGTCACACCAGGAAGTAAAGTTTAAGGAGTAAAATTTGAAGGTCCATGTAATAGAACTCTATAAATCATGATCCTACTTATATTAAACAATCAAAGCATGCCACATATTAGGGTGTAGAAAATGAGAGTAAGAATGAGAGTACATGTATAATTATCATGTCTCTTGTACAAATTTAAGTAAAAACGTACAAAGGCAAAATTGATTTTATACCCGTCAGTACATACTCAAAATCTTCATCATTTAATTTAGAGTGGCATTAAGTATAACAATTTTGCCTGCCTCAACACCTTAGAATTTTTCATATATATATATATGTGTGTGTGTGTAGTTGAGTTCATGTGCGGGTGTTCTCCTATGAAAAATATGAATTAATTTGTAACTTTATTTTGAAAAAAAAAATTGTTTTGAAATCTCCGCAAAGTTTAAAACTTTAAATAAAAAGGGGTTATCTTTTGAAGTAATTATGCAGGCTAGCTATTAGGGAATGTTAGTCCATCATTTTCAACTCTAATTCTTCACAGTAACATTCATCTATTTTCAGTGGTACAAAGTTCTAGGTTTTAGGGTTATGAAATCCAGTTTTACCTCTTCTTTGATTTATGAAAAAATCATTATTGTTATGAATGTATACTCTGAAGCTCATCTTATGACAAAAGGACATTAATCACTTTCAATTCACATGAAGTTAAATTTAAAATGTTACTTTGTGAGCTCATCTTATGATAGCAAGGTCATTAAACAACCCCCACATGAAGTCAAATTTAAAATCTTGTCATTATCAAGCAAATTATCAGATAAACTTAGATAGGTTGCCTGACCATCTTTATTTTTACCAAAAAGTTTGAGATTAAGTGGGGAGTTGTTGCCCAGCAGGGCCGGTTTTTTTATTTACGGGGCCCTGTGCTAATAACTAAGTGAGGCCCTATCAAAATCTAAATAAACTGCGAATGAAAGAAAAATGCAAAAAAAAAAAAAACTTAATTTTGAGCCAATATAATCACAAATACGTATACTAATTATTAAGGTAGGGCTGGACTAGGGCCCCCAAAATTTTGAGGCCCTGTGCGAGCGCACATCTTGCACGCCCTAAAATCCGGCCCTGTTGCCCAGGGTGCTATTAATGTAGCAGTATTCTAGAATAGTACACATGTCATTAACGAATCAGTGTCGTCTTCATCATTTGAATCTGAATGTAAGGCGACACAGATTCAGTGACCTAAAACTCAAACTCATCTGATTCATGCTGCATAACCAAAAGTGTTGTTCATATCATCACATCATCAGAAACTGAACTCAATCTGCCCATCCAGATCAGACGACACTATATATATTCCTTTAAAGATAAAAGTAGAGAAAGCCATAAAGTGGGTGTTTTAACACCTACCATTCAAGGAAACAACCGACAATCAAACTACTATATACCTTATCTCTGATGATCTGCTGTTATATATATATGCACCCATCGCTCAAAGCTTATCTAATTTCACTAACGTACCGACCCGTTTCTTCAATTCGTTTTTGTTTTTTTTTTTAATCGATGATAAATACAATAATATCATTTCAATTATTGATGAATACTATACGTCGGCCACCGACAAATTAAATCGAACCGGGCACCATGGATGAAAATGAAAATTGAAATGAAGTGAAGAGTGGTATATATGGTCAATTATATTATGTCATAATAATAAGGATGCTTATTACCTTTAGCTGTACGTTCGTCGGTTCGTTTGGATTTTACCATTGTTTGACAGTAGAAACACGTGCATATATGGCTTTTTACGACATTAGTCTTTGGTAATACAAAAGTTGTTTGTCTATAGGCAAAAGGAAATCATCCGAGTGCGAAATATATATAATCTCATACTTTACCAACTTTTTTTTTATGAGTTTTAAATCGGTTAAGTTTACACTAAATCCTTAATTAAATTAAATGACTGTTTAAAAAAAAAAAGTTTTCATCATAAACTCGAAAGTTTGTATCTATCCAATCTCACCTAAAGTTTTAGTAAATGTGTAAACTTCAATATGTGACTTTTTTTTTTTTTTCTTTTGAAAAGCAATATGTGACTTTATTGCTTCACGTTCTACAAAATGTTTATATATTGGTATTTACAATCTGAAAAATCCATTCTACATACCCCTTCAAACAATTGGACTATTTCAAGAGAAGTAAATGATTATTACCAATTTAATTATTACCTTACCGTTTTATCTTGAGATTTAATCATCAAATTAAGAAAGAATGGAACAAGAAAACAACTTACATACAAGAAGACTACAACAAATACTTGTGTAGTAACGAACTTAACTGATTGATTGATTCAAAAAAAAAAAAAAATTAAGTAACTCTACTTGTAGTCGCAAAGTGCTAGACATGCCTCCTCCACTTAAAAGGCTTCTGAGTCAGGGTAGGTGATCCCTTGTGGATCTTAGAATTAGAATGTAATCTTTAATGCATAGATCTAGTAGGAGAAAATCTTAATTTAAGACTACTTTCAACGGCAGGGTGATGGATTGTATTGAGTCTCGAAACTAGATTAACACAATTATCTTCTTATGGATCTTAGGCGGATTCATGCGGTCTATGATATAGTACAACGAAGCATAAACCCTGGGTTATAATAATAATAATAATAATAATAATAATAATAATAATAATAATAATAATAATAATAATAATAATAATAATAATAAATAAATAAATAAATAAATAAATAAATAAAAACCAAACAAACAATTCAAACAAATACATTTGGTAAAAATGAAGAATTATATATGGGATAATCATTAAGGGAAAGTTATGTAGTCTCAAATCTCAATTGAACTTTCTCTATAGGTATGAATGTGTGTGTCATCATGCACCATAACACAACTAACATGCCCATCCAAGCTAGCTATATATATATGCCTTACATACATGATACATACACTTGGGATGACTCCAACTTTCACTTTTCACCGCCTCCCATGAATCTCTAATATTCTATTTCCATCCGACAGCAAGCAGTTAAAAGACTGCACACATATGAGAATGTGTGCGTGCTTCTGTATGTGCCTGTCTCTGTCCTCTCATCACATACAAACATAGAGAGAGAAAGAGAGAGAGATCCTGATCTCATATTTCTTCAATTTCCTGCCTTGTTATTTATGTCCTTAAAGAACCTGAACTATTAAGTGCCCATTCTCTTCTTCTTTCTCTTAATTGTCTTCTTCTCCCCAGCTCTTTGTTCTTGAGGTTGACACCCCCCTATTGACCAAAAGGTATCTTTTAATTTTCTCCTTTTCTTTTACTGATACCTCAAAATCCTCACTTTGGGTGTTTATGTTTTGTTTCTTGTTTGTTTGATCATCCTCACTGTTTTACTGGATGGGCTTTCTTGCAGACTAAGAACCAGAAAATCCCAGAAAGAAGATGACAGAAGAAGAAGGAATCTCTTCCATCTGCAGTTTGGCTGAAACCCCAATCCCTGAATCCAATCCTCCTGTTAAGAAGAAGAGAAATCTTCCAGGAAATCCAGGTATATATATATACAACCCTTTATAGCATTTCAGTTTTACAGGCTTGACTCGTGTACACCAGCAACACCAGTAAAATATTCGTTCTAAATTTTAATAATCACGAGTACTTGAAGTATATACTAAAAACTGTTATATCTCGTGAAACATATGTTTCAAAACTTAACCCTTTCGGGAGGATCAGAGACAATCTTGTTTGGCACACCCTGTTAAAGGGTTAAGATCAATAATTAGTGGCTGGCTAGGAAATTATTGGGCATAGGCCTGATAGGTTAAGTTCAGCACTTTACCTCTTGAAAATGTAGCGTCAGCTATTAGTTATAGTTTTTGGTGTAGTAATAAACATTTGATCCTAACAAATTGATCTGTTTTAAGAATATTGAGAGTGGATTATTGGGTTTTTACAGATCCTGAAGCTGAAGTGATAGCCTTGTCACCAAAGACTCTGATGGCGACAAATAGGTATTTGTGTGAAATATGTGGGAAAGGGTTCCAAAGAGATCAAAATCTGCAGCTTCACAGGAGAGGCCACAACCTGCCATGGAAGCTGAAGCAAAGAAGCAGCAAAGAGGTGCGGAAGCGCGTGTACGTGTGCCCGGAAAAGAGCTGCGTCCACCACCACCCTTCCCGGGCTCTCGGAGATCTCACCGGAATAAAGAAGCACTTCTGCCGGAAACACGGCGAGAAGAAGTGGAAATGCGACAAGTGCTCTAAACGCTACGCCGTGCAGTCGGATTGGAAAGCCCATTCCAAGACTTGTGGCACTAGGGAGTATAGATGTGACTGCGGAACTATCTTTTCGAGGTATCGGTTTAAACTTTTAGTTTTGACAAAACATATTGTTTATAGTCCGGTAAATTTTAATCATATTCTTAAACCATATGTGAAGTTTATACTCTGAACCATAGATCATAGACTATGGTCTATATTACAACGTGAACCATTGATTAATGTACACATTCTATATCCGCAGTTGATGGCTTCTGTTCTTGTAGCTATCATTTGTCAGCAATTATCAACTTTTTAGTTTGCATGTACAGAATATGTTACCTGAAGATACATAATTTTTGTATTAAGGCTCACAATACAATATAAACCCGCCTATGATTGATTAATGATCATTTTAGTATATTGAGTGTTTAATTTTAATATATAGAAAATTCATTTTTAAGTAGTATAGTAAAAAATTAAAGAACATACAACAAATAAAAAATAGCCTTAAAAAATATTCAATGTATTAAAAATAAACCACTTTAATTTAGACTAGGATGCATGATATAATGATTGAACATAATGGGACAATAATTCTATGACCTTATCTTCTTCATAGGTTAATTTCTAGCTTCATATTACGTTGTTGGAGGTAGATAAGCAATGGTATAGTGCTATTCCTTTTTAGCTGCTATTGTTGACTGAAAATGGCGGCTCATATACACGGTTTAATGCCGCAATTTGTACTTTCGTTGTTGGTATCAAAAAGATGTGTTTAGGAATTTCCGAACGGGTCGAAGGTCATCAAGATTTGTCAAATCTCTGCTTTTAATTAATCATTAATGGAGTTTTGGGTTTGAACAGGAGGGACAGCTTCTTAACGCACAGGGCGTTTTGCGACGCATTGGCGGAAGAGACGGCGAGGGTTACGGCGGCGGCGGTGGCATCTGATATGCACCACGCGGCGGTTCTGGGTAACATCAGCTATCATTTTCTTGGGACGCCGTCGCTAGGTCCGGTGGGCATGCCGCCGTCGGCGTCACATTTTTCCTCTATTTTCAAGCCGCCGCCGAGCAGTCATGGCGAAGGCAATACTCCGATGAGGCACGGCGGCCTTCCGCCGTGGATGGGTCAGGCTCAGAATTCCCCGCCGGTGACATATACGGATTGGGACAACCTTATTCCCAACAAGATTTCCGAGAATGCCGATGAAATGTTGAACAATTCGAAGGAAGTGAGCGTCCCGTTGTTATTTAGCAGCCAACTTCAGCCCCATCAACCACCGTCTACGGCGGCGGATATGTCCGCCACCGCTTTGCTGCAAAAGGCCGCCCAAATCGGAGCAACCGCCACCGACCCATCATTCGTAGGAATCCTAGGATCAAAACCCAACAACAACATTAATCTAGCTCAAGATGATCGTCGGGACCCACCTAATAGTACGCTGAATTACCCTGATTTACCCTTACAATATCATGATACTCCACCTAACAGTAGGTTAAATCACTCTGATTTATCCTTTCAATATCTTATCGAATCAGAATCTGAAGATCTCGGGACTGAGAGAATTCCGCATTTTTGTGGGCAAGATAATCGTGGTAACGGCAATAACGGTTCCAAACTCTTTGGATTATATGGAACAACGTTAACCTCAGTGGCTTCTAGGCTTGGGAGTGAAGTGGACGATATCCCAGGCTTGTGCCATTTCCAGATGTACCCTTCCAAGCGTCGACACATACAGAATGAGGAGGGCGCAGGAGGAGGACAAACTAGGGATTTCCTGGGGGTTGGGATACAGTCCATATGCCACCCTTCATCACTCAATGGATGGTTATGATATGTTCATGTATGTATTCATGTGAGATTTTTAACCAGGCCTAGCTAGTAGCTACCCTACTGCACCGTATAATACGTTAATTTATATATAGTTGGTCAAAATTTATTTTAGTTCAATTATTAATTTTTTAAGATTTTAAGGATTTTAGTTATTGATTTTCATCAAATTAACCTAAATATTCGCTAAAAGACATATCTTATATAATATAATCCATTTAACTATCCTAAATAGGTACTACAATTACAAGGTCAGGAGTTTGAACTTTGTAAAAAGTATATTATTTTGAAGAGTTTTAGGACGAGCTTTCTTTCGAGTAAGAGTTAGCCGTGCTAAACCTGAATTTGTCTCATTGTGATAATGAGGATACATGATGCTATATGCAATTTGCTAGTCAATTCGATTAACCAATCGAATTAATTGAAATATTTTTTAATTAATTAATTTGGAAATACAAATTTCAATTGGGTGATTAATTTTACCAAATTTTTTTTAAAAAAATAATTATTTGATTTTATAAACTGAAATCTAGCCCGCTTTTGTTGTAACCCAATTTAATGGCGAGCATTGAAACATGCCTAGCCCAACACAAAAGCCCAAACTGCAAATGTTGGTGGGCTTTCGCAATCCGTGTTTTATCATGCATTCCTCGCACTTTCAAAATCTTTGCAATATACATAACTTCCAATAGTTATACCAAGGTGAATCCATGTCCATTTACATGCTAAATGTTCATAATTTAAATTGTGAACATTCAGTATGTAAATTGTGTATTTTGAATTCGGATCCATTTTGTTCGCCTTGCAAGATGGACTCCAGTTCACAAAATAATTTTTTGAAATCTGTGTCTAGTTTATGATTTATATTGAAATAAACACTAAATAACATCCATAATTATTCACATCATTACCACAAATTTTCCATTAGCCATTACATCATTGGTCCCTTGTTAGAACTTCATATATGTAGATTTGTGAATCATGGGATAATTTGATTTTGATATTGATGTAAATCAGCCAATCATAGAAACTGTGTTTGGGAGATCAATAACTCAAACTACTCTTCAAAAGGTCCTATGGATAAACTATGGTTAAAGCAATTATAACAATCCATCATTCAAATTACCAAATTTTCAAAGCCATTTGATTGGAAGATTCATTCTCACCCCTATTCCTTTAACTACTTTTGTCTTATCACTTTTCTGGCTCAAAATATCAGTGACCTAAGCTCAATGCGCATGCCTAGCTAATAGTCTTTGCTTGGGCCATCCAGCCGTGACCTTTGATAATGGGCAAAGATGAAGAAACCGATGGTAGAGTAGTTGATGAAAGTTCCCTGCACTCTCATCAATAAATGCAAAGATGGAGCCCTCAACGCCTACTTGATTAAAAGTCTCACTTAAAACTTAAGAAGCGTGGATTCAATTAGTATGACAATCATTAGAAGTTTGAGTTTAGGTTGAACTCTTTATGCATAGAAGTGTATAGTTTGGTGTTAAATTTCGGAACTAGATTTGTTCAATTTAAAACTTACATTACTTCCAGTTATAGGGTGTGAGTTCAACCCAATGGGTAGCTCAAGTGGCAAGTGAACTCTCTTTGTATGGAAGAATTTTAGACAATTCTTCCTAGGTTAGCTCCCATGCCTCCCGGACCGAATGCGGGTGGACTTGAATAGGGTGTCGGTGGGTTCAATTCTGCTTGTCACGAAGATTGAAATTTTAGGTTTGGGTTGAGTTGTTCAGTGCGTAAAAGTGTACATTTTGGTGTTAAATTAATCAAAGATTGAAATTTTAGGTTTGGATTGAGTTGTTCAGTGCGTAAAAGTGTACAGTTTGGTGTTAAATTGATCAAAGATTGAAATTTTAGGTTTGGGTTAAGTTATTCAGTGCGTAAAAGTGTACAGTTTGATGTTAAATTGATTCAGTTTAAATTTATAATGTTTAAGATATAGTTTTGCGAAGTCGGAAACCTGATTATGAAATGAAATAAATGCTAAGATGGAGAATTGCCTATGCAGTCAAATACTGAGGCCCTGTGGTCCACGTTTAGCTACACGTTCACCAACATGCACTTAGGAGGTTGTGGGTTTTGTCTAGAGAGTGACAGCTCGAGATCGAGGCCCCAGTGGAGTGAATAGGGGTCGGCACTCGACAACGACCATAGCCTATCCATCACCCATAACATACGGCATTAATTCATTCAATTCTGCACAATCTTTAACAAACTTGTACTCCATGTTCAAAATCTCTCCAAGAGTTGTTGGTAACCACCACCTATGAAACTCGGGTTCGAATCTTGGTCAACCGGGGAGATTATAGCCAGCGGAGTTATTTAGGATGTACAAGAGCGTACCGTTGGATTGTCACGAGTTTGACTAATGAATTATAAACCATCTGTTATGAGTTGGGGAAGATAGGAAAGTCGAGAACGACTTATTGTAGATCATCACGAAAGTTCAAGTTGAGACAAGTAGTAATAAAGGTGACCGGCCGAAAAATCGACGACGAAAAGCCAAATCATCCAAATATTTCGGTTTCGGTTTTGGTTCCAACAATGGGCAACATATAATTTTTGAAAAAGGATTCGAACTTCATGCAATTAATCTTACATTCATAGATCGTTAGATCGAAGAACCCAATAGCTCGTGGTGAATTAGGCATGTCCTAGTTGATGATATTGTGAGTACCATTCACAATTTTTATTTTTTTTTGGTTTTTCTCCGTTGTATTTAAAAATAATAATAACAAAATATTAGAAAGGCAATTTTAATTAAGACATAATAATAGCTTTCATTAACTTTGATCTAAATTGAGTGAAACCATTAGTACTGTCCAACCATTGAAAACCAAACTAAGATAGACTGGATTAATTGCTTGTACATACTGCTTAGCTTGTTCCCTAAAGCTCTACACTTTCATGACTTGTTCCATTTCTGGGAAATTCTCAACAGAGACTTTTGTGTCTTTCTTCGCTGTCATTGGGCTGAAATTCTCATCAGATTCTTGGAGCAGTTTAACCACACGGCGCATCGACGGCCGGTTAACCGGATTAGGGCTAATGCAGAGGAGAGCAATATCAAGAACCTTGCATATATGTTGCTTGAAACTGGAATCCAATTTGGGATCAATCACTTGATCAACTCCTTTCTTGTCCACTGTTAAACTTGCCCAGCTTGCCAGATCTTTGTCACCAAACTCGGGATCCACGGGCCTTTTCCCTGTCACTAGCTCCAGCATCACCACCCCGAAACTGTATATATCGCTCTTCTCGTTCACATGTAAAGTGTATGCATATTCTGCAACCAAACAATAAGTTTCAAACAACTGAAAGACGTGTTCTGTCTTAACTAAAAGTTTAAGTTAACAGTTAAACCAGAAATTTATGTTTATATATTACTCGTATATGCTAAACACAAACATCCATAATAGAGAAAGGAAACCAACAATAAGGATACCTGGTGCAATGTAGCCATAAGAACCAGCAACGACAGACATGGACTCGACACAACCTTTGTCGGTTCTTCGGACAATCTTTGCCACTCCAAAATCCGAGATTTTTGCACCAAAATACTCATTCAACAGAATGTTGTTGGACTTGACATCTCGATGGACAATAGGCGGCACGCAGTCATGGTGCAGATAGGAGAGGCCCTCAGCTGCATCACAGGCGATCTTGAACCGAGCAGACCAGTCCAACGAGCCACCTTTGCAGCTGTGCAGCAAATCGCCCAGGCTGCCATTCGGCATGTACTCGTAAACCAAAAGCTTGCAGTCCCCAGCATCACAGCAGCACCATAGTTTCACAATGTTCTTGTGCCTGATTCTCCCCAGAGTCTCAACCTCAATATCGAATTCATCTTTCTCAGAATCGCCATAGCCTTCGTTATCCTTCTTTGCTCTTTCCCTCAGCTTCTTCACTGCAACTGTCTCCCCATTGCTCAGCGTCGCCTTGTAGACTTTCCCCGAGGCTCCATTCCCAATCACATGCGCCTCGTCCAGGCAATCAAGAATCTCGAATTCACTGAACCCAAACTTGTGGAACGAGGTCCACTTCGATAAGGCCACTCCTTTATTCATTTTCTTGAATTTCTTGTACTTCCATATGAAACAGACAATTCCCACAAGAAAAACAATCCCAGCCAATACATAAATGGTTCTCAGTAACCAAAAATAACCTTCATGTTTCCCTTCACGTTTCCCAGAACACAAACCATTCGCACGATCACATAAACCTGGATTCCCCAGAAAGCTGTCCTTGTACACACCCTTCTCAAAAAATGGAGGGATTTCGCCCGAGAGCTGATTATACGACAAGTTAAAAGTATTAAGCTTGAGATTCTCCATACTCAATGGGATTTTCCCAGAAAAGAAATTCCTAGAAAGATCAAGGTAATTCAGTACTGGCAAGCTCCCAATTTCATCTGGGATTTCACCAGATAACCCATTGTTAGCCAAATTAAGATCACTTAACTGCTTCATTGATTGAATTCCTTTGGGAATTCCCCCTGAGAGCTTGTTGTTACTAAGATCAACTGTCGCCAACTGCTTCAAATTCACCATTGTTCCTGGGATTTCTCCCTCTAGTTCATTACCACTAGCCTGAAATTTCACTAAGCTCACTACCTCCCCAATTTCGCTGGGAATTGAGCCTGATAATTTGTTTCTGGAGATTTGAAGATTAGACAGACTTTTCGCAGCAGATATTGTTCTTGAAATATTTCCAGAAAATTCATTGTCTTTTAAGTCTAACAGGAAAACTCGGGGTAAAGTGAAAATCTCGGCGGGGATTTCCCCGAATAGCCTGTTTGAGCAAAGCCGGACCCTGGTTAAACTCCGGCACCGGCCAAGAATAGCCGGAATTCGGCCGGATAAAGAGTTGTTTAGCAGAATAAGCTCGTTTAAGCCGCCCTTGTCACACAGTCTTTCCGGGATCCTCCCGGATAAATTGTTGAAAGATAAATCAATTAATTGCAGCGCCGAGTTGGCCCCGAGTTGACTCGGGATTGAGCCAACGAGTCGATTGCCGTACAGTTTAAACTCGCGCAGATTTGGGGAATTCGCGATGCTCTCCGGAATTAAACCCTCGAGTCGATTGTTGAACAGGTTTAGCGACGCGAGTGGCAACTCGCATAACTCGGGCGGAATCGTCCCGGTTAAGGCGTTCATGGACACGTCAAACCGCCGCAACGCGGTCATGTTAGACCACTCCGTCGCCGGCAATTCTCCGGTGAGCGAGTTGTTGAAGAGCTCAATCTGAACAACGCTCTTCATCTGGGTAATCGTACTCGGAATTGACCCGGTGAGTTGATTATTCGACGCGTCGAAATTAGTGAGTCGACTCAGCTTCCATATGCTCTCGGGAATCGGTCCCACAAGATGACACCCGCTAAGCCATAGATATTCAAGATTTTTCAGGTTACCGAGTTCGGAAGGGAGTTGACTCGGGGCAAACGGGTTGAAAGCGAGTCCAATCCACTTCAAACTCGTTATGTTACCCAGAACGGCCGGAATTCCACCGGTCAGCAGGTTTGCAGTTAAATCAAGATGCTCTAGTGCCCGGAATCTTCCAAAACTCGCCGGAATTTCCCCGGAAAAGTAGCAGTTACTCAAGTCAAGATGCCTGCAAAATATCACAAGTCCTCGCATCATTTTGCAATCATGACCGACACTTTAAACGTCGGTTCATATTAATTAGCAGAAATTAATGTAAAAATCAGACCAGCCCATAATACTAAAATCTTTCAAAGATTTTGATGACATCATTCACCAATGGCGGAACACTAACAAAACAAACAATAACTTCGTAGCCACAAAATTATAAGTTTATTCTAACAACAATAGTGACTTATAGGCTTGATTTAAGTCAATCAGAGCAACTTAAGTTATTCTTTACTGATTAAAGTCAGAAAATAAAAGTTACGAACACATACTCAGATATATAGTGATTGTGAATTTCACTCATTCTGAAAAAGCTAAAAGTTTGTCTTGAGTGGTTCCCCACTGAAATAAGAAACTAAAAATGCATAAAAAGCTTTCTGCGGGAAAAACTACCTGAGATAAAGGAGGTCGGCGATGGTGGCCGGAATGGGGCCGCCGATGAGATTCTCCGACAGTTCGAGGAGGGTGAGGTTCCGGCATTTGGAAATGGAAACCGGAAGCGAAGAGTTTAAGAAATTGTTGGAGAGGTTGAGATACGAGAGAGAGGGGAGGCTACAGAGAAACTCCGGGAAAGGGCCGGCCAGATTAGCGCCGGAGAGGGAGACAGAGACAACGGAGCCGGCGCCGTCGCAGGCGATTCCGGTCCAGTTACACGGCGAGAGATCACGCTCAGACCACGAAGAAAACGCGCCGTTGGGATCAGACAGCGAATGCTTCAGCCTCTGGAGGTAAAGCCCTTCCTGATTCAACGCAGTAACAGAGAGGAAGAACAAGAAGAAGAAGAGAAAAGGTGAGCTTGAAAACATCATTTGCATGGCGGATTTAGTTCATGCACAGCGTTTTCTGATTTCTAATTTCTACCCTTCTTTTACTGATTTTTCTTCTCCTTCTTCTTACATGTATATATATACACCCATGAAATTGAAACAGAAGCTCTGTTGTTTTTTTGTTTCTCTCTGAAATGGGTTGAGTTTGGGACTTATAGAGTTATAGGGTAGTGAGGGGGTGGGGGAGGGGGGGGGGGGCGGCGTAACGGCAATGGAGGGAAGAAAAATGTGTGTTGTGGGGAAGTGCAACATTTCAAAGAAGGAAGAATAATGTGAACGTTTTGGTCCTACTCATTTTGTTGGAGGATGTGCACTGACTAGGAAGATTTTGTGCAACAGGCCGGTCCGGTTCAGTTCAGAAGACGTTAGAATCATGTTTCTCGTGCTCGATTTTGTTTTTTAGGGTAGATTTGTAGTATCTTAATATGTAAGATTAGAAACAATAGTGGATTTAATTAAAAGTAGTATGAATTTCTATATTGGTACTGGTTAATTAATTAAGTTATTGCCATTTGCATGACTAGATAAACGTTAAATGAAAACGTATAATACAATTATAAGAAGATACAAAATCATAACAAATTTATAAGTATATATAAAGTAAAGATTCGTAACGTACTTGAAACATGCTTCACGTTTAAGTTATTATTAATTTATTTACTATTTATGATTTTTCATGAATTGATTAAAATTACTAAAAGAGTCAATAGAATGAAAAATAACGTTTTTAGTCTATTGGTTACGTTGTGAGTTGTGACTTTAGTGCAAGTTTAATCTTTCCCTTATTGGTGCTATAAATTTAGTTTCTTAAATCTTAAGCGAAATGACAAAATTGAGTTGATATGGTTTAACAAAACCTTCACGCAAGACTAAATTTCCAACTTCGTTTAAATTTTAGGAATTAAATATATAATGCGAATAACTAATGTGTGAATTTTACATCGTGGTTAATTGGTTATAATGAGAGACATATTAAAATGGGCGCCATTTTATTAAAATCTTCATTTTTCCTTAATTACAAAATGTACCTCTTAACCTTCATTATATTTTACGACGTGGCTATATAACTCTTACAAAGTGAATCTATATAATAATCAATTTCTTATATATATATATATATATATATATATATATATATATATAAAGTAAATTAAATAGCATCACATGAATGTTATGACATAAATTTGATAGAGAATGTGGTATAACTCAAGTAAAAAAAAAGTAATTTCGACTCCTAAATTATTACCTCTTAACTTTTTCAAGAAGTTGATAATATTGGCTCTGTTTGGCAGAGCTTATTTAGGAGCTTATAGCTTATTTTAAGCTACTAATAAGCTATAAGTTCTGTTTGTTAATGTTCCTAAAATAAGCTAGTAGCTTAAAATAGGAGCTTATTTTTGAACGCTACCTAAGATAGCGTTTCAAAATAAGCTATTAGCTTCCTAACTTTTTTTCCATCTTTAACCTTATTATTTTAAAGAAATGACATCATTTACCCTTCCCAATTAAAACCCTTTTCTATTCTTATTTATTCGCAATTTTCACGCTAATCACTTCATCTTCATTCACTCTCCGCAGAAGCATCGCCCATCAGCCACCTCGCTCCGCAGTCTGCAACCGGCCAATCGCAATATCATCGGTCTGTAGGTATGTATATATTTATTTTGTTGTATTACTTGTATATTTTTTTTTCTATTGCATCTCGTATATCCGTAAGCTTGTATATGATATATATTTCATTGTATTACTTGTATTACTTAGCTTGAATGGTTGGACTGCGTGTATATGATATATATTTCATGTATTCCTTCATTTTATTTATTTATATATATATATATATATATATATATATATATATATATATATATATAATGTAATCTGCAGTGTTTGTTTTTGAATATATATATATATATATATATATATATATATATATATATATATATATTAATGAAATCTGCAGTGTTTTTTATATAATGTAATTTGAAGTATTAAAGTTTCTGCAGTGTTTGTAATCTGTAGGATTCTACCCAAGTTTTATCAATGTAATCTGCAGTGTTTGTTTTTGATATATATTAATGAAATCTGCAGTGTTTTTGATATAATGTAATTTGAAGAATTAAAGTAAGTTTCTGCAGTGTTTGTAATCTGTAGGATTCTACCCAAGTTTTATCAATGTAATCTGCAGTGTTTGTTTTTGATATACATTGATAAAACTTGGTAGAATCCTACAGATTACAAACACTGCAGAAACTTACTTTAATTCTTCAAATTACATTATATCAAAAACACTGCAGATTTCATTAATATATATATATATATATATATATATATATATATATATATATATATATATATATATATATATATATATAACAGATATGATGAATGGTTTTCAAGTATGCAACACCATTGTTTCCTTTTGTTTTTGTTTTTTATTTTTGATATGTATATTAAAGATATGAAATAATTTTCAAGTATTCAATCACTGTTTCCTGTTGCTCTTTTTTTTCTTTTTTTCTTTTTTAATATTTCAATTCAAGTATTCAACTACTAATGCTTGTTTAAATTGGATTATTATTATATTATTGTTGTTGTTATTTCTAAATTAGCAATATGACTTCAACAAATGATAATATGGATGGAGAGAATTTTAAGTGGAGACCCAAATTGATGTTATTATGGCCACATTTGCCTTACATAATTATATTCGGAAGAATTCACAAGATGACATGATGTTTAATGTGCTTGAGCAGCATCCATATTACATACCGCCCGATGAACTTCAAGATTCAAGTAGTAATACCTCCACCGACGAAAGTTTAAGTCAGACCTCTACTGAGATGAAGGAGATTCGCAAAAATATTGCTACTTCATTATGGGATGCTAGATCATGATTTGCTAATAGTTTTATTTTCAAACGCTAAATTTTAATATGTAAACAAACAAATTTAAATTTTATGAATATGTCCTTTTTAGTCTTTTTACATTTATCAACTTATCAAAAAGCTAATTTTACCAAACACTTTTAAGCATAACAGCTAGCTTAACAGCTCACCAGTTTCAGCTCCTAACTTATAGCTTTTCAGCTTTCAGCTCATTTTCAGCTTTCAGCTACCTTTTCAGCTAGATTTGCCAAACATAGCCAAAATTGATCATAAAGTAATTTTTAAAATATATATAACCTGAAAAGGCAATAATATAATTTTTGAAAAAGTTTAAATTTAAGACTTACGATTTACGAATAAAACTTTCTATGGTTATAATTTTCATATATTGATTCCCTGGAACATTTATCCGTTAGTTCAAAACAATCAAAATTTTAAATAAAGAGTAAAATTTTACTTCACTTATGGTATAAAGGGATAATAATTAAATAGATTTCCCAATAAACTAACTACGGATTCTAATTTTAAGTCTTAATTTGGAGATTTTGATTGCTTTAGAATAATGGACAACAGTTTCATCAAATACCCAACAATTTATCTTTGGATTTGAATTAATGGCAAGTATTTTTCCCAAAAAAAAAAAAAAAAAGATAGTGAAGATGGCACACACAAGTACTAGGATTAATGAGTAATCATTTGCATTTACCAAATGCAGGAGTGAGCAGATCAGAAGCCCATAAAAAGAGCATGTGGACAAATTTACTCTTCTGGGAAATGGAATAACTGCAGAGAGAGTGGGAATAGTACTGTGTTGAGGATAGTCAAAGTGAAAATGAAAGAAAGAGGGTGAAAGTCTCAGAATTTTTATCCAAAGGACGAAACGATGGAGACATATTTGGTAGTGGTGGGACTGCCTCTCCAGATCAGACTTTGAATGCCAAAAAAGTTTTACTTTGAATTCTCTCTCTCTCATCTCCAAAGATGTTCTGTAGGACACCTTTTAATAATTATATGCTAATTACAAATCAATGTCAAATTATTGAACTACCCTAGCCTGCACTACTTTTTCTTCCCTTCTTCCTCTCTATCATTGAAAATTACACCTTAATATAGTTACAAAACATAAGTGTGTTTTGTAGTTGATAAAGTTATATTTATTGTATTAGTTTATATGTATGTGTTTTATTTGTATAGCGAAGTAAATTAATGTGTGGACCAGATGGCGAATAATAATCACATCATTTTATATAGTCTTCATGTATTCAATCAACTTTTCGGGGAATTTGAGACCGATTGCTTGTTCTGATAGTGTTTGATCAATATGTATATTGCTGGAATCATTCTTTCCTGTATATACTTTTGCTCATGAAAGTAAGTTTTGCGCAATTTATAATTTGATAATAATTTGGAAGAGGAACAAATTTACAGCGAGCTTATTATATAAAATTTGTAATTTGATGTTGCAATTTAATCTTACCGTAAATGAAATAATATTCGATCTTAAAATAACACGTACTTTTGAGTATAAAGTGTAGTTCAATTTGTTCAATGTAGTGGTAAGTATAAAACAAATTAAAATTAAAAGAGTTTAAAGAAAATATATAAGACTACCCGACTCCAACATAATTTGTTGCTATTAGGTGTTAGACGCATAAGGAGATTGATCATATCAAAGATACAAATTAAAATCGAACTACAAAAAGTAATCACAATTAGTCATTTTGTTAATACAATATAGGTGTTCACTCTATTTCTTACTTATTATCTCGTGAATAACTCAATTTTAATGCAGTTATTATAATTATAAAATTATAAAATGAATTCTAACATGAGGATTAAATTGTGGGCAAGTTAAAACTACGTATCAAACTTTTGACTCATTTGTCTTTGAAAAGTTAGGCCCGTGTCTTACTATATCACACTCATGCCATAATTCATCAATCAATGTGCTGGAAACTGTGATTAACACCCAAATTCAAAGCACCCCAAAAAACCCAACCACTTGAAGTTGAAAGTGGACACAGTTATTTGTATTACCAAATCATGTATAGCTTCTTGTCAACTGTCATTGATGATAGATTCTTCTTTTTGACCATACATACTCTAAAGCAGCAGAAGCTAGTGACCATATTGTTTATGGAAAAAAGAGTGCTCCAAAAGCCTTTTCATCTATCATCAATGGCTAAAAGGATAACTGAGTGGGAAATACAATTTTAGACTTTTCGTATAAGAAGGTTATGAGTTTGAGTGTTATCAATAACTTTTTGATTTAGCTTGTCTCGTAGAATTTTTTTAATGTGATTTACTAAATATTATACAGAAATAAAAATTACAGCGTTCATACCTTTATTAGTAATAATTATGAGATTTTTTCATTGTAAAAAAAATGTAATATTGCATAGTGTCCAGCTGGATCAATTGACAGCTGAAATTTTTGATTTTTTGGTTTTTGGTTTTTGGTTTTTGATTTTTTCAGTTGTTGAACTAATAATTTATGGTTCCCTACTGGCCACTGCACAATGATTGAGCAAGTAGTGAGAATGACCTTATTATGTTTTCCTTTTCTGTGTAAGAAGTTAGCTGCAATCACCCAATGGAAAAAATTCACATGATTAGTCTAATAGGTGAAACAATTTGGATCGTATTTATACTCGGCTTATATAATATGTTCCATTATTATCGTTGCAGCTAGATAAGATCTGGCACAAACTTCGTTATTGTCATATAAAACACAATAGAGATTAGAATAGTAACAACAACAAGAGTGCCATTTGATCAATTCATAAACGAACCAACGTGACAGATACTAGTAATATTCAGCATGCTTGAGGAGTACAATGGATTAGAAGGCTGAACAAATTCTTATTGATGATATTTTTGGTGTTCTTTCGTTGGAAAAACAAATATTAATTTTGAAGTGTTGATTCTCTCTATCATCTAAAAAACATATGATATTTTTACAATTAAAAAGAACAATTTTCAACCCATAAAATAATAGAATTTATTAGGTTATACACGATAACCAATTGGTTGGTTTGCTCGGTTACACTTTAAATTTTCAATCACGTTGGGAAAATGTTTTTCACACTAAGCTAATTAATGATGGCAGAATCTTGGGAACTGCTTACTAATTTGCATGATCCAATTCTCAATGAAATTAAT
>CP025654.1:2114392-2165103 GCA_003576665.1 Ipomoea trifida
GGGGGGGGGGGGGGGGGTGGAGGGAGTAAAAGAAAAACTATATATAGTTGATTTTTCTAAATAACTCTTCAAAAATAATAAGAGATAATTCCAGCCATGGTCCTCCGACTATGTTGATTTTCTAAAATTAGTCCCTGACTTTCAATTTGGACAATTTAGGTCCTCTGACTTTCAAATTCTTTCCAATGTTGGTCCTTTCGTCAAATTTTGGTTAAGTTGAGATCAAATGAATGTGTAAATTGTCCGTTCACATGTTTAGTGTATTAGTACTCGTATTATAATCTCAGTGGACGTCTCAATCGAATCCATATAATCTCAGTCGAAGCCTTTCGACTGAGATTATATTCTTCGGCTGAGATTATATTCATATATATAGCGTATAGGACATTGAGAAATACGAATAATAATATACTATACATGTGAACGAACAATTTTACCCCTTCATTTGATATCAACTTAATCAAAATTTGACGAAAGGACCAACATTGAAAATAATTTGAAAGTCAAGGGACCTAAATTGTCCAAATTAAAAATCAGGGACTAATTTTAAAAAAATCAACATAGTCGGAGGACCATTACTGGAATTAACTCAAAATAATAATAATAATAATCAGTATGTTTACCTTAACTCAAATTTCGTTGCGAACTGGATGAATGTGAGTTCTTTATGCCCCTTGACGAGATCGAATGTATATTAGCATCTAATTGCATTAGAATAGCTTGGTCATGTTTTATTTAGTATTTTTCTTTGATTGTTTGTTGTTCTTTTATATGTAATTTTTTTAACTTAAAATTAAATAAGAATGTAAATGCTTGCAAAATTAATGTAAATTGTCAGTTGTCATTGTTAGGTCAGAAGATCCAAAATAAATGTGTGCGGTGACAACATATTCGTTGACGACCACCTATGGTACCAAAAAATGTGTGACTAATTTCGAAAACTTCTTCTTTTGTTTTTTTCTTTTTTTTTTTTTTTCTGGGGGAGAAGAAAAAATAATGTTTTTATTTAATTTTAATTTTATTATTTTTATTTCAAAATTAATGGTCGAGTGGGTGAAATATTACTTTTGTACATAAAAATTATGAGTTGGATAATTGCTAACCCACATTCGGTCAAACTCGTGATTTACTTCTATTACGTAGTTTGCAGACTATTACACAAACAGGTTTTCATTGTCATGTTTTTTTCCAACACCATCAGATTAGAAGGTCACGAATCTTATTCTTATCAACAAACTCTACCAGTCAAGTTTGTCGCATAAGATCTTCTTAATCAAAATTAAATTCTTGCCAACACTTTCTGGTCAAGTAATTAAGTTGCACATGGTCTTCCAAATCACAAGTTTGATTATACTAAGTAGCTAACACTCTCTTAGTCAAATTAATCGCGTGCTTAGCTCATTGATTTAGTATGCATTATTTAGGGCACCAATGTTCAAAACCCGACAAGGACAATGTGAGAATTACGAGTAAAGTGAGTAAATCATTTATGCACACCAACATTTGGCATGGGAATGTACCAATGTGCATGTTATATTACCGTGATTTACATCCTCCAAATATTCTGTCCGATTGTAGGGTATTGGAGTTAGGGATTCAACCTTTTAGGGCAATAATATAATTAGTCAATTTTTTTTTAAAGAAGTCACACAATATCTTACTAATACAACTTACTTCTCTTATACAGTATAATTAATAAATTATTATACATAAGTAGAGTTTACTTGATGCATATCATTAAATAACGGATGCAAATTTCCTTCGCCATCTAAATAGAATAATAATAATATTATTATTAATGGTTTTGAAAATTGTATCAATCTTGCAAGGAATACAGGCGAGTTTTTCTACGTTTTGAAAAACACGCATGCACAATCATACGGCCAAGCCATGGCCCCATTCACACCGTACACAAGAAGACTTTTCGGTGGTGGAATGTTGGATCTCACTGTCATCACTCATCACAACACTGAAGCGTAGCAGAACTACCCAAGTGATCCAAGAACAACGTATATGGGTTGAACCAGAATTAGTATATTTATGAATTATTTTAACCTTTTCTACATTCACTATAGTATTATACTATTATTATTCCTACCTACTTACCATATTTGACTATTGGGTATTTCAAAATTTGAAATTTTACTAGATTTATGGATAACCTGAAATTTAAGTGGGATGAATTTATTTTTTTTAGTACTAGGTGGGATAAATTTAATTTTTTTAAGGTTTTAAGTTTGAATTTTATGAATGGAATAGCAATAGCATATGTTATGAGAACTCTTGGTATTGGGTTTTTTTTAAAAGAGTTACTATTTTTTTTTAACCCTATGTTCACTATTTTTAAACTCTATATTCACAATTTTATAACTCTATATTCAATAGTATAACACAATTTTTGAATCTATATAACAAAATTATAAATATAGACTTCAAAAGTCATGAATATTGAGTAATATAATTTTGTATATTGAAATATAAAATTGTGAACATAGAGTTTTAAAATTGTGGACATGAACTTGGGTCCACCTTGCAATGAACACAAGAGATCTTCCGAAATGACACTTGGATTCTCGTCGTAGCCTTTCTCCGGAAAGATAATCTTTGTGCCAAAGACACAAGGCTGGTTATGTACCTTCAGTTGGGGAAAATGTCAATGGACTTCAGTGAGAAGAAAAAGACTCAGGGGGTTTGCAAGTTGTTCCATCCAGAGGTCGACTTGTACACATTCTGCAATGCCATCAATCACTCGTCAAAAGTTTTAAGGTCTTATGAGGATCAAAACTCTCTTGTAACACAGTGTGCGAATCTAAATTTTATTAGCTTAGCTAGAAAATTTAGTTCTATGTCAGATTGTATGGAATGGCTTTACATTGCATTTAACCTTGTATTTGTTTCTAATGTTTATTAGTGAATGTTTATTATTATTATCAAAAAAAAAATTAGCCTCTGTCGAGCTAGTAGTACACTAGATTCGATTAGATGATTGATATAGGAATATTATGAAAGGCTACTTAGTACTTACCCCCTAGCATCAATAATATTTTTGGAAATCTTCATGTTCTTGGTGGTGCCCTTGTAGATCAGAGGTCTTCAAAGCTGCAAGGCAATGATCGTTCTATGAGAGGCACTTTCCTAAGGGCTAGTCCTTCTCCGAAGTAAGAGGAAAATATATCAGTATATCTCTCGTTACAGGATCAACCCTCATTCAAACATATCATGTGATATCCTCTCGTTTCTAAAAGTGGCTTTTACTGTTTTATAGTTACGTTTCTAATTTATTACTTTCTCTATCTCTTGATTGGTTTAATATATTAGGCTTGATTAGAGTTATTTTTTATTTTAAAAATTATATTAAAATATTATTAAATATAAAAAAATATTTTTAATAAAAGAATTACTGAAAAATTAATTTAATAAATAAATGAAAAACAAAACAAATAAAATGAGACAGAGTTTATATTTATTTAATATAAATATATATAATTTTAACTCACTTTCAAATCACATATTAGACACTAATAATAATAATAATAATAAAGATGACGAAATGGGATCCGGATGTCCATTTTATTGGATAAGACTTGATCCAAGGGATACAAGAGGGAATGGTGGCTCGAGAAAGAAGAATTCATGATGGCCTAGCAAGGTAGAAGGTAAGGTGTCTTAGGTGAAGGGTGATCCAGTCACTTCCTCCGACCATGGTGTGGCCGCCCGCTTGCCTCCTTCGGCCATGGTGGTGCCCCCTACCTCCTCCGGCTATGGTGTGGTCACCCGCCTGCCTCCTCCAAATGGCTCCAATTATGGTGTGATTGCCCGCCTACCTCTTCCGGCCATGGTGTGGCTGTTCGCCTCCATCCTCCAACTATGGAGTGGCTGTCCACCTACCTCCTCTAGCCGTGGTGTGGTCGGTGACCTACATCTTCCTGTCTAAGTTGAATCTCTTAGTTAATTATTTTTAAATCATAATTGAATTTTTAATTTTTTTTTGTGAGGAAAATTTATTTTCTTGCTTTAAACAAATTATTTTGGTGAGGATAATTGTAACATTTTTTTTAAAAACATTTTTTAAAAAAATGTTACAATTATCACGTGAACAAACCACCATAGTTTTCCTATGTAACCGTTAAGCCAATTAGGCAGACGCTCGACTACTCGCTTAAATAACGGATTCAGTTATTATGGAATTAAAAATAAATATATATACAATGAATTTCCCAAGAGTCGAATTCAATCCCCCGGTTTTCCGATTTCCGTTTTGCAGTTACCACCGCCGTTCCTCCGTCACTGCTAGTGGTAGTAGAGACTGTTTGCAACCACCGCCATGGAGAGGTATACTGGCGAGCACCCGAGGGACGTGTACGGACGCATCCGCATAGCGCAGGATTGCCTCCTCTACATCAGGTAGTACAACTCCACTTATTATAGTGTAACTATATTGTTTAAATTACTGTTTCTCATGCTCGCCACGTTCCAAATAGTCACTATCCTCTGATATTATGCTATGCTCTTTTTTGCGGTTGGCGGGCAACTTTGTTGTTTATTATAACAGCGTCTTGCCTTTATATTGCCTTAACTCATTCCGATCCTCATTATCATATTGGAAAAATATCACATTTCACTTTTGCTGAGTTCGATCCAAGTATAACAGGTGTTTTTTTTAGTGTGTATAAAAAGGTCCTTTAATCATTTTTGAATCACTTATTATTTTCATATTTGAATCATTATAATAACCTTGATATCTCATATTTTTAGAATCATTATTCTATAAATATTTCTTTATTTTTATACTGTTATTAGACATATTAACATATTGTACTACTAAACTCATTTGTTAGAGCATAGTAGAGCTAGGATCAAAGAATATTAGAACTAGAATCAAAGCATATCAGAGCAGCTAAACGGCTTAATGATGTGTCTTCACAAGTGGTGCGAAGTTACACGGCCTAATAATGCATCTTCATCAAGTGGTGCGACTACTTCTTCACTCAGTACCATTAATTAAATCACAACTAATTGCTCTGATATGCTTTAAATCACAACTAATTGCTCTGATATGCTTTGATTCTAGTTCTAAATTGCTCTGATCCTAGATCTGATATGCTCTAACAAATGAGTTTAGTAGTACAATATGTTAATATGTCTAATAACAGTATAAAAATGAAGAAATATTTTTTAGAATAATGGTTCTAAAAATATGAGGGATTATGGTCATGTAGTACTGGAACTCTAGTAATAAAAGGATGCTTGAGTAACTCATGTGCTATGCTTCTCTCTTGGATTTTTGCTCTCCTAAAAAGCTGATAAACTCAGGGCGATGCCTCCTCTTCATCAGGTAGTACAACTCCACTTATTATAGTGTAGATGGTCTGTAAGTCAAAATATGAAAGTCAATTGGATATACACCTAACTTCAGCTCCCACAATGTTATTCCCAATGCCCAAATATCAGCGGCGGGAGCGAATTTGCGTTGGACAGGGCTGTTGTTTACTGCCGCATTAAGGATTTCAGGAGGCATATATATTGCTCTTTCACCCCTTGGCGCCGTTATATGCATCATAGCCACATCCTCATCAGTAATTCTTGCATTACCAAATCCGGTAAGA
This sequence comes from Ipomoea trifida, assembly GCA_003576665.1. Lineage (NCBI taxonomy): Eukaryota > Viridiplantae > Streptophyta > Magnoliopsida > Solanales > Convolvulaceae > Ipomoea > Ipomoea trifida. The sequence goes on from CP025654.1 coordinate 2,119,999, forward strand.
ATAATCTTACCATAATGGTAAGCCAGAATATGACTGGGCTGAATGCAAGTATGCTAGGGCATTCAATACTTGTCCAAACATATAAGCAAGTGAACCTTCGGTTCTATATATCTTCCTAGCGAAGGACTCTCCCAAGACAAATGGGTAAATGATCTTTGCAAAGCCTCCGGGATAGAGTAGGGGTAAACGACAGGGTTTAATGATATTTGGGTGGGTTCGGTTTCTTAGGAGCCTCTGAAGGTCTACCTCCTCGTTAGTGTCAAACGGTCTGTCATCTGTCCTCAAAGGAATTGTTTTGACTACGTAATATTGCTGACTGACTGTGTCAACGACCATCTTGACTTTTCCAACATTGACATAATTACATTCTTCCAGACGATTGAGATCATCAAACCAGGCGGAAGCTCTGTAGGATCAACTCTCAGAGCGTCGGGAAGCACGAGCGGATGATCATCTACCGGAATGTCGGCAAAGGGGTTAAAGTCCGCCATCAACTCAACCTACAGTACCAAAATAAAGAAGAACAACCAAAGAAAAAACAGAGAAATCAGTAAACAAATTTTAAATAATTACAACTCCATATTCTTCCTCTTATCGTTCTTGAAAATATGAAATAATAATTCTAAATCGAAAGAATTAAAAACTACCTTACCAAAGTTACAAGCTGAGAATTCAAGAACTGTATTCTCAAGATATCTTTCAAGCTGTAAGAAATGAAGAATAACAGAGAAATCAATAAAAAAAAAATTTAAATAATTACATCTCCATATTCTCCCTCTTCTCGTTCTTGAAAGTATGAAATAATAATTCTTTTTTTTTGAAAGAATGAAATAATAATTCTAAATGGAAAGAATTAAAAACTACCTTACAAAAGTTACAAGCTGAGAATTCAAGAACAGTATTTGTGACCGCAATGAGTAGAAATGAAGAATAGAGGAAAATTTCTTAGGGCTGAGAAGAAATGAAGAAGGAGGGAGGAATATTCAAGAATTTTTTTTACTTTATATAAAGCCACTCCCAGAATATACGGCGGTTAAAAATATCTAACCACCGTGTATACATTAAATAAGAAAATATAAATTTCTAGTAGACGTATACACGGCGGTTCGATATAAAACCGTCGTGTATACCTTTAATAAGAAAATATTAATCTCTAGTAGATGTATATATGGCGGTTCGATATATAACCGCCGTGTATACTGCACATAAGAAAAAATAAAACATACTAAGTAAATATATATACAGCGGTTTGAGATATTACCGTTGTGTATACATTAAATAAGAAAAAATAAATCATTCAAAGTTTATTTGAAAAAATTATTCATTATCAAAAAATTAAATTAAATAAGATAAATAATTTCATTAGTTATATTGTCTTTATTTTCTCTCATGCAAAGATTCTTTACATTCCAATTTATCAATTGATATTCATTACATTATTCATTATCTTATTTTAAAATATTATGTAATTAAATATCAATGTTATAATACAAAAGAATGTTATTTATTTATTTACGAAGTATTTTATTAATACTATGAAAAAAATTTTAAAATATTTGGAGCTAATTATATTAACTACTTGAGGATTGGTTGAAAAAGATGCTACTCAAATAACCCAACAAATTAAAGCGGAATCACTCTATTTTACTCTTATTGAATTATAGTTTTATCCGCGCAATGGGTTAATGCCCAATGTTTATATTTAAATAAATATTTAAAAATATATCAATGCAAAATTATATAGGAGAAGTTTATAGATGGGTAATTGAATGTCGAATTTTCTTATTTAAATATCTAACTCAAAATATATGAATCCAAGATAATATAGAAAATTCATTATAATTATTACTAAAATAAATGTTTGCAACCTTGTAAAATCGATAGTCTAAATATTTGGTCTAAAAATGATAGTCTAAATAAATACTACTTTTAATTAGAATTTTTCTAAGTGATACTTAATTATCTTTTGAGTAACATTGTCGTTGTCTTCATCTTTACTATTTATTCTCTCCATTTTTGTTGGTAGTGTGTTATTTGCAATTCAGATATTGTTGGTAGCATATAAATAAATATAGAGTAAATAAATATTTGGCTACGAAAATTTACATTTCTGGATCTTAATAAAGGGAAGAAGAAGGAATCATCCTAAATGGGATGAATGATGAGAAATTACCATTAGAACCATATTTCTAACCGTCCACTAACAAATATTTTAACAAATGACTAAATTGAGTAAAACCATTAAAGTCGATGACTAAATTGAGCACAAAAAGTCATTTAGGACAACATTGAGTAAAACCACTATAGTTAAGGACTATATTAGGTATTAACTCAAATAATAACTATATTACCGAATAGGGTTATTATTATTAGCACACAAATAAGCATATTCTTACCAACAAAGATAACAATTATCAAAACTCATGTTCGCCAGTAACTGCATAATTTGCTTACATATAGCTCAATATTACTCAAAAGGGGCAGAAAACAAGTTCAATAAACATATAGTGCATGACACCAAACCAAACTGAGTCCTATTCAAACGGCAAATTAAATAAAAACATCTTGCTTCCATGCTTTCAAGAACCCCACGGACACGAGATCAGCCAGAATACCCAAATAGCTCTTTTATGCCAGCTTTCTGGCTTGCCGTTAGGCTTGTGGGAAATTTTATTTCGAACTTGATTCTCAAGTTTCCCTTAGTTGATGGATCTTTAGGGATGGGCATACCTTCCGTTGGAACAACTTCCTCGGAGTTTGGGTGTATGATGGTGTTGATAGGGATGGTCAAGTTCCTGCCATCTAGCGAAGTGAGACGCACGGTGTAGCCAGTCCATGCCTCGACGAAACTAATCTTTTGCGTGGCGACTAAGTCATTCCCATCCCGGGTAAATACTTTATGAGGCTTCTCGTCGATTATGAACGCAATATCTGCCGGAATGACATCTGGACTCTCGTCATTTCCTTTCTCCGGGAAGGTAATCTTTGTGCCTTTCTTCCAACCTGGCTTGATATTTATGGTCAGAATCTCTTCTACCGTCACCTTTTTGCTGCACATACATGACATGCAATGAAAACAACAGTCATGTTTAGGGATCCAGAAAATCAACTGAATGGTGGCGAAGTTTAAACGACATTCGAAATGCAATGATAAAATAAAACATTTTTAGTTAGATAAACTTTAAGTTTTTCTAAATTAACTAAATGATTAATAAAAGTAGACTAAAAGAATAAGAACAAGAATTTCTAATGAGATTTGAAATTTGTGACATAAGTTTTTTAACATCTGAGTTCAACCAACAAAACTACTCAAACTATTAATAATTTAAACATAAATATAGGATTTTTATAAATTTTAATGCTATATATGTGTATATATAGTAGGGGAGTGGGGCAACTGCCCCACAGTGGCTCTGCCTCAAACCAGCAACCGAAATTTATAATTAGCTAATAACGAATGAGCAGCGTCAAGCTTGCATAGCTCTTAGCATCACGTAGTTTCAATAGTAGTGTTAGGACAACAACTAAATATATAGATGATTGATATAGGAATATCATGAAAGGCTACACAGTACTTACCCCCTAGCATCAATAATATTTCTGGAAATCTTCATTTTCTTAGTAGTGCCATTGTAGAGGTCTTCAAGGCTGCAGGGCAATGGCCATTCTATGGGAGGCGCTTTCCTATGCATATCAGCACTCCTTGGGTTGGATCTACTCTTAAGCCCCTCCTCACCATACATATCATAAACTGCCCTCTTCTCAGGATCACTCAGCACCTACACAGTACAATTTTCCAAAATAAACATAAGCTTTTAAGCCATCAACACAAATATATGGGGGATATTAAGCTTTAACCAAATAATAAGCCAAACAAAAATATTTATGAGAGAGAGAGAATACATCATAAGCTTCAGAGATCTGTTTGGACTTGGCTTCAGCTTCCGACTTGTTGTTGAGGTACATATCAGGGCGCCAGTTCATGGCCAGCTCTTTGTAGTCCATGCCCATCTTACTCAGACAAATTAATATTCTCCCCCCTATATATAGGAGTTACAACTAAAGATATAAGGAAATAATATTCTAAATTCTGCTAAACTAAATATAAAGGCAATCTTTAATAAACGGAAACAACATAACTAAGGCAATCTTTAATAAAAGGAAACAACAAGTAAAGGAAACAATATAACTAAATTAGCGTGTGAACAAGTTGGGCATTAGGATTTGCATTGTATCACGCTCTCTGTATCTATCGAACTTCTCAGGAAAAACCAGAGCCCTTTAGGATGTCTGTGAATGATGGACTGATCAGTATGCAGGGTGGGAGGAAAACAAAGGTCTTTTAAAAGCGCGTTTAACATTTGTAATAAGACAAGTCTCTTTTGGATCAACTAACATATGCCAAATATAAATATATTAGGGTGTTTGATAAATAGTTGTTAACTGATTGAACGAGTTTAATTTGTTATTAACTAATAGCTAATTTTTTTTTTGAATGCAACTGATAGCTAATTACATGCAAAATGATTCTCTCAAAAAATTTATTGAAAAAAAAATTGTTTTGAATAATTTTTTGAATTTTAATGTTACAAAAAATTAATTAATCAAACATTTATATTGAGTACTTAACCAAATCAAACAACTGATAATGATAAAATAAGTCAAAATTAGCTAATAAGCTATGTTACTAAACAGGGTTATTATTATTAGCACACAAACATAAGCATATTCTTACCAACAAGACAACAATTATCCAAACTTATGTTCGCCAGTGACTGCATAATTTACTTACATATAGCTCGATATATACCCAAAAGGGACAGAAAAGAAGTTCAAACACACAGTGCACGACTCCAAACCAACCTAAGTCTTATTCAAACGGCAAATTAAACTAAAACATCTTGTCTTCTACTTCTTAAACTCTGCTTCCATGCCAGATTTACATTACCCACATAAGGCGAGGGTTTCAAGGACCCCACGAACATTAGATCAGCCAGAAGATCCGAATAGCTCTTTTATGCCAGCTTTCTGGCTTGCCGTTAGGCTTGTGGGGAACTTTATGTCGAACTTGATTCTCAAGTTTCCCTTATTTGATGGATCTTTAGGGATGGGCATACCTTCCCTAGGAACAACTTCCTCGTATTTTGGGTGTATCATGGCCTTGATAGGGATGGTCAAGTTCCTGCCATCTAGCGAAGTGAGACGCACGGTGTAGCCAGTCCATGCCTCGACGAAACTAATCTTTTGCGTGGCGACTAAGTCATTCCCATCCCGGGTAAATACTTTATGAGGCTTCTCGTCGATTATGAACGCAATATCTGCCGGAATGACATCTGGACTCTCGTCATTTCCTTTCTCCGGGAAGGTAATCTTTGTGCCTTTCTTCCAACCTGGCTTGATATTTATGGTCAGAATCTCTTCTACCGTCACCTTTTTGCTGCACATACATGACATGCAATGAAAACAACAGTCATGTTTAGGTACGTAGTTGACTACAATTGCGCTTACCCGTGACTTGCTTTGATACACATTGTCAGATTAGCTAATAACGAATGCACAATATTAGTTAGCCTCATGTAATTTCAATGGTAGTGTTAGGATCAAACGCTTGTCACTACACAAAAAGTTATAGCTAGTAGGGAAAATGCAACTTTATTTCTTTTTACTGTCATCATATCACATTTTCGACAAGTAATAAGGTGCTGGACTTGACCTTCAGGGCCTTCGCCCAACAATACTCTTAGCCACCAATTGGTGAACTTGGCCCGTGACTAATAGTACACTAGATTCGACTCTCTAAGCTGCCCCGAAACAACAACCGAATATATAGATGATTGATATAGGAATATCATGAAAGGCTACTTAGTACTTACCCCCTAGCGTCAATAATATTTCTGGAAATCTTCATGTTCTTAGTGGTGCCCTTGTAGAGGTCTTCAAGGCTGCAGGGCAATGGGCGTTCTATGAGAGGCGCTTTCCTATGGGCTAGTCCTTCTCCGAAGAAGGAGGACAATATATCTCTCGTTACAGGATCAACCCTCTTTCCCCCAAAGTTGGTGCTAGAAAACCCATACATATCTTCAAACATATCAGCACCCCTTGGGTTGGATCTGAAAAAGTGGGATGGCCCTTCCTCGGTGGACATGAATGTGGGACCACCCTTAAGTCCCTCCTGACCATACTTATCATAAACTGCCCTCTTCTCAGGATCCCTAAGCACCTACACAATTTTCCAAAACAAACATAAGCTTTAATTTCAAGTCAGATCATCAGCACAAACCAAAATATTCATGAGTTCAAGTTAATAACTAATTAGATCAAAGAACCCTTAGTTTAAAGTTTTAGAATTTGAGAACAAATTTTGCACCAAAAAGAAGATACAAGATGACTGAAGCATCACACAAACATAAATATATAGATTACATATAGATATACACAGAGACAGAGAGAGAGAATACATCATAAGCTTCAGAGATTTGTTTGGACTTGGCTTCAGCTTCCAACTTGTTGTTGGGGTTCATATCGGGGCGCCACTTCATGGCCAGCTCTCTGTAAGCCTTCTTCAAGTCGTCCTCTCTGGCGTTCCTATCCACACCCAATATCTTGTAGTAGTCCACCCCCATCTATCCCTTCTCCGATCCGATCCGCTCTCTGTATCAATCTTCTTCTCTCTTTCGATCTTCTCACAAAAACCAGAGCCCTTTAGGATGTCTGATCTGTGAATGATTGACTGAACAGTATGTAGGCATGTGATATCCTCTAGCTTTTAAAAGCGGCTTTTACTGTTTTATAGTTTAGTACCCATTTATGTTAGCAAAAACATGAAAGATTTTAAAAACAATGTTTTTTTTTTTTTTTAAATACTTATTATTTTTTTACCATGCAATATGTGTTTTATATTTTTCAAATATTATCAACCCAAAAAATTTAAATCTCCACCACCAAAATTCAAACTTATGACCACCCATTTAAAGTTGTAACTGGGACTTCATTACACTACTTGATAATTAGCATTTAAAAAACAAATTAATTTATCTGTTTAAAATGGAATTCCCATTTTTGAAGAAACCTTAGAGGTTAAGTAAAGAAGGATTAATATAATTATGATTTTGTCAATAGGACATGCTTAGGAATGTAACATAAAAGTCTTGAACAATTTTCTTTTATCAAAAGGAATCAAGAATTTAGGCTTTATTGATCATATTCAAGATCTCAACTCAACAAAAATTGTGATTCTCCGTATTTAAGATACAAGAATATCTTAGAGAGCTTGAAATAATTGTTCAATATTGTGCCTCCTAAAGTTTCCAGCAACATTTGATGGTGATAGGACTGCCTCCACAGAACAGACTTTGAATGCCAAAAAATTAAAGTTTAGTTTGAATGGTACCCATCTCCAAAGATATTCCATTGGGCACCTACAACTTTACAAGTTACAATAATGACTCCCAAATTATTACTCCGTATATGCTAATTTCAGATCAATGTCAATTATTGTACCACCGTGCACTAGTTTTTCTTCCTTCTTCGTCTCTATCATTGAAAATTAGCCTTGTTTCAGGTACGACGTAAGAGTATTTTGTATTTAGTAAAATTATACTTATTTCACTAATGTATGTATATATATATATGTTATAATTGTATAGAGGAGTAAATTGATAGGTAGATCGAATGAAGAATAATTACAGCATTTTCTATGATCTCCATGTATTATATCAACCTTCGAGGGGTTTGAGACTAATGGACTTTTCTTATAGAGTTATAGGGTTGGTAAATAGCTGTTAGCTAATTAGGTTAGAATGTATAACTAGTTGATAATATTAACTAATTGTAGAAAGGTGTTTAGTAAATTAGATGTTAGCTGATAACTGTTTTGGTATAATTTCTTTTCTCAAAAAGTTAATTGAAAAAAGTTGATTTTAGCAATTTTTTGAATTTTAATATTTTAGAGTTATAAAAAGTCAATTAACCAAACACTTATATTAAATTTTTTTAACAAAGTCAAACACCTAATAGTGGTTAAATAAACCAAAATTGGTTGATAAGCTAACTATTTTACCAAACAAGCGTGTGTATCATATGTTTTAATAAGTGTTTTATCATTGGGATGCAAAAAAAAAAAAAAAANAAAAAAAAAAAAAAAAAAGAAATTATGTTATCATCATAAGTTTTTTTAAATTGATAAAATAAAAAATATTAAAATATAATGTAATAATTTAATTGAACTACTCATTATTTAGTCAATTATGTATTTTTATTATATATAAAATTAAATTTAAAATTGTGTACGATTAATCATGTACATATTTAGATTAATTTATAAATTAAATTAATTTATTCTTAATTGTATTTCATATATATTATAATTCTAAAAATATTATTAATAATTAATGTATAGTATATATATTATTATAATTCTAAAAACATTATTAATAATCAAAATATGTTATTTTAAATTTTGTATAAATAGGATTTATACCCTAACCAGACGTATTTCTTTATATAAATGTATAGTGCATTGTATGTGATGCTACCCAGGTTCATATTAGTATGTGCACATAATATTAATTATGTATTTAGAAAAAATTTATAACATAATTACCCTAATATTGTGCATAAGTATATGTATGTATTTAAACAAATTTTTAAATATATATGAATACGCATTTGGTTAATTTTATAATTTTATTTTCTTAATTATAGTTCATTTGCTTTAATTATAATTAAATGTATTGCATTTATAAATTAAAAGAATATTATTTTTGTAAGTACAAATTCTAAATGTTCATGAATATTTTAATTAAGAGTATGAGTTTAGGTAAATTTTAAAATAAAATTTTATTAATGAGAAATCACGTAGTAATCAATGTGTATAACTACAACAGTAATTATACTTCTATAAAAAATATAGAGTACAAAATATTATAAATATAATGCATGTTTATTATTATTTTTTTGAAACACTCATAATTATTTATAAAGTAATATATGTTCTATACTTTCTCAAACCTTTTCAACCTAAAGAATCAATATTTATTTGTGTATGTTTATTTATATATATAAATAAAAATGAATTAGACAATCAAATGATTGCCATCAAAATTAAATAAATTGTCATTCGAAAACAACGTCATATCTCAAACCTTTTCAACCTAAAGAATCAATATTTATTTGTGTATGTTTATTTATATATATAAATAAAAATGAATTAGACAATCAAATGATTGCCATCAAAATTAAATAAATTGTCATTCAAAAACAACGTCATACATGAAGTCACGATGAATTGTGCACAAAACCTTAAAATCTCATGGTAGAGAAATCTATTGTCTATATAATCTCTTCCACATCTTACCGAAACTCAATTTTAATATATTAGTTTCATCATGCAAAATGCAAATATTAGTACAATAGTAAATTATTAATTACTTGAACATAACTGAATATTTATATACAACCCCTCATTTATAGTTTGTTTTAATTGGTGTTTGAACAAAAACTCGCTTGACCTCAGAATCCATGTCTGACATAGAGAAAGCATCCATTTTCCTCATTTCTCGTCTCGTCTCGTCTCTCAATCCGTAATATAAACTTCATTGATCCCAACTATTATCTTGCATTGTTGGAAACATTCTTGAAAACCAACATTTGGGTAGGTTGGTTGATTGGTTGGGTTTGAAACATTATTTCAAACCACGAACTATAAGGTATGGATATGGAGGAACAGGAGCATTTGGGATTGCCATTGTTGGAAGATGCAGAAGATGAAGGAGTAATTTTGAAACCCAAGAAATCACCAACCCAGAGGGCGATGAGGAAGACCTTCAAAGGGACAGCCCATTTGGCCAACCTTCTTCCCACAGGCACGGTTCTTGCGTTCCGGATTCTCTCCCCGGTTTTCACCCACGAAGGCAAATGCAAATCTGTCGTGAGCCAATCCATGACCCTCGTCCTTCTTGCTTGCTGCGCCATCTCATGTATCGTTATCAGCTTCACGGATAGCTTCCGGGATGAGAGGGGGAAGGTCCGGTATGGGTTTGCCACATTCCGGGGGCTCTGCATTCTTGATATGACATCTGTTAGCCTGTCCCCTGATGAGGCTGCCAAGTACAGGCTCAGGTTCCTGGATTTCTTCCATGCATTCAACTCGCTCCTTGTTTTCGCGGTTACAGCTTTGCTTGATCAGAATGTTGTGAATTGCTTGCTCCCTTCGCCTTCTGCAGAGGTTGAGGAACTCCTTGCTATGTTGCCTGTGGGGATTGGGTTCATATGTAGCCTGCTGTTCGTTACATTCCCCAGCAAACGCCATGGAATCGGATTCCCCCTCTCCCGGGATTAGCCTCTGCTCTTCCTGTTCTACCTTTGATGATTCTGAACCTGCAAAAGCCAATCTTGGAGCTGTTACTCTCTGATCTTCCTATTCTATCTTTTTGATGATTCTGAATCTGCAAAAGCCAATCTTGGAGCTGTTCCATTCTGGGAATTAGTCTCTGCTCTTCCTGTTCTATCTTTTGATGAATCTGTACCTTCAAAAGCCAATCTTGGAGCTTTTCCATTCTGGGCAATTCAGATATCGCCAATCTTGGAGCTGTTCCATTCTGGGCAATTCAGACATCTGCATTAACTGAAGCCTGTGTATTCCTTAATTGGAGTTGAATCACATGTAACATACATTTCAAGAAAACAAAATAGAGTGCAAAGCAATGAAAGGAATTGATGATTAATGTCATGAAATCCTATAATACAAATCTGATATTTTTGCCCCAATTCATCTATATTTTATTCCTTCTATAATGATTAAAACAAAGCCATAAATTATCCCAACTGATTTTGACCAGTTACCACCTTACTTACATATAGTTCAATACCAAAAAGGGGACAGAAAACTAGTAATGCTATATAGAAGTTTCAAACACAAAGTGCACGACACCAAACCAACTCCCTATTCTAACGGCCAAACATCTTGTCTTCTACTTCTGAAAGTTGCTTCCATGCCAGATTTACATGAAAAAGGGCACGGATTGTGTGAAGCCTTGGACATCAGACAGAAGATCCCAGTAGTTCTTTTATGCCAGCTTTTTGGCTTGCCGTTAGCCTTGTGGGAAACTTTATGTCGAACTTAATTCTCAAGTTTCCTTTCTTTGATGGATCTTTAGGGATGGGCATACCTTCCCTTGGAACAACTTCCTCATAGTTTGGGTGTATCATGCTGTTGATAGGGATAGTCAAGTTCCTGCCATCCAGCGTAGTGAGATGCACAGTACAGCCGGTCAATGCCTCAACCAAAGTAACCTTTTGTGTGGCAACCAAGTCATTCCCATCACGCGTAAATACTTTATGAGGTTTCTCATCAATTATGAACACAAGATCTGCCGGTATAACACCTGGATGCTCATTTCCTTTCTCGGTAAAGGTAAGCTTTGTACCTTTCTTCCAGCCCGGTTTGATATTTATGGTTAGAATCTCTTCTACAGGCATTATTTTGCTGCACAAAAAATGCGATCAAAATAACAGTCAGCAATCGAAAGTCATACAGATAAAATAATCCTTCAATCACCTCCACTCTCTTCCTAAGAGATCTATTAGAGTAGACACCAATACCAGTATAAAACAGAGCCTCATAAATTCTAGTGAGTTTTACCAAAGACACCTAAAACAACATAAAGAGATTGTGTGATATAAAAAGCTTTGGCAATGGCAAAGACCTTTGCTAAATTACTAAGTAATTCCATATTTGTTCAGATGTATTAATTGATCTAATAGATGCAATTACTCACATTCCAAAGACGGTTAAGCAATGCCAAAGAATGTTTACAAGGAATCAACACTCATGTTTTGTTCATGAACACAACTAAACAAGGATGAATATATGAATATCAGGAAAAGCTACTTACCCACTCGCATCAATAATCTCTCTAGAAATCTTCATTTTCTTGGTGGTACCCTTGTAGAGTTCTTCAAGGCTGCAGGGTAATGTCTGTTCTATGGGAGGCGCTTTCCTATGGGCTGATGATTGGTGCATTGATCCTCCACCACCACCACCACCTTCACCGAAGGACGAAAACATATGATCACCAAACATACCACCAAACCTCGCATCTCTCATTCCAGGACCACCCCCCATTCCTCCAAAGGGCCTAGAAAACCCAAAGAATTCTGCAAATATGTCATCAGCACTCCTAGGGTTAAACCTGAAAGAAGTCGGTCCTTCTCCAGTGGAGAAGAATGTGGCACCACCAGGACCACCGGCACCACCAGCTCCCGGCGGTGGCACACCACTCTTAAGCCCCTCCTCACCATACTGATCATAAACTGCCCTCTTCTGAGGATCACTCAGCACCTACAGAATTTTCCAATATAAACAACATGAGCTTTCAATTCAGCACAAACCATATGGGATATGTAAGCTTTTAACCAAATAATTAAGCCAAACCAAAACATTTAGTCTAAAGTTTAGATTTCAAGAACAAATTTGGCACCAAACAGAAGATATAAGATGAATGAAGCTGCACACACAATTATAAACGCGATAACATATGGGATATGTAAGCTTTTAACCAAATAATTAAGCCAAACCAAAACATTTAGTTTAAAGTTTAGATTTTAAGAACAAATTTGGCACCAAACAGAAGATATAAGATGAATGAAGCTACACACACAATTATCAACACGATATTCAAAGTTATCGGTGCCTGAATCAGAAATTCCTGTTCCAGTGATGCTGAATTACTTGAATCAACAAAGAACTTCTGGAATCTTAAAAAGCTGAACTACACAAACACACAAATAGGTTATACATACACAGATATAGAGAAAGGGATAGAGAGAATACATCATAAGCTTCGGAGATCTGTTTGAACTTGGCCTCAGCTTCCTTCTTGTTGTTAGGGTTCTTATCGGGGTGCCACTTCATAGCCAGCTTTCTGTAAGCCTTCTTCAGGTCGTCATCTTTGGCGTTCCTATCCACATCCAGTATCTTGTAGTAGTCGACCCCCATCCCTTCTCCGACCTCCGCTCTCTTTCTCTTCTTCACTTTGACAGCCTTGAAATTCGCCCTTTTCTCTTTCTTCTCGGGAAAAGCCAGAGCCCTTAAGGTTAAGGATGTCTATGAATGATTGATTGACCAGTGTGCGGCGTTTAGGGAAGAAAATAAGACTCGCGACGGGGAAAGACTCATCTGGAATTCTTCATCTTTCACCCGACCAGAAGCCTGTGGAAAGTTCCAGAAATAACAACGTTATTTATGGCGGGTCGGGGTCGGGTCTTGTTGCGCAATTTTTGTAGGGTGTTAGTGTGTTACCGTGTGCTAATACGGCGGCCCGTTATGTGTCGAATTAGGCAAAATATTTTTGTCCTAAGTCCTAACCCTCTACGGCTGTGCGGGCAAATTATCTATGGACTTGGGTACACCTTGCAAGGTGAACCCGAGTCTACGTTCACAAATTTAAAATTTTATTTTCATAATTTTAGATCTCAATATACAAAATTACATTATTCAATATTTACAATTTTTGAAATTTGTATTCACAAATTTGTTATATAGATTCAAAAATTGTATTATAGTGTTGAACATAGAGTTTTGATATTATTGAACATAGAGTTACGAAATTGTGAACATAGAGTTATAAAATTGTGAATATAAAGTTATGAAATCGTGAGCGTAGAGCTATGAAATTATGAACATGAAATTATGAAATTGTGACCATGAAGTTATAAACTGTGAACATTGAGTTGTGATATTGTGAACATGTGTTATGAAATTATGAACATAGAGTTATGAAATTGTGAACGTAAATGTGCGGGACAATCACAATTAAGAAGAAAATATTGAGAAAAAAATACAAGTACAATTAAAAGAACAATTATACGTGCATTCAAATCATAATGCTCAACAATGTGATCCGTTTTTATATAGGAATAATGGACTTACACAAAAAATATATATATAATAAGAAGAATTTTTAACAAATATATTTTTAGGAAAGCAATCTAAGCTGCTTAACCGCCATAAGAGTTACCAAATTTGGAAATATGCAAGATTCTCCGAATTCCGTCCAAGATACCAAATTTTGCATAGCCATTGCCTTTTAGGGCGCACCCGGTCGAGCATCACCTCCCGACTGGCTTCATGAACTGGGTTACACGAGTCATAGAACCTGAACCATATATTTATCAGACTGATCAGTCGACGAGCTCCAGATACCGTGTTCTTGGATCAGGTACCCCATTCGGGGTATCCAGCACCCACCTTATGTGAGTATGTGCTAACTTAAAATTTTTTAAAATTCAAAAATACTTATATTACACTACATATTATATTTTAATTATGAAAAATATAATTTGTAATTTTAATACACTATGAATTTAATGGATAATAATGTTTTTTAATTATAATCTTAGTATCTTAACTTGTACTATTTTTTTAACATAAATATTAATTTATATTGTATCTATATATCTATACTATTAATAAAAACAAAGTCCATTAACTTCCCACCCAAAACAATCCTATACTATTAAGTTTTGTATAATATTGTAAAATATGGTAATACAATTTATATTTGTACTACAAATATACATTAAAATATGATAATACAATTTCTATTCGTACTATAATGGTACATTAAAATATGATAATACAATTCATAATACAATATATTTTTTCATATTTTCCTATTCGTAATATAATTATAGATTAAAATGACTAGTAATAATAATACAGTACATATACGCCCAAACACTTAATAATAATAATAATAATAATAACAACAACAACAACAACAACAACAACAATAATAATAATAAGGAATATTAGAATGTACAATTTATTATAAATGTACACTTTCAAATATTAGACTTGTTTATAATTTTCTTTTATTTTATTATCTAAATATATAATAAAAAAATGTATCAATGCATGGTCCGAGTAATTGGACAATTATTTGCTCGAAGTCGAGCAAGGATAACATTAAAAAACATAATCAATCCGATTCATTTCATCAATTGCACTATATAATATTCGGTGTTATAATTTATACAACGGTATATGAATCCAAATATTCTTAAAATATTATAACAAATTCATTCCGTGCAACGCACGAGTGAAAATACTAGTAAAGAATAATGGAAAAGAATTGGAAAAATACTCTTCTATTCATAATACAATTCTACTTATTATTATTATTATTTTACAAAATCTCCAAATAATAATATTGATTAAAATTACACTATAAATACTTTTCTAACCGTAATACAATTGTGCATAAAACATGCATCCTTATTTTCAAATTATAATTGTGAAATTGCAATAATATAGAAAAAAGTTACAGTATAAATACTTTATTATTCGTAATACAATTTTACTTATTATTTTACAAAACCCTTGAAGGTGCATATGTTTAAAGTTTAAGATGCGTATGTTTAAAATTTAAGGTGGCCAAAGATCTTGTTGTCTAGTGGCACCCGGTGTCCTGGTTTACCGTTTACACTCTCACATGGATGATGTGAGTGGATTCGAGCCTCAATAGATGTTGACTCTTGTTATCATTCAATTTGAGCTATTAATCTAAATTAGATCAATAGTGAACTATATATATTGAAGCTAGCGACCTGCAAGGCCATGGCAAATTATTATGTGAACCCATGTCTACCTTACAATATAGACTCAATTCTAAAGTATACATTTATATATTGAATATTCACAACTGAATGTTTACAAATTACATACTGAATGTTCACCATTCAAATTATGAACATTCAATATGTTAATTAACACGAGTTCACTTTGCAATGTGAACCTGGATCCATGGTATAACTCTTGCACTTGTATGGGGTGGGTCTAGGCAAAAGAAATTTGGCCCATGCGCTTTGCAAGTTTGCCTGCATTGAGCTAGTTCATTTTACCGGTTGTAATCCGCGTCCATGTCAATAATCTTATAATTTTATGTTCACAATTACAAAATCCTATATTTATATTTTTATAACTCTATATTCAATAGTATAACACAATTTTTGAATCTATATAACAAAATTGTGAATATTAAGTAATGTAATTTTGTATATTTAGATTTAAAATTGTGAATATAGAGTTCTAAAATTGTCAACATAGAATTTTAAAATTTTTATTTATTTTTTGAGCAATTCCTTGCATTGATATATTGCATTATGCAGTGACCCATATTTAGAATGACCACAATTCGGTTCTAATTGGATACTATATAAACCAAATTGAAACCAGACTTGTATGTATGGTTAGTTCCAATTCCGATTTGCCTTTTAGTGGAACATGAACCATTGATCCTAGTTAGTTCATATAGGGTTCTTAACGAACTGAACACGGACAAATAGTGATTGTTTGTGTTTAATTATTAAGATTTTAAAACTTTTCATATTCGTGTTCATTTATTAAGATTTTTAAAAATTATATGCGTGTTCATTTATTAAGTATTTGTTAAAGTTAACAAACATGTCTATGAATGTGTTCATTTCACGATTACGAATGCTAAACAAACACATCAATTTTCATAATCATAATTTGTTTGTGAACAATAAATAACCTATATTGTTGTCAAAAATGAATAGTCCATAGGAGGTCATGTGATCAAGCATCAGTGGAGGCGATATTGATTATTTGTACTTCAACAGGTTGAGAAAGTATATGAACAGAAACTACAACTCTACAAGTCTACAGTGTAATAGAATCAGATTAAGAAAAAAATTACAAATAGAAAAAGTGTCATTTGATCAAGTTAGAGACTTCGAATTCGGGTATTGGGCTAAAAAATCAATATATGGGCTAGGCCCATTGGGCTGTAACAAGCCATCCATTTCAGTTACTTGTCTATTTCCCGAATCCAAAATTACAGAGACGGGTACGGGAGGAGAAAAACAGAAGACGAACTTGCTTGGTGAAAACGAAAAAGCTCTGACGATTTGTGTGTGTATTATATTGGAGCTCAGGAGCTTCAACTGCCATTGCATCGCTGAGTTCATACACTGATACACTTGCTGAACTTTTAAGACTCTGAAGATGACGTTAGATCCTAACGACGCCGGCGATAAAAAGCCGGCCAGGGAGGAGGCTTCTGTCAAAGTTCCGGCCAAGTATCATAAGAAGAAGGATAAGAAAGATGAATATCTCGTGAGTTGAAAAAAAAAATGAATGCTCATCGAAAATGAAAAAAACGTTTGAAAATTTTCTGCCAAACTGCAACTGGTGAACTGTGCGCAGCTTAAAATGAATGAAAAATGCAGTTTCGCTATAATTTGAATTATGAAGCGGTATGCTTGTTTAACTATTCAACAAACGAGAAAACTGGAATTATCATGTGCTTGTTTGGTTGTACTTGCCCGTACAACTTGCATCAATGCCAGTTAATTTAGTTTGAAAGCATTTTTGGCATCCTCAATGTGATTTTGAGCTTATTTGTTTATAGTCGGAGGAAGATTTTGAATTGAAGCAGCAACTGGAATTATATGTCGAGCATGTGCAGGACGCGGACCTATCATTGCAGACTCGCGCCCTTGAGAGCATAAGGTATGTTATCTCAAGTATTTTTATAAACTTGAATCTATCTAAAAGGATGATTTCGAATTGTTGTGTTGCTGAGATTTGAAGGATGCTTGTACCTCTGGTTTATAAAGTGTTGTAATTTTATATTTACTTTAAGACATGACTGAGCAAGTGTATTTAGTTTAGTTACTGTAATGGGCTAATGAAATATGTGCATTTATATGAATATTAACTTCTAGTCGGGGTTGTATAAGAGACTTTGCTGTATTTTTATAGTAGCTGTTTGGTTTTCAACTAAAGTTTATGGTGCTTTTGTTTCTTTGCACTCAATTTTGACTTCAGATACTTACAAACATATTTTAGTGAAATACTCCGAAATTGACAACTGTTTTTTGGTGGTTCCAAATAGATCAATAATTAAACAACACATTTAATAGTTGGATCAGTAATTCTTCTAATTTAGCTTTTAGGATTAGATAGTCACACTCCTAGTCTAGCTAGTGAATATGACTGATCACGTGGTAAACTTATTATTCTCTCTCTCTCTCTCTATTTTTGAATAATTGTAGGCAGGAAATTCAGACGGCAACAAGGTCTATGGCATCTGTTCCAAAGCCAGTAAAGTTTTTGCGTCCTCATTATGGAACACTGAAGTCACATTATGAGAAAATGTCTGATTCTGATGCAAAGGTGTTAAACACTTTGTAAATTTCAACTTTTATGACTTCATGGTTTATAAACTTCATAGTTTGAAATTCACATTTCCCCCCTTGTTTGTAGGAATTAATGGCTGACATACTTTCAGTGTTGGCGATGACAATGTCTGCTGAAGGAGAAAGGGTATGTTTGTATTTGGAGGTTTCTTTTATTATTGTTGTTCGTCATGCATCGATTTATATTGTTGCATCCCTTTCTGACAACTGCTTTCTTTTCCATGTGATGTTTTGATGCTGAAGTTTTGTTTTGTGCCGAAAATTGAATGCTTGTAAGCTGGAGTTACTGTTGATTATCATTGTGTTTTATTTGTGCAGGAGAGTTTGAAGTACAGACTACTTGGATCTTATGGTGACATTGGACCTTGGGGCCATGAGTATGTAAGGTGAGTTTGTCCTCTTCATGTCTCTAAACATTGAATATGCTAAAGCACCTGTTTTGAGATCTTAAACCATATTACTTATCCACAAAAGAAAAACTCTAGGCCTTAGAACTTGATGAAGAGAAGATTTTATTTGATATATCATATATGTGTTGAGAAAAAAAATTTATTTATAAAATGCTGAGTCATGAATTCATAAAGTTTTTTCCTTCTACAAATAACTGATGTATTTGCTCTGCTTCTACTGGTTTTAGTAATCTATCTTTTTGTTGTACATTATCAATAGAAGGCTAATATTTTCATGGGATTATATGAAACATTTATGCTACTGATTATTCGTGAATATTTTTGCTGTTACATGGCACGGGACGCATTACATGCTTGAGTTACTTTGCATGAAACAACTTTCTATTATTTATTTATCTATGGATGCAACACCATTACACTCTAGAGTAATCAAAATTTTGAATACAAAATAGATGTCCAACTCTTGTTACTTTGTTAGGATTATCTTGAGGTCTATTCCTACTTTAAAATTGTTGTGACAAATGCTAATTACTTCTGCAGGAATTTGGCTGTAGAGCTTGCCCAAGAATATTGGCAGGTTGATATTTCATTTTTCAGAAGTTCACTCTTGTTGTGTTAGTAACACATTTGTTGTATTATCTATAGGATATTTCCAAATAGGACCATATGAATTGCACATATTAACTTAAAAAAGATTATCTGAAGTCCCAACTCTGACTAATGTTTACGTAGATTAGAGATTCAAAACTTTACACTGTCTTTTATTCCTAGTGCCATAGAGACGGTGTTAACAAAACATTTTTGTCTGTTGGACTAAGTACCCATTTTCGCAAAAGTACCATACTTTACTAGTTTCCTGGTAGCAATATTCTTGTCATTGACCCACTTAATGGGCAAATCTGCTTCACGCACATCTTGAAATGCCATTTAAAAAAAAATAAAAATTGTCCATTTCTCTCTTGCTGTATGACACTATTCAGATTGAAGTGGATACCCCAATTAATGATCTCATGTACCTCAAGCGGCAAATTATTGCATTCCACATGAAGGTAAAACTTACCAACAATCACCATGCTGTTATAGAAGTTGTTGTTCATAGTGTATTTGGTATATTTGGTAGTAGACTAAGGAGGTATCTATCCTTATACATTCATCAGAAGTGAACAGTATAGTTTTCTTTCTGTACTGCAGCATAATGCTGAACCTGAAGCAGTTGATCTTTTAATAGAGGTACTTCAGAACTTTTGCTGCATCCATCTTCTTTATTATTTCATAACACTTTTAAAACTTTGACGTACCAAATGGACTAAAATGTTATTTGGTCTAGTTAACTCATCTTGAAGATCTTGATCTCCTAATCAGAAATTTGGACAGTGCAAATTATAAGCGGACATGCTCATACCTTCTAAGTTCAGCAAAGTAAGTTTATTTGAAAGATATTTGTGAATGGGGCCATCCTGTATCTGTCGATATTTATTGATAAAACATATTGACACCATCTTCCTAGCATCCTTTTATTTTATTTTGTCCTTTTCTGTTGAGCTCATGCTGAATATCTATTTCTATTTTCTGATATACAATAAGTACCTCTTGATGGTAATTTTACCTTGTGTTGTCTTACAGCTACCTTGCTGAACCAGATGACATGGTGATTTTTGAAAATGTGTATCGTATATATAGACAATTTAAGCAATATGAAAGTGCACTTTTCATTGCATTACGCCTTGACAACTTGGTGGTATGCACTTTGGACTTTATGTCATGTTTGTATATGCTATGAATGCATATAAAATTACATAAGCAGTTGAAAGTGCTTTTAAATTTTAAATCTTGAAAGCTGTTCTCCATCACTCAAAGACAAGTACATATGATTTGAATTTGACATTCTCATTAATACTTGCAGTATGTAAGGAAAATTTTCATGTCATGTGATGATCTTTTACGGAAGAAGCAATTATGCTACATCCTTGCTCACCATGTAAGTACTTAATTAGCAAGTTGAGTCTGTTTGAAATGCCAACATGGGTGATGCTATACTTAATTTTGAAATGTGAAATGCAATTTATTGATCTCAATCAATAAAAGTGATCTATTATTTTAGGTTGACATAGTTTGAGCTTGATGAATTTAATTTAATTTGCTAATTTATAATTTTCCTAAATACTGATGTCAATATACTTGTTGCAGTGTAAAACGTTTGAGCTTGATGAATTTATGTGTAGTGAAGAAGATTTAGAAGGATTGCAGTTCATTATTGGCAACAATAAACTAATTGAAGGCTATCTTACCCTTGCTCGTGATATTGATGTGATGGAGCCTAAAACCCCTGGGGACATTTACAAGGTTCATATCTTTGAAATAATACCTACTCTTTGTCTTGTCTGGTTGCATCTAAGTGTACTCGTGTAAATTATCCTTCGAAGTTCAGGATATGGTAGTTTCCTATTGTAGATTTTTGCACCAAGTTAGTTTTCCTATGCCTACCTTTCTCGTGTTCATTCCAATTTTGCTAACTTTCATTGTCTTAACTTTTTTGCTATTCTTATTCCTTTTGTAGTCGACTAAGTTCACATTTTCTATTTTTATTTTGATCTCAGACTCATTTGCTTGATGATCGTGCTGTTGCTGGAGCAACTGCTCTCTCATCAAAACAAAGCTTGGCTGCAACATATGTCAATGCATTTGTCAATGCCGGCTTTGGGCAGGTAATGCATTTGCTGCATCTGCATCCATTTTAATACATATATGAATAAAGTGCTGAATACCTTCAGTATTGTAGGATAAGTTGATGACAGGCCCATCAGAGGCTTCAGGAGATTCATCAACAAGTTGGGTTTTTAAAAATAAAGGACATGGGAAGGCCAGTGCTGCAGCAAGTCTGGTATATGGTTTGACTGTTTACTTCATGCTTATGTCATTATGTGGTGCTTATTTTATGCGGCTATTAATCCTTCCTCCTTCCTTTTAGGGTATGATCATGCTTTGGGATGTTGAAATTGGGCTCGCACAAATTGATAAGTACTTCCATAGTCATGACAAACATGTAGTTGCGGGTGCTCTATTGGCGGTGGGAATTGTGAATTGTAATGTCAAGAATGAACATGATCCTGTGAGTTCTTAACGTTTTTGTCTGTTTCATGATGCCTACTTTGACTCTGACTCTTCATTTATCTTGGGATCTAATGTTTTCTATCATAGGCATTAGCTATTCTTACAGAGTATGTAGTTAAAGAAGACCCTTGTATTAGAGTTGGTGCCATAATTGGTTTGGGACTGGCTTATGCAGGTTCTCAACGTTACGAGGTGTGAGTTTGTGCTTTTTTCATTATTTGAGTCAACATTAGCAATTAGCATAATGATTCTTGCGCTCTCAAGGAATTCATTGTTGCCTCTTGAAAGTTATATGTTAGGGGAAATCAAATTTTTTTAAGAATATGTTATATGTTTGCTTCTATCTATATCTTTCTCCATATGATTTAGCGACTTCATTGTTTTTTAGGTTTTTGCAAAACTTCGTCCAATACTTGTAGAAGATACAAATGCATCACTTGATGTGATTTCATTTACTGTAATCACATTGGGGTTGGTATTTTTGGGGTCATGCAATGATGAGATTGACTGGGCTATTAGATTTTCCTTGAAGAATAGAAGTAAATCAGAATTAGGAAAGCCCATTGCCCGTCTCTTGCCTGTTGGTCTTGGTCTTCTTTACCTAGGGAAGCAGGTAAGTAGAATGACTATCTATGTAGTGTCTTTCACTGTAACTGAAGAATACCTTTGATTTAACTATTTTCCATTTACATCTCCAGCTCACATTATGTTGTGTTCAAATATATTTTGAACTATAATAAGTAATAAGTTTGTTTGTTCTTGAGCACTTGATGGTTTCTCTGTTGTAACTTCTAAATGTTCCTTGGTCCCCTTATCATATTAACAGGATAGAGTGGGTGACACAGCTGCTGAGGTTTCAAGAACATTCGGTGAGAGGATGAGAAGATACATTGAAATTACCCTGCTTTCTTGTGCCTATGCTGGAACAGGGAATGTACTCAAGGTGCTAGTTTAACCAAATGAGTCACTTAAAAGTATTTCTTGATAATCCACATAGTTGCTCAATGGCCTTTTTCACAGGTCCAAGACTTCCTTGGTGAATGCGCTGAGCATCTGGAGAAGGGTGGAACCTACCAGGGACCAGCAGTGCTTGGAATTGCTATGGTGGCAATGGCTGAAGAGCTGGGGATTGAAATGGCTTTACGATCACTGGAACATCTTCTGCAATATGGTGAGCAGAATATTAGAAGGGTTGTTCCTTTGGCTCTGGGCCTCCTTCGTATATCAAATCCAAAGGCGAGTTTTGCAACATCTCAGATTTGTTGAGCCTTGCCTGTGTGTTGCTGTCTCCCTCTCTCTCCATATGTTTCCTATGCCTATATAGTACTAGTAATTCTTTTCTTGTTATCTTCTTCATATTTTTAGGTTGTGACTCCCTATGGTTTCTATGCTTATATAGTACTAGTAATTCTTTTCTTGTTATCTTCTTCATCTTTATGTTGTGCCTCCACATAATATTTGTATCCCCTGTTGATGTGCCTTTTTATACTTGCTGCCTCAACAGGTCAGTGTCACGAACACATTAGACAGACTTACTCGTGATTCTAACAAGGGAGTAGTTATGGTAATGTGATAAAGAAAACGTTAGTCATAGTAGTCTTTATATTAATGCAGGTATTAAATATTAAATTCTCTTATGTACAAATGATTTTCTGTATTCCGCAGGCTGCCGTTTTCTCCTTGGGGTTGGTAGGTGCAGGAACTAACAATGCTAGAATAGCTAGGATCCTTCACAATTTGTCGAGTACCTATTGCAAGGAATCAGACGTTCTCTTCTGTGTAAGGATGTTATTTCACTTCCTTTGGACAGCATTGTTATTCTTTTCTTAAAAATGAGATGTGTATAATTAATTGTATTCTTCATGTTCATATAGGTTCGGATTGCTCAAGGTCTTGTCCATTTAGGAAAAGGGCTATTAACTCTCTCACCATATCATTCTGAGAGGTTTTTATTCTCTCAGTAAGTGCTCTCTTCTCATGCAAACATAAATATAGCCTGGCTATCATAAGGATTTTTTACTTTTTTTACTCTTTAAAAAAAAATGATACATTATTTTGTTTGGATCCCAGTATTCTTTACCATTTGCAATGTACTTCTGTGTTACTCTTAATCCCTTGAAGTTTAGCTGCGGCTTTTTTTTTTTTTTTTTTTTTGTTTTTTAATCAATTTCTTTCCTTTGTGGCACGGGTAGGAGTGACTCCATGCTTGGACTTTTTCTGAATTTTGTTTAAAACTGAAAAGGCATACTTCAGTTGCATAACTTTTTTACCCCTGTATGCAACCTCAGTGCATTCTTTAAATCATCTCAAGTCCAATCTGCTCTCACATCTTCCATCTCCAGGACTGCTTTGGCTGGACTTATAGTTACACTGCATGCTTGTCTTGATATGACTCTCATATTGGGGGAATACCATTATTTGTTGTATTTCCTTAGTTTGGCAATGATGGTATGCTCTCTTGCAAATTAGTTCTCCAATTCACTACCAAAGTGAATACTAGCTTTTTAAAATATTTATTTGCTTTTGCTTTGCAGCCAAGAATGCTAATGACAGTGGACGAGAATTTGAAACCTTTGTCAGTACCAGTCCGTGTGGGCCAAGCAGTCGACGTTGTTGGTCAACCAGGTCGACGCAAGACAATCACTGGATTCCGGAACTACTCAACACCTGTTCTCTTTTCTGCTGGTGATAAAGCTGAACTGGCTACTGACAAGTATAGTCTCACCCATTTTATTTTGCATTATTCCAGTGACATTTTTGTACAATTATGTGCAACCAAGGTTTTTTTCGATACTTATTTTCTGCTAACACCACCTTCTTCTTTTTTTTTTTTTTTTTTTTTCATTCAGATATATTCCACTTTCACCCTTTCTTGAAGGATTTGTCATATTGAAGGAAAACCCAGAATACAAAGACGATCATTAGTCTCTACAACGGGGATACATTCATTCTAGGTCTTCTCTACTTGAAAGACTACATAGTTTTCATTCTTTTGTCAGAGGTGTAGGTGAGTAAGGTTTCGCCTACCTTAGGTTCTTGCTTCGATATATCCACTTTCTGCTAACCATTGATTCTTCTACGTTTTCCATCTGAAAAGCCGCATCCTAAATTTCCCGCGTGATCTGTCTTACATATTGTGATGATTCTTTAGTTCAAAATACAGCATGGGGTTTCTACCAACTCGTCTTCCATTTCATTGTAAATAGAATTCATAGCAAAAACTTCTCTCTACCTTTTACAACTCGTTTTCCATTTCATTGTAAATAGAATTCATAGCGAAAACTTCTCTTTACCTTTTACAAACAAGCTATCAGTTTGTGGCTATGCATGATTTCATTTCATTCGTATGTTTATCCCTTTTTCATCTCACTTTAAGGTTTATTTCAGCATTCCTAAATAATGCTAGAACGGCAGAGGTAATTCTCCTAAAAAATCACAGTAATAATTGATTTTGGAAACGAGATGCATAAAAATAAAGACAGATAAATTTATGATTCTGACAACAATAATCATAAGACATATTGTTTGAAAAATATGATACACACATTGAACCAACGTGATAAAAAAACTATCTACTCTTGTAAGATATATGAGGAGAAGCTAAATAAAAACAACTCCTGTAAGCCCAACAACACCCAGTTTGTTGTTGATATCTCTGAATTGCAATCTATCTTCAACCGTGGCAGCTTCAACATTCTTAGTTGAAGAAGAGCATATGTTCAGGTTCTCTTTTGCAGGGTCAAAGAACTTATTGACCCTTTTCATGTCTAGACCAAATCCCCCACAAGTCTGCATGATTCGTCCCAGTTCATTAGTTAACTTCATGTCTTCATTGAGGCTAGATTGTAACCTTTCAGCAACAGCTCACCATATTTGCAATTCAGATTCAATTACTTTTCCCTCGTACAAACTTTCAGCTAGTTCTTCATCTGCTCTATCCAAGGTACCTTTTGTTTCTTTCAATTCACTCTTTGTTTTAAGCACCTGCTCCTTCAGATGCACTTGATATGTTGATGATTCTTTGAGCATTTCCTTAAGTACATCAATCTCTTTCTGCAATGGAAGCTGTTGTTCTTCAATCAAATTCAAGGACTCGACCCTAGATAATAACATTGCCACCTTTTCGCGTTCATCTTCAACATCCTTTTCTGCTTTAACAAGATCACTGCTTTAACAAGAAACCCATTTAGATTCTTTCGCTTTGAGATGTGCTGAACACTCTCCATGAACTTGCTCCAAACCTTTGAGCTTGTTTATGAGTTTTGGCAATGAAGAATGCCCAGCGTCGTTGATTCCAGCATCCTGGAGTTCTTTGAGGAATGCCATCAGCTCCCGGTACGGTTCTCTTGCTCTAGCTTTCTAAATTGGTATTCAGTTTATGGATTTCATTCCTGAGTGTCTGTATCTTCTGCTCTTGCTCCATGTTTGCTGCATTTGTCTCATCTAATGCCACTGCCATGCTTCTGTTCTCTTCTTCAAATTTCTTCAGCTTCGAATCATAATCAGCTCGAAGCCTACCATTCGCTGAACTTAGAGACTTGATGGCAACTTCTTTATCTTTCAGATTTGATTTCAGTTCTTCATATGCCTGCTTTGCAACATACAGTTCATCTTCTTTCATACTCAAATCTAGAGTGAGCTTATCCACATTAGAACTTGCATCCCTAATCTTGATCAATTGCTTATTATAAGCTCTTTTGAAGTTCTCAGATGATTCTGCTTTGATTTTATAATCTGCCCTGAGCTTCTGAATCTCAGCCATGGCTTCATCTAGTTTCTCATGTACTGTATCCATTGCCTTCACTTCTACAACAACTTATCTTGAACAAACCTGTTCAAATCCAAGCCAAATTTAGTCAAGAAATATAAATTTTTAGAGCAAGCTCATTAGTTTTGGTTTTTGAATGGTTTTGTCAGTCCACTAGGAAAGAGGAGGAAGGAAGAGAAAACCTTACAAAAGCAAAAAAAAAAAAAAAAAAAAATCACTCCACCACACATATTTCTTTTCAATAAGTGTGCATACAAAAACTTAATTTAAAGTAAAAATCTTTTTTAAAAAAACCCACTCCATTTGTTAAAATCCCACTCCAAATTTTTTATCTCTACAAAAATATGAAAAAATCATCTATAAAATAAAATTGATTAGCAAGTATCACATATTTAGTGTATATTACAATGAATAATTAAAAACTTTGAATTGATGAACTGTAGGTTTTCCAAAAAAAAAATAAAAAATTAACATCAATCACGCTAATCACGTAAACTCTAATTGCTTCTATATGTTATTTGATCCATAATACAGTATAATATCACATAATGAATATGAGAGACGATGAGAAGAGAACAAGAATAAGATAATCCAAGTAAAAGACTACAATCACAAGGAAAATGACACTACATGAATTTGGTAACTCAATTAACGAGGATCATTATGTAATTTTCTTTGATGCCCGATACTACGTGAAGCATGGTGTACAATATAATTTTGCGAATCAATTCCAATTTCCAATTGCATTTTAGTAGAACATGAACCACCGATTCCAGTTCTAAACTGGACTATATAAAAAAAAAAATTGCTACTAAAAAAATGTCATTTTATCAAATTATAGACTTTGAAATCGGGTATTGGGCTAACAAATCAATTTTATGGGCTATCAGATGTGAGTTAGGCCCATTGGGCTGTAACAAACCATCCATTTCAGTTACTTGTCTATTTCACAAGACGGGTATAAATAAGGGAGGAGAAAAGCAGAAGACGAACTTGCTTGGTGAAAACGAAAAAGCTCTGATGATTTGATGATTTGTGTGTGTACTATATTGGAGCTCAGGAGCTTCAACTGACATTGCGTCGCTAAGTTCATACACTGATACACTTGCTGAACTTTTAAGACTGTGACGACGGCGTTAGATCCTAACGACGCCGGAGCCAGCGGTAACGCCGGCGATAATAAGCCGGTCAGGGAGGAGGCTTCTGTCGAAGTTCCGGTCATGGATCATAACGAGGATAAGAAAGACGAAGATCTCGTGAGTAAAAAAAAAAATTAATGCTCATCGAAAATGAAAAAAACGTTTGAGAATTTTGTACTGAAACTGCAACTGGTGAACTTCAGCATAAAATGAATGAAAAATGCAGTTTCGTTATAATTTGTATTATGAAGTGGTATGCTTGGTTTGCTACTTTACTATTCAACAAACGAGAAAACCGGAATTAGCATGTGTTTGTTTGATTTTACTTGCCCTTACTACTTGCATCAATGTCAATTAATTTAGTTTGAATGCATTTTTGGCATCCTCAATGTGATGTTGAGCTTATTTATTTAAAGTCGGAGGAAGATTTAGAATTGAAGCAGCAACTGGAATTATATGTCGAGCATGTGCAGGACGCGGACCTATCATTGCAGACTCGCGCCCTTGAGAGCATAAGGTATTTTTACTCAAATATTTTTATGAACTTGAATCTATCTAAAAGGATGATTTCGAATTGTTGTGTTGTTGAGATTTGAAGGATGCTTGTACCTCTTGTTTATAAAGTGTTGTAATTATATATTTACTTTAAGACATGGCTGAGCAAGTGTATTTAGTTTAGTTACTGTAATGGGCTAATGTAATAGTTGGATCATTAATTCTTCTAATTTAGCTTTTAGGATTATACAGTCACACTCCTAGTTTAGCTAGTGAATATGACACATCACGTGATAAACTTATTATTTCTCTCTCCCTCTCTCTCTCTCTCTCTATTTTTGAATAATTGTAGGCAGGAAATTCAGATGGCAACAAGCTCTATGACATCTGTTCCAAAGCCAGTAAAGTTTTTGCGTCCTCATTATGGAACACTGAAGTCACATTATGAGAAAATGTCTGATTCTGGTGCAAAGGTGTTAAACACTTTGTAAATTTGGACGTGTATGACTTCATAGTTTATATATTTTATAGTTTGAAATTCACATTTTCCCCCTTGTTTGTAGAAATTAATGGCTGACATACTTTCGGTTATAGCGTTGCCAAATTCTGCCGGAGGAGAAAGGGTATGTTTGTAATTTGAGGTTTCTTTTATTATTGTTGTTTAGTCATGCATTGATTAATATTGACGTGTCCCTTTCCGACAACTGTTTTCTTTTCCATGTGATGTTTTCATGCTGAAGTTTTGTTTTGTGCCGAAAATTGAATGCTTGTAAGCTGGAGTTACTGTTGTTCATTGTGTTTTATTTGTGCAGGAGAGCTTGAAGTACAGACTACTTGGATCTTATGGTGACATTGGATCTTGGGGCCATGAGTATGTAACGTGAGTTTGTCCTCTTCACGTCTCTAAACATTGAATATGCTAAAGCACCTGTTTTGAGATCTAAAACCACATTACTTATCCACAAAAGAAAAACCCTAGGCCTTACAACGTGATGAAGAGAAGATTTTATTTGATATATCATATACGTATTGAGAAAAAAATTCCTTTATAGAATGCTGAGTCATGAATTCATAAAGTTTTTTCCTTCTACAAATAACTGACATATTTGCTCGGCTTCTACCGTTTTAGTAATCTGTCTTTTTGCTGTACATTATCAATAGAAGGCTAATATTTTCGTGGGATTATATAAAACAATTATGCTACTGATTATTCATGAATACTTTTGCTGTTACATGGCATGGGACGCATTACATGCTTGAGTTACTTTGCGAGAAACAACTTTCTATTATATATTTATCTATGGATGCAACATTTTTACACTCTAGAGTAATAAAAAATTTTGAATACAAAATAGATGTTCAACTCTTGTTACTTTGTTAGGATTAAAACAAAATATGGATGCCATGACTCTCAACTAGTCTTGACAATTACTAACCAAACAATTGGATATTAGAAAATAGAATATCATTTTTTTTCAATACAATTCAAATTGCATCAGAAGCATTGAATTGAAATCTTGTGGTCTATTCCTACTTTAAAATTGTTGTGATAAATGCTAATTACTTCTGCAGGAATTTGGGTGTAGAGGCTGCCCAAGAATGTCTGGAGGTTGATATTTCATTTTTCAGAAGTTCACTCTTGTTCTGTTAGTAACAGTGTAACACATTTGTGTATTGTCTATAGGATATTTCCGAATAGGGCCATATGAATTGCACGTATTATCTTAAAAAAGACGATCTGAAGTCCCAATTTTGACTCTACCTTGATTAGAGATTCAAAACTTTACACTGTCTTTTATTCCTAGTGCCATAGAGACAGTGTTATCAGATGCTTTTGTCTGTTCACGCACATCTTTAAATGCCATTTAAAAAAAAATAAATTAAATTGTCCATTTCTCTCTTGCTTTATGACACTAATCAGAGTTATCAGACTGAAGATCTCATAGAACTCGTGCGGCAAACTGTTGCTTTCCACATGAAGGTAAAACTTACCAACAATCACCATACTGTTGTAGAAGTGGTTGTTCATAGTGTATTTGGTATATGTGGCAGGAGACCAGGATGTATCTATCCTTAATTTACATCATCTGAAGTGAACACTGAACAATATAGTTTGCTTTCTGTACTGCAGCATAATGCGGAACATGAAGCAGTTATGCTTTTAATGGAGGTACTTCAGAACTTTTGCTGCATCCATCTTCTTTATTATTTCATAACACTTTTAAAACTTTGACGTACCAAATCGACTACATTGTTATTTGGTCTAGTTATATCCGGTCGAAGAACTTAGTATCCAACTGGAAAGTAGTTTGGACAGTGCAAATTATGAGCGAACATGCTCATACCTTGTAAGTTCAGCAAAGTAAGTTTATTTGAAAGATATTTGTGGATGGGGCCATCCTGTATCTGACAATATTTATTCATAAAACAATATCAATACCATCTTCTTAACATCCTTTTATATTATTTTGTTCTTTTCTGTTGAGCTCATATTGAATATCTATTTCTATTTTCTGATATACAACAAGTACCTCTTGATGATACTTTTGCCTTGTGTTGTCTTACAGCTCGCTTCCTGAACCAGATGACTTGTTGGTTTTTGACATTGTGTATCTTATATATAGACGATTTAAGCAATATGAAAGTGCGCTTTTTATTGCACTACGCCTTGACAACTTGGCGGTATGCACTTTGGACTTAACTTTGTTTGTATATGCTATGAATGTATATAAAATTACATAAGAAGTTGAAAGTGCTTCTTTTAAATTTTAAATATTGAAAGCTGTTGCTCCATCACTTAACACAAGTACATATGATTAGGATTTGACATTCTCATTAATAATTGCAGTATGTGAGGGAAATTTTTATGTCATGTGATGATCTTTTACGGAAGAAGCAACTCTGCTACATCCTTGCTCACCATGTAAGTACTTAATTAGCAAGTTGAGTCTGTTTGAAATGCCAACATGGGTGATGCTATACTTAATTTTGATGTCAAATTCAATTTATTGATCTCATCAATAAAAGTGATTTATTATTTTAGGCTGACATAGTTTGATATTTGTCAAATTCTCCTTAATAGAGAATTATACATGTTTATTTTGCTAATTTATAATTTCCAAATACTGATGTCAATATACTTGTTGCAGCGTAAAACGTTTGAGCTTGGTGAAGATATGTGTAGGGAAGATGATTTAAAAGGATTGCAGTTCATTATTGGCAACAATGAACTAATTGAAGGCTATCTTACCCTTGCTCGTGATATTGATGTGATGGAGCCTAAATCCCCTGCGGACATTTACAAGGTTCATATCTTTGAAATAATACATACTCTTTGTCTTGTCTAGTTGCATCTAAGTGTACTCATGTAAATTATCCTTTAAAGTTCAGGCTATGGTAGTTTCCTATTGTAGATTTTGCATCAAGTTAGTTCTCCTTTGTGTACCTTTTTCGTGTTCATTCCAATTTTGCTAATTTTCACTGTTTTAACTTTTTTGCTATTCTTATTCCTTTTCTAGTCGTCTAAGTTCACATTTTCTATTTTTATTTTGATCTCAGGCTCATTTGGTTGATGATCGTGCTGTTGCTGGAACAATTGTTCTCTCAGCAAGACAAAACTTGGCTGCAACATATGTCAATGCATTTGTCAATGCCGGCTTTGGGCAGGTAATGCATTTGCTGCATCTGCATCAATTTTAATACATATATGAATAAAGTGCTGAATACCTTCAGTATTTTAGGATAAGCTGATGACAGTCCCATCAGAGGCTTCAGGAGATTCATCAACAAGTTGGCTTTTAAAAAATAAAGGACTTGGGAAGGCCAGTGCTGCAGCAAGTCTGGTATTTTGTTTGACTGTTTACTTCTTGCTTATGTCATTATGTGATGCTTATTTTGTGCGGCTATTAATCCTTCCTCCTTCCTTTTAGGGTATGATCAAGCTTTGGGATGTTGAAATTGGGCTCGCACAAATTGATAAGTTCTTCCATAGTACTGACACACATGTAGTTGCGGGTGCTCTATTGGCAGTGGGAATTGTGAATTGTAATGTCAAGAATGAACATGATCCTGTGAGTTCTTAATGTTTTTGTCTGTTACATGATGCCTACTTTGACTCTGACACTTCATTTATCTTGGGATCTAATGTTTTCTATCATAGGCATTAGCTATTCTTACAGAGTATGTAGTTAAAGAAGACCCTTGTATTAGAGTTGGTGCCATAATTGGTTTGGGACTGGCTTATGCAGGTTCTCAACGTTACCAGGTGTGAGTTTGTGCTTTTTTCATTATTTGAGTCAACATTAACAATTAGCATAATGATTCTTGCGCTCTCAAGGAATTCATTGTTGCCTCTTGAAAGTTATATGCTTGGGGAAATCAAATTTTTTTAAGAATATGTTATATGTTTGGTTCTATCTATATCTTTCTCCATATGATTTAGCGACTTCATTGTTTTTTAGGTTTTTGAACAACTTCGTCCAATACTTGTAGAAGATACAAATGCATCACTTGATGTGATTGCATTTACTGTAATCACATTGGGGTTGGTATTTTTGGGGTCATGCAATGAAGAGATTGCCCTGGCTATTAGATTTTCCTTGAAGAACAGAAGTGAGTCAGAATTAGGAGAGCCACTTGCCCGTCTCTTACCTCTTGGTCTTGGTCTTCTTTACCTAGGGAAGCAGGTAAGTAGAATGACTATCTCTGTAGTGTCTTTCACTGTAACTGAAGAATACCTTTGATTTAACTATTGTCCATTTACATCTCCAGCTCACATTATGCTGTGTTCAAATATCTTTTGAACTAATAAGTAATAAGTTTGTTTGTTCTTGAGCACTTGATGGTTTCTCCGTTGTAACTTCTAAATGTTCCTTGGTCCCCTTATCATATTAACAGGATATAGTGGGTGACACAGCTGCTGAGGTTTCAAGAACATTCGGTGAGAGGATGAGAAGATACATTGAAATTACCCTGCTTTCTTGTGCCTATGCTGGAACAGGGAATGTACTCAAGGTGCTAGTTTAACCAAATGAGTCACTTAAAAGTATTTCTTGATAATCCACATAGTTGCTAAATGGCCTTTTTCACAGGTCCAAGACTTCCTTGGTGAATGTGCTAAGCATTTGGAGAAGGGTGGAACCTACCAGGGACCAGCAGTGCTTGGAATTGCTATGGTGGCAATGGCTAAAGAGCTGGAGCTTGAAAGTGCTCTACGAGCACTGGAACATCTTCTGCAGTATGGTCAGCGGAATATTAGAAGGGCTGTTCCTTTGGCTCTGGGCCTCCTTCTTATATCAAATCCAAAGGCGAGTTTTGCAACATCTCAGATTTGTTGAGCCTTGCCTGTGTGTGGCTATCCCCCTCTCTCTCCATATGTTTCCTATGCCTATATAGTACTAGTAATTCTTTTCTTGTTATCTTCTTCATCTTTTTTGGTTGTGACTCCATATGGTTTCTATGCCTATATAGTACTAGTAATTCTTTTCTTGTTATCTTCTTCATCTTTATGTTGTGCCTCCACATAATATTTGTATCCCCTGTTGATGTGCCTTTTTATACTTGCTGCCGCAACAGGTCAATGTCACGAACATATTAAGCAGAGTTAGTCATGATTCTGACAAGGAAGTAGCTATGGTATTGTGATATAAAGAGAGCGTTAGTCAAAGTAGTGTGTATTTTAATGCCAGATATTAAATATTAAATTCTCTTATGTATGAATAATTTTCTGAATTCCGCAGGTTGCCATTATCTCCTTGGGGTTGATAGGTGCAGGAACTAACAATGCAAGAATAGCTGGGATGCTTCACAATTTGTCAAGTTACTATTACAAGGAATCAGACCTTCTCTTCTGTGTAAGAATGTTATTTGACTTCCTTTGGACAGTATTGTTATTCTTTTCTTTAAAATGAGATGTGTCTAATTAATTGTATTCTTCATGCTCATGTAGGTTCGGATTGCTCAAGGTCTAGTCAATTTAGGAAAAGGGCTGTTAACTCTCTCACCTTATCATTCTGAGAGGTTTTTATTCTCTCAGTAAGTGCTCTCTTCTCCTGCAAACATAAATATTGCCTGGCTATCTTAAGGGTTTTTTTACTCTTTTAAAAAAATAAATGATACATTATTTTGTTTGGATCCCAGTATTCTTTACCATTTACAATGTACTTCTGTGTTACTCTTATGTTTAGCTGCGGCTTCCTTTTATTATTATTATTATTATTATTATTATTATTATTATTATTATTATTGTTATTATTATTACTAATTAATTAATTAATTTGTCTGTTTTCAAAAAAAAAGATTAATTAATTAATTTGTTTCATTTGTGGCACGGGTAGGAGTTACTCCATGCTTGGACTTTTTCTGAATTTTGTTTAAAACTGAAAAAGCATACTTCAGTTGAATAACTTTTTTACCCCTGTTTGCAACCTCACTGCACTCTTTAAACCATCTCAAGTCCAATCTGCTCTCACATCTTCCATCTCCAGGACTGCTTTGGCTGGACTTCTAGTTGCACTGCATGCTTGTCTTGATATGAAAGCTCTCATATTGGGGGAATACCATTTTTTGTTGTATTTCCTTAGTTTGGCAATGATGGTATGCTCTCTTGCAAATTAGTTCTCCAATTCACTTCCAAAGTGGTATACTAGCTTTTTAAAATATTTATTTGCTTTTGCTTTGCAGCCAAGGATGCTAATGACAGTGGACGAGAATTTGAAACCTTTGTCAGTACCAGTCCGTGTGGGCCAAGCAGTCGACGTTGTTGATCAACCAGGTCGACCTAAGACAATCACTGAATTCCGGACCTACTCAACACCTGTTCTCCTTTCTGCTGGTGATAAAGCTGAACTAGCTACTGACAAGTATAGTCTCACCCATTTTATTTTGCATTGTTCCAGTGACATTTTTGTACAATTGTGTGCAACCAAGGTTGTTTTCGATACTTGTATTCTGCTAACACCACCTTTTTTTTTTTCATTCAGATATATTCCACTTTCACCTGTTCTTGAAGGATTTGTCATATTGAAGGAAAACCCAGAATACAAACACGATCATTAGTCTCTACAACGGGCCAACGGGGATACATTCATTCCAGGTCTTCTCTACTTGAAAGACTACATAGTTTTCATTCTTTTGTCAGAGGTGTAGGTGATTAAGGTTTCGTCTACCTTAGGTTCTTGCTTCGATATATCCACTTTCTGCTAACCATTGATTCTTCTACGTTTTCCTTTTGAAAAGCCGCATCCTAAATTTCCCACGTGATCTATCTTACACATTCTGATGATTCTTAGTTCAAAATACAGCATGGGGTTTCTCCCAACACGTCTTCCATGTCATTGTAAATAGAATTCATAGTGAAAACTTCTCTCTACCTTTTACAAACAAGCTATCAGTTTGTGGCTATGCATGATTTCATTTCATTTGTATGTTTATCCCTTTTTCATCTCACTTTAAGGTTTATTTCAACATTCCTAAATAATGCTAGAACGGCAGAGGTTATTCTCCTAAAAAATCACAGTAATAATTGATTATGGAAATGAGAAGCATAAAAATAAAGACAGATAAATTTATGATTCTGACAACAATAATCATAAGACATATTGTTTGAAAAATATGATACACACATTGAACCAACGTGATAAAAAAACTATCTACTCTTGTAAGATATATGAGGAGAAGCTAAATAAAAACAACTCCTGTAAGCCCAATAACACCCAGTTTGTTGTTGATAGCTCTGAATTGCAATCTATCTTCAACCGTGGCAGTTTCAACATTCTTAGTTGAAGAAGAGCATATGTTCAGGTTCTCTTTTGCAGGATCAAAGAACTTATTGACCCTTTTCATGTCTAGACCGAATCCCCCACAAGTCTGCATGATTCTTCCTAGTTCATTAGTTAACTCCATGTCTTCATTAAGGCTAGATTGTAACCTTTCAGCAACAAATCTCCATATTTGCAATTCAGATTCAATTACTTTTCCCTCGTAAAAACTTTCAGCTAGTTCTTCATTTGCTCTATCCAAGGTAACTTTTGATTCACTCTTTGTTTTTAGCACCTCCTCCTTCAGATGCGCTTGATATGTTGATGCTTCTTTGAGCATTTCCTTAAGTATATCAACCTCTATCCGCAATGGAAGCTGTTGTTCTTCCACCCAATTCAAGGACTCAACCCTGGATAATAAAATTGCTACCTTTTCGCGTTCATCTTCAAGATCCTTTTCTGCTCTAACAAGATCACTGTTCGTCTGATCCAATTGTTTTGCTATAGAAATGTTCTGCTCCTCTTTGTTTGTCAGATCTGTGGCAGTGTAGCTATTAGCGCCAAGCTTCTGATGGACCTCCGAAAGGTGTGATCTCAAGACCAATAACACCAGAGAAGTCTCCTGAAGTTCTTGGCTATTAAAGTGTCTTTGTTCTTTACTCATGATTGCAGCAGTGAAGTTCCCCGGCCAAACCACTGAGAAACCCATTCAAAT
Source organism: Ipomoea trifida (assembly GCA_003576665.1). Lineage (NCBI taxonomy): Eukaryota > Viridiplantae > Streptophyta > Magnoliopsida > Solanales > Convolvulaceae > Ipomoea > Ipomoea trifida. The sequence goes on from CP025654.1 coordinate 2,156,619, forward strand.
TCTTTCGCTTTGAGATGTGCTGAACACTCTCCATGAACCTGCTCCAAACCTTTGAGCTTGTTTCTGAGTTTTGGCAATGAAGAATGCCCAGCGTCGTTGATTCCAGCATCCTGGAGTTCTTTGAGGAATGCCATCAGCTCCCGGTACGGTTCTCTTGCTCTAGCTTTCTAAATTGGTATTCAGTTTATCGATTTCATTCCTGAGTGTCTGTACCTTCTGCTCTTGCTCCATGTTTGCTGCATTTGTCTCATCTAATGCCACTGCCATGCTTCTGTTCTCTTCTTCAAATTTCTTCAGCTTCGAATCATAATCAGCTCGAAGCCTACCATTCGCTGAACTTAGAAACTTGATGGCAGTTTCTTTATCTTTCAGATTTGATTTCAGTTCTTCATATGCCTGCTTTGCAACAGACAGTTCATCTTCTTTCATACTCAACTCTAATGTGAGTATATCCACATTAGAACTTGCATCCCTAATCTTGGTCAATTGCTTATTATAAGCACTTTTGAAGTTCTCAGATGATTCTGCTTTGATTTAATAATCTGCCCTGAGCTTCTCAATCTCAGCCATGGCTCCATCTAGTTTTTCATGTACGTATCCATTGCCTTCACTTCTACAACAACTTCCAAGTAAAAGACTACAATCACAAAGAAAATGACACTACATGAATTTGCCGTACATCAATTAACGAGGATCATTATGTTTTTTTCTTTGATGCCCGATACTTCAATATAATTTTGCGAATCAATTCCAATTTCCAATTGCATTTTAGTAGAACATGAACCACCGATTCCAGTTCTAAACTGGACTATTTAAAAAAATAAAATTGCTACTAAAAAAATGTCATTTTATCAAATTAGAGACTTTGAAATCGGGTATTGGGCTAACAAATCAATATTATGGGCTATCAGATGTGAGTTAGGCCCATTGGGCTGTAACAAACCATCCATTTCAGTTACTTGTCTATTTCACAAGACGGGTATAAATAAGGGAGGAGAAAAACAGAAGACGAACTTGCTTGGTGAAAACGAAAAAGCTCTGATGATTTGCGTGTGTATTATATTGGAGCTCAGGAGCTTCAACTGTCATTGCGTCGCTAAGTTCATACACTGATACACTTGCTGAACTTTTAAGACTGTGACGACGACGTTAGATCCTAACGACGCCGGAGCCAGCGGTAACGGGGGCGATAATAAGCCGGTCAGGGAGGAGGCTTCTGTCGAAGTTCCAGCCATGGATCATAAGAAGGAGGATAAGAAAGACGAAGATCTCGTGAGTAAAAAAAAAATTAATGCTCATCGAAAATGAAAAAAACGTTTGAGAATTTTGTACTGAAACTGCAACTGGTGAACTGTGCAGCATAAAATGAATGAAAAATGCAGTTTCGTTATAATTTGTATTATGAAGTGGTATGCTTGGTTTACTACTTTACTATTCAACAAACGAGAAAACCGGAATTAGCATGTGTTTGTTTGGTTTTACTTGCCCTTACTACTTGCATCAATGTCAGTTAATTTAGTTTGAATGCATTTTTGGCATCCTCAATGTGATGTTGAGCTTATTTATTTATAGTCGGAGGAAGATTTAGAATTGAAGCAGCAACTGGAATTACATGTCGAGCATGTGCAGGATGCGGACCTATCATTGCAGACTCGCGCCCTTGAGAGCATAAGGTATTTTTACTCAAATATTTTTATGAACTTGAATCTATCTAAAAGGATGATTTCGAATTGTTGTGTTGTTTTCGATTTGAAGGATGCTTGTACCTCTGGTTTATAAAGTGTTGTAACTATATATGTACTTTAAGACATGACTGAGCAAGTGCATTTAGTTTAGTTACTGTAATGGGCTAATGTAATAGTTGGATCAGTAATTCTTCTAATTTAGCTTTTAGGATTATACAGTCACACTCCTAGTTTAGCTAGTGAATATGACACATCACTTGATAAACTTATTATTTCTCTCTCTCTCTCTATTTTTGAATAATTGTAGGCAGGAAATTCAGATGGCAACAAGCTCTATGACATCTGTTCCAAAGCCACTAAAGTTTTTGCGTCCTCATTATGGAACACTGAAGTCACATTATGAGAAAATGTCTGATTCTGGTGCAAAGGTGTTAAACACTTTGTAAATTTGAACGTGTATGACTTCATAGTTTATATATTTTATAGTTTGAAATTCATATTTTCCCCCTTGTTTGTAGAAATTAATGGCTGACATACTTTCGGTTATGGCGTTGGCAATGTCTGCCAAAGGAGAAAGGGTATGTTTGTATTTTGAGGTTTCTTTTATTATTGTTGTTTAGTCATGCATCGATTAATATTGATGTGTCCTTTTCCTTCAACTGTTTTCATTTCCATGTGATGTTTTCATGCTGAAGTTTTGTTTTGTGCCAAATCTACTTGTCATTGACCCACTTAATGGGCAAATCTACTTCATGCATATCTTTAAATACCATTTAAAAAAAATAAATTAAATTGTCCATTTCTCTCTTGCTGTATGACACTAATCAGACTGAAGATAATGCCCTAGTTAATGATCTCATGCGACTCATTGCGCAAATTGTTGCTTTCCACATGAAGGTAAAACTTACCAACAATCACCATGCTGTTATAGAAGTGGTTGTTCATAGTGTATTTGGTATATGTGCTAGGAGACTATGATGTATCTATCCTTATACATTCATCAGTATTGAACAGTATAGTTTGCTTTCTGTAGTGCAGCATAATGCGGAACCTGAAGCAGTTGATCTTTTATTGGAGGTACTTCAGAACTTTTGCTGCATCCATCTTCTTTATTATTTCATAACACTTTTAAAACTTTGACGTACCAAATGGACTACCTTTTATTTGGTCTAGTTAACTCCGGTCGAAGATCTTAGTGTCCTACTGGAAAGTAGTTTGGACAGTGCAAATTATAAGCGGACATGCTTATACCTTCTAAGTTCAGCAAAGTAAGTTTATCTGAAGGAGATTTGTGAAGCGGGACATCCTGTATCTGGCGATATTTATTAATAAAACAATATTAATACCATCCTTTTGTTTTATTTTGTTCTTTTCTGTTGAGCTCATCTTGAATATCTATTTCCATTTTCTGATATACAATAAGTACCTCTTGATGAAACTTTTGCCTTGTGTTGTCTTACAGCTACCTTGCTGAACCAGATGACATGTTGGCTTTTGACAATGTGTATCATATATATAGACAGTTTAAGCAATATGAAAGGGCGCTTTTTATTGCATTATGCCTTGACAAGTTGGTGGTATGCACTTTGGACTTAATTTCATGTTTATATATCCTATGAATGTATATAAAATTGCATAAGTAGTTGAAAGTGCTACTTTTAAATTTTAAATCTTGAAAGCAGTTGCTCCATCATTTAACACAAGTACATATGATTTGGATTTGACATTCTCATTTATAATTGCAGTATGTGAGGAAAATTTTTATGTCATGTGATGATCTTTTACGGAAGAAGCAACTCTGCTACATCCTTGCTCACCATGTAAGTACTTAATTAGCAAGTTGAGTCTGTTTGAAATGCCAACATGGGTGATGCTATACTTAATTTTGAAATGTCAAATTCAATTTATTGATCTCATCAATAAAAGTGATTTATTATTTTAGGCTGACATAGTTTGATATCTGTCAAATTCTCTTTAATAGAGAATTATACATGTTTATTTTGCTAATATATAATTTCCAAATACTGATGTCAATATACTTGTTGCAGCGTAAAACGTTTGAGCTTGATGAAGATATGTGTAGTGAAGAAGATTTAGAAGGATTGCAATTCATTATTGGCAACAATAAACTAATTGAAGGCTATCTTACCCTTGCTCGTGATTTTGATGTGATGGAGCCTAAATCCCCTGCGGACGTTTACAAGGTTCATATCTTTGAAATAATACCTACTCTTTGTCTTGTCCAGTTGCATCTAAGTGTACTCATGTAAATTATCCTTCAAACTTCAGGCTATGGTAGTTTCCTATTGTAGATTTTGCATCAAGTTAGTTCTCCTTTGCGTACCTTTCTCGTGTTCATTCCAATTTTGCTAATTTTCATTGTTTTAACTTTTTTTGCTATTCTTATTCCTTTTCTAGTCGTCTAAGTTCACATTTTCTATTTTTATTTTGATCTCAGGCTCATTTGGTTGATGATCTTGGTGTTGCTGGAACAATTATTCTCTCAGCAAGAGAAAACTTGGCTGCAACATATGTCAATGCATTTGTCAATGCTGGCTTTGGGCAGGTAATGCATTTGCTGCATCTGCATCCATTTTAATACATATATGAATAAAGTGCTGAATACCTTCAGTATTGTAGGATAAGTTGATGACAGTCCCATCAGAGGCTTCAGGAGATTCATCAACAAGTTGGCTTTTTAAAAATAAAGGACTTGGGAAGGCCAGTGCTGCAGCAAGTCTGGTATATGGTTTGACTGTTTACTTCTTGCTTATGTGATTATGTGGTGCTTATTTTGTGCGGCTATTAATCCTTCCTCCTTCCTTTTAGGGTATGATCATGCTTTGGGATGTTGAAATTGGGCTCGCACAAATTGATAAGTACTTCCATAGTACTGACACACTTGTAGTTGCGGGTGCTCTATTGGCAGTGGGAATTGTGAATTGTACCGTCAAGAATGAACAAGATTATGTACGTTCTTAACGCTTTTGTCTGTTACATGATGCCTACTTTGACTCTGACTCTTCATTTATCTTGGGATCTAATGTTTTCTATCATAGGCATTAGCTATTCTTACAGAGTATGTAGTTAAAGAAGAGCCTTGTATTAGAGTTGGTGCCATAATTGGTTTGGGACTGGCTTATGCAGGTTCTCAACGTTACCAGGTGTGAGTTTGTGCTTTTTTCATTATTTGAGTCAACATTTGCAATTAGCATAATGATTCTTGCGCTCTCAAGGAATTCATTGTTGCCTCTGGAAAGTTATAGCAATTAGAATATGTTATATGTTTGGTTCTATCTATATCTTTCTCCATATGATTTAGTGACTTCATTGTTTTTAGGTTTTTGAACAACTTCGTCCAATACTTGTAGAAGATACAAATGCATCACTTGATGTGATTGCATTTACTGTAATCACATTGGGGTTGGTATTTTTGGGGTCATGCAATGAAGAGATTGACCGGGCTATTAGATTTTCCTTGAAGAATAGAAGTGAGTCAGAATTAGGAGAGCCACTTGCCCGTCTCTTGCCTCTTGGTCTTGGTCTTCTTTACCTAGGGAAGCAGGTAAGTAGAATGACTATCTCTGTAGTGTTTTTCACTGTAACTGAAGATTACCTTTGATGTAACTATTGTCCATTTACATCTCCAGCTGTGTGATTGTTCTTGAGCACTTGATGGTTTCTCTGTTGTAACTTCTAAATGTTCCTTGGTCCCCTTATCATATTAACAGGATAGTGTGAATGAGACAGCTAAGGTTTCAAAGACATTCAGTGAGAAGATCAGAAGACACTGTAATATGACCCTGCTTTCTTGTGCCTATGCTGGAACAGGGAATGTACACAAGGTGCTAGTTTAACGAAATGAGTCACTTAAAAAAGTATTTTTGGATAATCCACATAATTGCTAAATGGCCTTTGTCACAGGTCCGAAACTTCCTTGGTGAATGTGCTCAGCATCTCGAGAAGGGTGAAACCTACCAGGGAACAGCAGTGCTTGGAATTGCTATGGTGGCAATGGCTGAAGAGCTGGGGCTTGAAATGGCTATACGATCACTGGAACATCTTCTGCAGTATGGTGAGCAGAATATCAGAAGGGCTGTTCCTTTGGCTCTGGGCCTCCTTCGTATATCAAATCCAAAGGTGAGTTTTGCAACATCTCAGATTTGTTGAGCCTTGCCTGTGTATGGCTGTCTCCCTCTCTGTCCATATGTTTCCTATGCCTATATAGTACTAGTAATTCTTTTCTTCTTATCTTCTTCCTCTTTATGTTGTGCCTCCACATAATATTTGTATCCCCTGTTGATGTGCCTTTTTTTTTTTTACTTTCTGCCACAATAGGTCAATGTCACGAACATATTAAGCAGACTTAGTCATGATTCTGACACGGAAGTAGCTATGGTATTGTGATATAAAGAGAGCGTTAGTCAATGTAGTCTTTATTTTAGTGCAGATATTAAATATTAAATTCTCTTATGTACGGATGATTTTCTGAATTCCGCAGGCTGCCATTATCTCCTTGGGGTTGATAGGTTCAGGAACTAACAATGCTAGAATAGCTGGGATGCTTTGCAATTTGTCAAGTTACTATTACAAGGAACCAGACCTTCTCTTCTGTGTAAGGATGCTATTTCACTTCCTTTGGACAGCATTGTTATTCTTTTCTTTAAAAATGAGATGTGTGTAATTAATTGTATTCTTCATGTTCATATAGGTTCGGATTGCTCAAGGTCTTGTCCATTTAGGAAAAGGGCTATTAACTCTCTCACCATATCATTCTGAGAGGTTTTTATTCTCTCAGTAAGTGCTCTCTTCTCATGCAAACATAACATTAATATAGCCTGGCAATCTTAAGGGTTGTTTTACTATTTTAAAAAATAAATAAATAAATGATACATTATTTTGTTCTGATCCCAATATTCTTTACCATTTACAATGTACTTCTGTGTTACTCTTAATCCCTTATGTTTAGCTGAGGCTCATTTTTTGTTTGTTTCTAAAATCAAATTGTTTACTTTGTGGCACGAGTAGGAGTTACTCCATGCTTGGACTTTTTTTCTGAATTTTGTTTAAAACTGAAAAGGCTTACTTCAATTGCATAACTTTTTTACCCGTGTGCAACCTCACTGCATTCTTTAAACCATCTCAAGTCCAATCTGCTCTCACATCTTCCATCTCCAGGACTGCTTTGGCTGGACTTATAGTTACACTGCATGTTTGTCTTGATATGAAAGCTCTCATATTGGGGGAATACCATTATTTGTTGTATTTCCTTAGTTTGGCAATGACGGTATGCTCTCTTGCAAATTAGTTCTCCAATTCACTACCAAAGTGGTATACTAGCTTTTTAAAATATTTATTTGCTTTTGCTTTTGCTTTTGCTTTGCAGCCAAGGATGCTAATGACAGTGGACGAGAATTTGAAACCTTTGTCAGTACCAGTCCGTGTGGGCCAAGCAATGGACGTTGTTGATCAACCAGGTCGACCTAAGACAATCACTGGATTCCGGACCTACTCAACACCTGTTCTCCTTTCTGCTGGTGATAAAGCTGAACTAGCTACTGACAAGTATAGTCCTACCCATTTTATTTTGCATTTTTCCAGTGACATTTTTGTACAATTGTGTGCGCAAGGTTGTTTTGGATACTTATTTTCTACTAACACCACTTTTTTCATTCAGATATAGTCCACTTTCACCCATTCTTGAAGGATTTGTCATATTGAAGGAAAACCCAGAATACAAAGACGATCATTAGTCTCTACAACGGGGGATACATTCATTCAGGTCTTCTCTGATCTACTTGAAAGACTACATAGCTTTCATTCTTTTGTCAGAGGTGTAGGTGATTAAGTTCTCGCCACCTTAGGTTCTTGCTTCGATATATCCACCGCTTTCTGCTAACCATTGATTCTTCTCCGTTTTCCTTTTGAAAAGCCGCATCCTAAATTTCTCATGAGATCTATGTTAGCTAGGTATCTGACAGTGTGATGATTCTTTTGTTCAAAAGACAGCATGGGGTTTCTCCCAACACGTCTTCCATTTCATTGTAAATAGAATTCATATCAAAAACTTCTCTCTACCTTTCAACACTCAGCAATCATTTTGATTGCGAATTTTACAAACAAGTTATCTGTTTGTGGCTATGCATCCTTTCATTTCATTCGTATGTTTATCCTTTTTCATCTCACTTTAAGGTTAATTTCAGCATTCCTAAATAATGCTTATTTTGCCCACCATTGACAGCCCATATCACAACGGGCACAGGTAATCTCCAGAAAAATCCGTGTAATAATTGATTATGGCACAGAGAAGCATAAAAATAATAACAGATAAATTTATGATTCCAGCAACAATAACCATAAGACAAATTGTATGAAGAATATGATATACACAAAGAACTAACGTGGTAAAAAACTATCAACTCTTGTAAGATAGATGAGAAGGAGAAGCTAAATAAAAACAGTTCCTGTAAGCCCAACAACATCCAGTTAATTGTTGATAGCTCTGAATGGCAATCTATCTTCAACAATGGCAGCTTCAACTTTCTTAGTTGGAGAAGAGCATATGTTCAGGTTCTCTTTTGCAGGATCAAAGAATTTATTGATCCTTTTCATGTCTAGACCGAATCCCCCACAACTGCCACAATTCTGCATGATTCTTCCCAGTTCATTAGTTAACTCCATGTTTTCCATGGATAACTGGTTTATCCCATTTGACAATCTCATAAACATATCCAGCAGTATTTCCCTATCTGATGACAGCTTCCTCACATCTTCCACCGCCTTTGCTTTCTCTTCCATAA